>JAUIMM010001844.1:0-266917 GCA_031769625.1 Taudactylus pleione
CCTGACCTTAAAATTCAACCAAATATTTTTTTTTTCAAAAATCCCCAAATTCTGCTTAAAACTTTTGGTACAACTTAAAAAATATTTGCTGCGTTGAAACAAGTTGATTTTGGTGCTTAATTTTGACACAACTCACCAGAAAAATATTTACCCGTATGAAAAATTACGTAAGCCCCGGACCATAAAATCAACCAAAAAGTTTTTTCTCAAAAATTCCCAAATTCTACTTAAAACTTTTGGTACCACTTAAAAAAGATTTGCTGCGGGGACAGAAGTTGATTTTGGTGCTTAATTTTGACACAACTCACCAGAAATATATTTTCCCCGTATGAAAAGTTACGTAAGACCCGGACCTTAAAAATCGTCCCCAATTTTTTTTTTTCAAAAATCCTCAAATTCTGCTTAAAACTTTTGGTACAACTTAAAAAAGATTTGCTGCGTTGAAAGGAGTTGGTTTTGGTGCTTAATTTTGACACAACTCACCAGAAATATATTTACCCATATGAAAAATTATGTAAGCCCCGGACCTTAAAAATCGGCCTAAAATATTTTTTTTCAAAAATCCCCAAATTCTGCTTAAAACTTTTGGTACAACTTAAAAAAGATTTGCTGCGGGGACAGAAGTTGATTTTGGTGTTTAATTTTGACACAACTCACCAGAAATATATTTACCCATTTAAAAAATTACGTAAGCCCCGGACCTTAAAAATCGGCCCAAAATATTTTTTTTTCAAAAATCCCCAAATTCTGCTTAAAACTTTTGGTACAACTTAAAAAAGATTTGCTGCGTTGAAACAAGTTGATTTTGGTGCTGAATTTGACACAACTCACCAGAAATATATTTACCCGTATGAAAAATTACGTAAGCCCCGGACCTTAAAAATCGGGCAAAATTTTTTTTTTAAAAAAATCCCCAAATTCTGCTTAAAACATTTGGTACAACTTAAAAAAGATTTGCTGCGGTGACAAAAGTTGATTTTGATGCTTAATTTTGACACAACTCACCAGAAATATATTATCCCCATATGAAAAATTATGTAAGCCCTGGACCTTAAAATTCAACCAAATATTTTTTTTTTCAAAAATCCCCAAATTCTGCTTAAAACTTTTGGTACAACTTAAAAAAGATTTGCTGCGGTGACAGAAGTTGATTTTGGTGCTGAATTTTGACACAACTCACCAGAAATATATTTACCCGTATGAAAAATTACATAAGCCCCGGACCTTAAAAATCAACCAAAAATTTTTTTTCTCAGAAATTCCCAAATAGTGCTTAAAACTTTTGGCACAACTTAAAAAAGATTTGCTGCGGTGACAGAAGTTGATTTTGGTGCTTAATTTTGACACAACTCACCCGAAATATATTTTCCCCATATGAAAACTTACGTAAGACCCGGACCTTAAAAATCGGCCCCCAATTTTTTTTTTTTAAAAATCCCCAAATTCTGCTTAAAACTTTTGGTACAACTTAAAAAAGATTTGATGCGTTGAAAGAAGTTGGTTTTGGTGCTTAATTTTGACACAACTCACCAGAAATATATTTACCCATATGAAAAATTATGTAAGCCCCGGACCTTAAAAATCGGCCTAAAATATTTTTTTTCAAAAATCCCCAAATTCTGCTTAAAACTTTTGGTACAACTTAAAAAAGATTTGCTGCGGGGACAGAAGTTGATTTTGGTGTTTAATTTTGACACAACTCACCAGAAATATATTTACCCATTTAAAAAATTACGTAAGCCCCGGACCTTTAAATCGGCCCAAAATATTTTTTTTTCAAAAATCCCCAAATTCTGCTTAAAACTTTTGGTACAACTTAAAAAAGATTTGCTGCGTTGAAACAAGTTGATTTTGGTGCTGAATTTGACACAACTCACCAGAAATATATTTACCCGTATGAAAAATTACGTAAGCCCCGGACCTTAAAAATCGGGCAAAATTTTTTTTAAAAAAAATCCCCAAATTCTGCTTAAAACATTTGGTACAACTTAAAAAAGATTTGCTGCGGTGACAGAAGTTGATTTTGATGCTTAATTTTGACACAACTCACCAGAAATATATTATCCCCATATGAAAAATTATGTAAGCCCTGGACCTTAAAATTCAACCAAATATTTTTTTTTTCAAAAATCCCCAAATTCTGCTTAAAACTTTTGGTACAACTTAAAAAAGATTTGCTGCGGTGACAGAAGTTGATTTTGGTGCTGAATTTTGACACAACTCACCAGAAATATATTTACCCGTATGAAAAATTACATAAGCCCCGGACCTTAAAAATCAACCAAAAATTTTTTTTCTCAGAAATTCCCAAATACTGCTTAAAACTTTTGGCACAACTTAAAAAAGATTTGCTGCGGTGACAGAAGTTGATTTTGGTGCTTAATTTTGACACAACTCACCCGAAATATATTTTCCCCATATGAAAACTTACGTAAGACCCGGACCTTAAAAATCGGCCCCCAATTTTTTTTTAAAAAAAATCCCCAAATTCTGCTTAAAACTTTTGGTACAACTTAAAAAAGATTTGATGCGTTGAAAGAAGTTGGTTTTGATGCTTAATTTTGACACAACTCACCAGAAATATATTTACCCATATGAAAAATTATGTAAGCCCCGGACCTTAAAAATCGGCCAAAAATATTTTTTTTCAAAAATCCCCAAATTCTGCTTAAAACTTTTGGTACAACTTAAAAAAGATTTGCTGCGGGGACAGAAGTTGATTTTGGTGTTTAATTTTGACACAACTCACCAGAAATATATTTACCCATTTGAAAAATTATGTAAGCCCCTGACCTTAAAATTCAACCAAATATTTCTTTTTTTCAAAAATCCCCAAATTCTGCTTAAAACTTTTGGTACAACTTAAAAAATATTTGCTGCGTTGAAACAAGTTGATTTTGGTGCTTAATTTTGACACAACTCACCAGAAAAATATTTACCCGTATGAAAAATTACGTAAGCCCCGGACCATAAAATCAACCAAAAATTTTTTTCTCAAAAATTCCCAAATTCTACTTAAAACTTTTGGTACAACTTAAAAAAGATTTGCTGCGGGGACAGAAGTTGATTTTTGTGCTTAATTTTGACACAACTCACCAGAAATATATTTACCCATTTGAAAAATTACGTAAGCCCCGGACCTTAAAAATTGGCCCAAAATTATTTTTTTTCAAAAATCCCCAAATTCTGCTTAAAACTTTTGGTACAACTTAAAAAAGATTTGCTGCGTTGAAACAAGTTGATTTTGGTGCTTAATTTTGACACAACTCACCAGAAATATATTTACCCGTATGAAAAATTACGTAAGCCCCGGACCTTAAAAATCGGCCCCAATTTTTTTTTTTCAAAAATCCTCAAATTCTGCTTAAAACTTTTGGTACAACTTAAAAAAGATTTGCTGCGTTGAAAGAAGTTGGTTTTGGTGCTTAATTTTGACACAACTCACCAGAAATATATTTACCCATATGAAAAATTACGTAAGCCCCGGACCTTAAAAATCGGCCCCAATTTTTTTTTTTCAAAAATCCTCAAATTCTGCTTAAAACTTTTGGTACAACTTAAAAAAGATTTGCTGCGGGGACAGAAGTTGATTTTGGTGTTTAATTTTGACACAACTCACCAGAAATATATTTACCCATTTAAAAAATTACGTAAGCCCCGGACCTTAAAAATCGGCCCAAAATATTTTTTTTTCAAAAATCCCCAAATTCTGCTTAAAACTTTTGGTACAACTTAAAAAATATTTGCTGCGTTGAAACAAGTTGATTTTGGTGCTGAATTTGACACAACTCACCGGAAATATATTTACCCGTATGAAAAATTACGTAAGCCCCGGACCTTAAAAATCGGGAAAAATTTTTTTTTAAAAAAATCCCCAAATTCTGCTTAAAACATTTGGTACAACTTAAAAAAGATTTGCTGCGGTGACAGAAGTTGATTTTGATGCTTAATTTTGACACAACTCACCAGAAATATATTATCCCCATATGAAAAATTATGTAAGCCCTGGACCTTAAAATTCAACCAAATATTTTTTTTTTCAAAAATCCCCAAATTCTGCTTAAAACTTTTGGTACAACTTAAAAAAGATTTGCTGCGGTGACAGAAGTTGATTTTGGTGCTGAATTTTGACACAACTCACCAGAAATATATTTACCCGTATGAAAAATTACATAAGCCCCGGACCTTAAAAATCAACCAAAAATTTTTTTTCTCAGAAATTCCCAAATACTGCTTAAAACTTTTGGCACAACTTAAAAAAGATTTGCTGCGGTGACAGAAGTTGATTTTGGTGCTTAATTTTGACACAACTCACCCGAAATATATTTTCCCCATATGAAAACTTACGTAAGACCCGGACCTTAAAAATCGGCCCCCAATTTTTTTTTTTTTTAAATCCCCAAATTCTGCTTAAAACTTTTGGTACAACTTAAAAAAGATTTGATGCGTTGAAAGAAGTTGGTTTTGGTGCTTAATTTTGACACAACTCACCAGAAATATATTTACCCATATGAAAAATTATGTAAGCCCCGGACCTTAAAAATCGGCCAAAAATATTTTTTTTCAAAAATCCCCAAATTCTGCTTAAAACTTTTGGTACAACTTAAAAAAGATTTGCTGCGGGGACAGAAGTTGATTTTGGTGTTTAATTTTGACACAACTCACCAGAAATATATTTACCCATTTGAAAAATTATGTAAGCCCCTTACCTTAAAATTCAACCAAATATTTTTTTTTTCAAAAATCCCCAAATTCTGCTTAAAACTTTTGGTACAACTTAAAAAATATTTGCTGCGTTGAAACAAGTTGATTTTGGTGCTTAATTTTGACACAACTCACCAGAAAAATATTTACCCGTATGAAAAATTACGTAAGCCCCGGACCATAAAATCAACCAAAAATTTTTTTCTCAAAAATTCCCAAATTCTACTTAAAACTTTTGGTACAACTTAAAAAAGATTTGCTGCGGGGACAGAAGTTGATTTTTGTGCTTAATTTTGACACAACTCACCAGAAATATATTTACCCATTTGAAAAATTACGTAAGCCCCGGACCTTAAAAATTGGCCCAAAATTATTTTTTTTCAAAAATCCCCAAATTCTGCTTAAAACTTTTGGTACAACTTAAAAAAGATTTGCTGCGTTGAAACAAGTTGATTTTGGTGCTTAATTTTGACACAACTCACCAGAAATATATTTACCCGTATGAAAAATTACGTAAGCCCCGGACCTTAAAAATCGGCCCAAAATTTTTTTTTTCAAAAATCCCCAAATTCTGCTTAAAACTTTTGGTACAACTTAAAAAAGATTTGCTGCGTTGAAAGAAGTTGGTTTTGGTGCTTAATTTTAACACAACTCACCAGAAAAATATTTACATGTATGAAAAATTACGTAAGCCCCGGACCTTAAAAATTGGCCAAAAATATTTTTTTTCAAAAATCCCCAAATTCTGCTTAAAACTTTTGGTACAACTTAAAAAAGATTTGCTGCGGGGACAGAAGTTGATTTTGGTGCTTAATTTTGACACAACTCACCAGAAATATATTTACCCATTTGAAAAATTACGTAAGCCCCGGACCTTAAAAATTGGCCCAAAATTATTTTTTTTCAAAAATCCCCAAATTCTGCTTAAAACTTTTGGTACAACTTAAAAAAGATTTGCTGCGTTGAAACAAGTTGATTTTGGTGCTGAATTTTGACACAACTCACCAGAAATATATTTACCCGTATGAAAAATTACATAAGCCGCGGACCTTAAAAATCAACCAAAAATTTTTTTTCTCAGAAATTCCCAAATTCTGCTTAAAACTTTTGGTACCACTTAAAAAAGATTTGCTGCGGGGACAGAAGTTGATTTTGGTGCTTAATTTTGACACAACTCACCAGAAATATATTTTCCCCGTATGAAAAGTTACGTAAGACCCGGACCTTAAAAATCGTCCCCCAATTTTTTTTTTTCAAAAATCCTCAAATTCTGCTTAAAACTTTTGGTACAACTTAAAAAAGATTTGCTGCGTTGAAAGAAGTTGGTTTTGGTGCTTAATTTTGACACAACTCACCAGAAATATATTTACCCATATGAAAAATTATGTAAGCCCCGGACCTTAAAAATCAGCCTAAAATATTTTTTTTCAAAAATCCCCAAATTCTGCTTAAAACTTTTGGTACAACTTAAAAAAGATTTGCTGCGGGGACAGAAGTTGATTTTGGTGTTTAATTTTGACACAACTCACCAGAAATATATTTACCCATTTAAAAAATTACGTAAGCCCCGGACCTTAAAAATCGGCCCAAAATATTTTTTTTTCAAAAATCCCCAAATTCTGCTTAAAACTTTTGGTACAACTTAAAAAAGATTTGCTGCGTTGAAACAAGTTGATTTTGGTGCTGAATTTGACACAACTCACCAGAAATATATTTACCCGTATGAAAAATTACGTAAGCCCCGGACCTTAAAAATCGGGCAAAATTTTTTTTTTCAAAAATCCCCAAATTCTGCTTAAAACATTTGGTACAACTTAAAAAAGATTTGCTGCGGTGACAGAAGTTGATTTTGATGCTTAATTTTGACACAACTCACCAGAAATATATTATCCCCATATGAAAAATTATGTAAGCCCTGGACCTTAAAATTCAACCAAATATTTTTTTTTTCAAAAAACCCCAAATTCTGCTTAAAACTTTTGGTACAACTTAAAAAAGATTTGCTGCGGTGACAGAAGTTGATTTTGGTGGTGAATTTTGACACAACTCACCAGAAATATATTTACCCGTATGAAAAATTACATAAGCCCCGGACCTTAAAAATCAACCAAAAAATTTTTTTCTCAGAAATTCCCAAATACTGCTTACAACTTTTGGCACAACTTAAAAAAGATTTGCTGCGGTGACAGAAGTTGATTTTGGTGCTTAATTTTGACACAACTCACCCGAAATATATTTTCCCCATATGAAAACTTACGTAAGACCCGGACCTTAAAAATCGGACCCCAATTTTTTTTTTTTAAAAATCCCCAAATTCTGCTTAAAACTTTTGGTACAACTTAAAAAAGATTTGATGCGTTGAAAGAAGTTGGTTTTGGTGCTTAATTTTGACACAACTCACCAGAAATATATTTACCCATATGAAAAATTATGTAAGCCCCGGACCTTAAAAATCGGCCAAAAATATTTTTTTTCAAAAATCCCCAAATTCTGCTTAAAACTTTTGGTACAACTTAAAAAAGATTTGCTGCGGGGACAGAAGTTGATTTTGGTGTTTAATTTTGACACAACTCACCAGAAATATATTTACCCATTTGAAAAATTATGTAAGCCCCTGACCTTAAAATTCAACCAAATATTTTTTTTTTCAAAAATCCCCAAATTCTGCTTAAAACTTTTGGTACAACTTAAAAAAGATTTGCTGCGTTGAAACAAGTTGATTTTGGTGCTTAATTTTGACACAACTCACCAGAAAAATATTTACCCGTATGAAAAATTACGTAAGCCCCGGACCATAAAATCAACCAAAAATTTTTTTCTCAAAAATTCCCAAATTCTACTTAAAACTTTTGGTACCACTTAAAAAAGATTTGCTGCGGGGACAGAAGTTGATTTTGGTGCTTAATTTTGACACAACTCACCAGAAATATATTTTCCCCGTATGAAAAGTTACGTAAGACCCGGACCTTAAAAATCGTCCCCCAATTTTTTTTTTCAAAAATCCTCAAATTCTGCTTAAAACTTTTGGTACAACTTAAAAAAGATTTGCTGCGTTGAAAGAAGTTGGTTTTGGTGCTTAATTTTGACACAACTCACCAGAAATATATTTACCCATATGAAAAATTATGTAAGCCCCGGACCTTAAAAATCGGCCTAAAATATTTTTTTTCAAAAATCCCCAAATTCTGCTTAAAACTTTTGGTACAACTTAAAAAAGATTTGCTGCGGGGACAGAAGTTGATTTTGGTGTTTAATTTTGACACAACTCACCAGAAATATATTTACCCATTTAAAAAATTACGTAAGCCCCGGACCTTAAAAATCGGCCCAAAATATTTTTTTTTCAAAAATCCCCAAATTCTGCTTAAAACTTTTGGTACAACTTAAAAAAGATTTGCTGCGTTGAAACAAGTTGATTTTGGTGCTGAATTTGACACAACTCACCAGAAATATATTTACCCGTATGAAAAATTACGTAAGCCCCGGACCTTAAAAATCGGGCAAAATTTTTTTTAAAAAAAATCCCCAAATTCTGCTTAAAACATTTGGTACAACTTAAAAAAGATTTGCTGCGGTGACAGAAGTTGATTTTGATGCTTAATTTTGACACAACTCACCAGAAATATATTATCCCCATATGAAAAATTATGTAAGCCCTGGACCTTAAAATTCAACCAAATATTTTTTTTTTCAAAAATCCCCAAATTCTGCTTAAAACTTTTGGTACAACTTAAAAAAGATTTGCTGCGGTGACAGAAGTTGATTTTGGTGCTGAATTTTGACACAACTCACCAGAAATATATTTACCCATTTGAAAAATTATGTAAGCCCCTGACCTTAAAATTCAACCAAATATTTTTTTTTTCAAAAATCCCCAAATTCTGCTTAAAACTTTTGGTACAACTTAAAAAATATTTGCTGCGTTGAAACAAGTTGATTTTGGTGCTTAATTTTGACACAACTCACCAGAAAAATATTTACCCGTATGAAAAATTACGTAAGCCCCGGACCATAAAATCAACCAAAAAGTTTTTTCTCAAAAATTCCCAAATTCTACTTAAAACTTTTGGTACCACTTAAAAAAGATTTGCTGCGGGGACAGAAGTTGATTTTGGTGCTTAATTTTGACACAACTCACCAGAAATATATTTTCCCCGTATGAAAAGTTACGTAAGACCCGGACCTTAAAAATCGTCCCCCAATTTTTTTTTTTCAAAAATCCTCAAATTCTGCTTAAAACTTTTGGTACAACTTAAAAAAGATTTGCTGCGTTGAAAGGAGTTGGTTTTGGTGCTTAATTTTGACACAACTCACCAGAAATATATTTACCCATATGAAAAATTATGTAAGCCCCGGACCTTAAAAATCGGCCTAAAATATTTTTTTTCAAAAATCCCCAAATTCTGCTTAAAACTTTTGGTACAACTTAAAAAAGATTTGCTGCGGGGACAGAAGTTGATTTTGGTGTTTAATTTTGACACAACTCACCAGAAATATATTTACCCATTTAAAAAATTACGTAAGCCCCGGACCTTAAAAATCGGCCCAAAATATTTTTTTTTCAAAAATCCCCAAATTCTGCTTAAAACTTTTGGTACAACTTAAAAAAGATTTGCTGCGTTGAAACAAGTTGATTTTGGTGCTGAATTTGACACAACTCACCAGAAATATATTTACCCGTATGAAAAATTACGTAAGCCCCGGACCTTAAAAATCGGGCAAAATTTTTTTTTTAAAAAAATCCCCAAATTCTGCTTAAAACATTTGGTACAACTTAAAAAAGATTTGCTGCGGTGACAAAAGTTGATTTTGATGCTTAATTTTGACACAACTCACCAGAAATATATTATCCCCATATGAAAAATTATGTAAGCCCTGGACCTTAAAATTCAACCAAATATTTTTTTTTTCAAAAATCCCCAAATTCTGCTTAAAACTTTTGGTACAACTTAAAAAAGATTTGCTGCGGTGACAGAAGTTGATTTTGGTGCTGAATTTTGACACAACTCACCAGAAATATATTTACCCGTATGAAAAATTACATAAGCCCCGGACCTTAAAAATCAACCAAAAATTTTTTTTCTCAGAAATTCCCAAATAGTGCTTAAAACTTTTGGCACAACTTAAAAAAGATTTGCTGCGGTGACAGAAGTTGATTTTGGTGCTTAATTTTGACACAACTCACCCGAAATATATTTTCCCCATATGAAAACTTACGTAAGACCCGGACCTTAAAAATCGGCCCCCAATTTTTTTTTTTAAAAATCCCCAAATTCTGCTTAAAACTTTTGGTACAACTTAAAAAAGATTTGATGCGTTGAAAGAAGTTGGTTTTGGTGCTTAATTTTGACACAACTCACCAGAAATATATTTACCCATATGAAAAATTATGTAAGCCCCGGACCTTAAAAATCGGCCAAAAATATTTTTTTTCAAAAATCCCCAAATTCTGCTTAAAACTTTTGGTACAACTTAAAAAAGATTTGCTGCGGGGACAGAAGTTGATTTTGGTGTTTAATTTTGACACAACTCACCAGAAATATATTTACCCATTTGAAAAATTATGTAAGCCCCTGACCTTAAAATTCAACCAAATATTTTTTTTTTCAAAAATCCCCAAATTCTGCTTAAAACTTTTGGTACAACTTAAAAAATATTTGCTGCGTTGAAACAAGTTGATTTTGGTGCTTAATTTTGACACAACTCACCAGAAAAATATTTACCCGTATGAAAAATTACGTAAGCCCCGGACCATAAAATCAACCAAAAATTTTTTTCTCAAAAATTCCCAAATTCTACTTAAAACTTTTGGTACAACTTAAAAAAGATTTGCTGCGGGGACAGAAGTTGATTTTTGTGCTTAATTTTGACACAACTCACCAGAAATATATTTACCTGTATGAAAAATTACGTAAGCCCCGGACCTTAAAAATCGGCCCAAAATTTTTTTTTTCAAAAATCCCCAAATTCTGCTTAAAACTTTTGGTACAACTTAAAAAAGATTAGCTGCGGTGACAGAAGTTGATTTTGGTGCTTATATTTGACACAACTCACCAGAAATATATTTTCCCCGTATGAAAAGTTTCGTAAGCCCCGAACCTTAAAAATCAGCCCCAAATTTTTTTTTTTCAAAAATCCCCAAATTCTGCTTAAAACTTTTGGTACAACTTAAAAAAGATTTGCTGCGGTGACAGAAGTTGGTTTTGGTGCTTAATTTTGACACAACTCACCAGAAATATATTTACCAGTATGAAAAATTACGTAAGCCCCGGACCATAAAAATCAACCAAAAATTTTTTTTCTCAAAAATTCCCAAATTCTGCTTAAAACTTTTGGTACAACTTAAAAAAGATTTGCTGCGGTGACAGAAGTTGATTTTGGTGCTTATATTTGACACAACTCACCAGAAATATATTTTCCCCGTATGAAAAGTTTCGTAAGCCCCGAACCTTAAAAATCAGCCCCAAATTTTTTTTTTTCAAAAATCCCCAAATTCTGCTTAAAACTTTTGGTACAACTTAAAAAGATTTGCTGCGTTGAAAGAAGTTGGTTTTGGTGCTTAATTTTGACACAACTCACCAGAAATATATTTACCCGTATGAAAAATTACATAAGCCCCGGACCTTAAAAATCAACCCAAAATTTTTTTTTTCAAAAATTCCCAAATTCTGCTTAAAACTTTTGGTACAACTTAAAAAAGATTTCCTGTGGTGACAGAAGTTGATTTTCGTGCTTAATTTTGACACAACTCACCAGAAATATATTTACCCGTATGAAAAATTACGTAAGCCCCGGACCTTAAAAATCGGCCCAAAATTTTTTTTTTCAAAAATCCCCAAATTCTGCTTAAAACTTTTGGTACAACTTAAAAAAGATTTGCTGCGTTGAAAGAAGTTGGTTTTGGTGCTTAATTTTAACACAACTCACCAGAAATATATTTACCCATTTAAAAAATTACGTAAGCCCCGGACCTTAAAAATCGGCCCAAAATATTTTTTTTTCAAAAATCCCCAAATTCTGCTTAAAACTTTTGGTACAACTTAAAAAAGATTTGCTGCGTTGAAACAAGTTGATTTTGGTGCTGAATTTGACACAACTCACCAGAAATATATTATCCCCATATGAAAAATTACGTAAGCCCCGGACCTTAAAATTCAACCAAATATTTTTTTTTTCAAAAATCCCCAAATTCTGCTTAAAACTTTTGGTACAACTTAAAAAAGATTTGCTGCGGTGACAGAAGTTGATTTTGGTGGTGAATTTTGACACAACTCACCAGAAATATATTTACCCGTATGAAAAATTACATAAGCCCCGGACCTTAAAAATCAACCAAAAAATTTTTTTCTCAGAAATTCCCAAATACTGCTTAAAACTTTTGGCACAACTTAAAAAAGATTTGCTGCGGTGACAGAAGTTGATTTTGGTGCTTAATTTTGACACAACTCACCCGAAATATATTTTCCCCATATGAAAACTTACGTAAGACCCGGACCTTAAAAATCGGCCCCCAATTTTTTTTTTTTAAAAATCCCCAAATTCTGCTTAAAACTTTTGGTACAACTTAAAAAAGATTTGATGCGTTGAAAGAAGTTGGTTTTGGTGCTTAATTTTGACACAACTCACCAGAAATATATTTACCCATATGAAAAATTATGTAAGCCCCGGACCTTAAAAATCGGCCAAAAATATTTTTTTTCAAAAATCCCCAAATTCTGCTTAAAACTTTTGGTACAACTTAAAAAAGATTTGCTGCGGGGACAGAAGTTGATTTTGGTGTTTAATTTTGACACAACTCACCAGAAATATATTTACCCATTTGAAAAATTATGTAAGCCCCTGACCTTAAAATTCAACCAAATATTTTTTTTTTCAAAAATCCCCAAATTCTGCTTAAAACTTTTGGTACAACTTAAAAAATATTTGCTGCGTTGAAACAAGTTGATTTTGGTGCTTAATTTTGACACAACTCACCAGAAAAATATTTACCCGTATGAAAAATTACGTAAGCCCCGGACCATAAAATCAACCAAAAATTTTTTTCTCAAAAATTCCCAAATTCTACTTAAAACTTTTGGTACCACTTAAAAAAGATTTGCTGCGGGGACAGAAGTTGATTTTGGTGCTTAATTTTGACACAACTCACCAGAAATATATTTTCCCCGTATGAAAAGTTACGTAAGACCCGGACCTTAAAAATCGTCCCCCAATTTTTTTTTTCAAAAATCCTCAAATTCTGCTTAAAACTTTTGGTACAACTTAAAAAAGATTTGCTGCGTTGAAAGAAGTTGGTTTTGGTGCTTAATTTTGACACAACTCACCAGAAATATATTTACCCATATGAAAAATTATGTAAGACCCGGACCTTAAAAATCGGCCTAAAATATTTTTTTTCAAAAATCCCCAAATTCTGCTTAAAACTTTTGGTACAACTTAAAAAAGATTTGCTGCGGGGACAGAAGTTGATTTTGGTGTTTAATTTTGACACAACTCACCAGAAATATATTTACCCATTTAAAAAATTACGTAAGCCCCGGACCTTAAAAATCGGCCCAAAATATTTTTTTTTCAAAAATCCCCAAATTCTGCTTAAAACTTTTGGTACAACTTAAAAAAGATTTGCTGCGTTGAAACAAGTTGATTTTGGTGCTGAATTTGACACAACTCACCAGAAATATATTTACCCGTATGAAAAATTACGTAAGCCCCGGACCTTAAAAATCGGGCAAAATTTTTTTTTTAAAAAATCCCCAAATTCTGCTTAAAACATTTGGTACAACTTAAAAAAGATTTGCTGCGGTGACAGAAGTTGATTTTGATGCTTAATTTTGACACAACTCACCAGAAATATATTATCCCCATATGAAAAATTATGTAAGACCTGGACCTTAAAATTCAACCAAATATTTTTTTTTTCAAAAATCCCCAAATTCTGCTTAAAACTTTTGGTACAACTTAAAAAAGATTTGCTGCGGTGACAGAAGTTGATTTTGGTGCTGAATTTTGACACAACTCACCAGAAATATATTTACCCGTATGAAAAATTACATAAGCCCCGGACCTTAAAAATCAACCAAAAATTTTTTTTCTCAGAAATTCCCAAATACTGCTTAAAACTTTTGGCACAACTTAAAAAAGATTTGCTGCGGTGACAGAAGTTGATTTTGGTGCTTAATTTTGACACAACTCACCCGAAATATATTTTCCCCATATGAAAACTTACGTAAGACCCGGACCTTAAAAATCGGCCCCCAATTTTTTTTTTTTAAAAATCCCCAAATTCTGCTTAAAACTTTTGGTACAACTTAAAAAAGATTTGATGCGTTGAAAGAAGTTGGTTTTGATGCTTAATTTTGACACAACTCACCAGAAATATATTTACCCATATGAAAAATTATGTAAGCCCCGGACCTTAAAAATCGGCCAAAAATATTTTTTTTCAAAAATCCCCAAATTCTGCTTAAAACTTTTGGTACAACTTAAAAAAGATTTGCTGCGGGGACAGAAGTTGATTTTGGTGTTTAATTTTGACACAACTCACCAGAAATATATTTACCCATTTGAAAAATTATGTAAGCCCCTGACCTTAAAATTCAACCAAATATTTCTTTTTTTCAAAAATCCCCAAATTCTGCTTAAAACTTTTGGTACAACTTAAAAAATATTTGCTGCGTTGAAACAAGTTGATTTTGGTGCTTAATTTTGACACAACTCACCAGAAAAATATTTACCCGTATGAAAAATTACGTAAGCCCCGGACCATAAAATCAACCAAAAATTTTTTTCTCAAAAATTCCCAAATTCTACTTAAAACTTTTGGTACAACTTAAAAAAGATTTGCTGCGGGGACAGAAGTTGATTTTTGTGCTTAATTTTGACACAACTCACCAGAAATATATTTACCCATTTGAAAAATTACGTAAGCCCCGGACCTTAAAAATTGGCCCAAAATTATTTTTTTTCAAAAATCCCCAAATTCTGCTTAAAACTTTTGGTACAACTTAAAAAAGATTTGCTGCGTTGAAACAAGTTGATTTTGGTGCTTAATTTTGACACAACTCACCAGAAAAATATTTACCCGTATGAAAAATTACGTAAGCCCCGGACCATAAAATCAACCAAAAATTTTTTTCTCAAAAATTCCCAAATTCTACTTAAAACTTTTGGTACAACTTAAAAAAGATTTGCTGCGGGGACAGAAGTTGATTTTTGTGCTTAATTTTGACACAACTCACCAGAAATATATTTACCCATTTGAAAAATTACGTAAGCCCCGGACCTTAAAAATTGGCCCAAAATTATTTTTTTTCAAAAATCCCCAAATTCTGCTTAAAACTTTTGGTACAACTTAAAAAAGATTTGCTGCGTTGAAACAAGTTGATTTTGGTGCTTAATTTTGACACAACTCACCAGAAATATATTTACCCGTATGAAAAATTACGTAAGCCCCGGACCTTAAAAATCGGCCCCAATTTTTTTTTTTCAAAAATCCTCAAATTCTGCTTAAAACTTTTGGTACAACTTAAAAAAGATTTGCTGCGTTGAAAGAAGTTGGTTTTGGTGCTTAATTTTGACACAACTCACCAGAAATATATTTACCCATATGAAAAATTATGTAAGCCCCGGACCTTAAAAATCGGCCTAAAATATTTTTTTTCAAAAATCCCCAAATTCTGCTTAAAACTTTTGGTACAACTTAAAAAAGATTTGCTGCGGGGACAGAAGTTGATTTTGGTGTTTAATTTTGACACAACTCACCAGAAATATATTTACCCATTTAAAAAATTACGTAAGCCCCGGACCTTAAAAATCGGCCCAAAATATTTTTTTTTCAAAAATCCCCCAATTCTGCTTAAAACTTTTGGTACAACTTAAAAAATATTTGCTGCGTTGAAACAAGTTGATTTTGGTGCTGAATTTGACACAACTCACCGGAAATATATTTACCCGTATGAAAAATTACGTAAGCCCCGGACCTTAAAAATCGGGCAAAATTTTTTTTTAAAAAAATCCCCAAATTCTGCTTAAAACATTTGGTACAACTTAAAAAAGATTTGCTGCGGTGACAGAAGTTGATTTTGATGCTTAATTTTGACACAACTCACCAGAAATATATTATCCCCATATGAAAAATTATGTAAGCCCTGGACCTTAAAATTCAACCAAATATTTTTTTTTTCAAAAATCCCCAAATTCTGCTTAAAACTTTTGGTACAACTTAAAAAAGATTTGCTGCGGTGACAGAAGTTGATTTTGGTGCTGAATTTTGACACAACTCACCAGAAATATATTTACCCGTATGAAAAATTACATAAGCCCCGGACCTTAAAAATCAACCAAAAATTTTTTTTCTCAGAAATTCCCAAATACTGCTTAAAACTTTTGGCACAACTTAAAAAAGATTTGCTGCGGTGACAGAAGTTGATTTTGGTGCTTAATTTTGACACAACTCACCCGAAATATATTTTCCCCATATGAAAACTTACGTAAGACCCGGACCTTAAAAATCGGCCCCCAATTTTTTTTTTTTTTAAATCCCCAAATTCTGCTTAAAACTTTTGGTACAACTTAAAAAAGATTTGATGCGTTGAAAGAAGTTGGTTTTGGTGCTTAATTTTGACACAACTCACCAGAAATATATTTACCCATATGAAAAATTATGTAAGCCCCGGACCTTAAAAATCGGCCAAAAATATTTTTTTTCAAAAATCCCCAAATTCTGCTTAAAACTTTTGGTACAACTTAAAAAAGATTTGCTGCGGGGACAGAAGTTGATTTTGGTGTTTAATTTTGACACAACTCACCAGAAATATATTTACCCATTTGAAAAATTATGTAAGCCCCTGACCTTAAAATTCAACCAAATATTTTTTTTTTCAAAAATCCCCAAATTCTGCTTAAAACTTTTGGTACAACTTAAAAAATATTTGCTGCGTTGAAACAAGTTGATTTTGGTGCTTAATTTTGACACAACTCACCAGAAAAATATTTACCCGTATGAAAAATTACGTAAGCCCCGGACCATAAAATCAACCAAAAATTTTTTTCTCAAAAATTCCCAAATTCTACTTAAAACTTTTGGTACAACTTAAAAAAGATTTGCTGCGGGGACAGAAGTTGATTTTTGTGCTTAATTTTGACACAACTCACCAGAAATATATTTACCCATTTGAAAAATTACGTAAGCCCCGGACCTTAAAAATTGGCCCAAAATTATTTTTTTTCAAAAATCCCCAAATTCTGCTTAAAACTTTTGGTACAACTTAAAAAAGATTTGCTGCGTTGAAACAAGTTGATTTTGGTGCTTAATTTTGACACAACTCACCAGAAATATATTTACCCGTATGAAAAATTACGTAAGCCCCGGACCTTAAAAATCGGCCCAAAATTTTTTTTTTCAAAAATCCCCAAATTCTGCTTAAAACTTTTGGTACAACTTAAAAAAGATTTGCTGCGTTGAAAGAAGTTGGTTTTGGTGCTTAATTTTAACACAACTCACCAGAAAAATATTTACATGTATGAAAAATTACGTAAGCCCCGGACCTTAAAAATTGGCCAAAAATATTTTTTTTCAAAAATCCCCAAATTCTGCTTAAAACTTTTGGTACAACTTAAAAAAGATTTGCTGCGGGGACAGAAGTTGATTTTGGTGCTTAATTTTGACACAACTCACCAGAAATATATTTACCCATTTGAAAAATTACGTAAGCCCCGGACCTTAAAAATTGGCCCAAAATTATTTTTTTTCAAAAATCCCCAAATTCTGCTTAAAACTTTTGGTACAACTTAAAAAAGATTTGCTGCGTTGAAACAAGTTGATTTTGGTGCTGAATTTTGACACAACTCACCAGAAATATATTTACCCGTATGAAAAATTACATAAGCCGCGGACCTTAAAAATCAACCAAAAATTTTTTTTCTCAGAAATTCCCAAATTCTGCTTAAAACTTTTGGTACCACTTAAAAAAGATTTGCTGCGGGGACAGAAGTTGATTTTGGTGCTTAATTTTGACACAACTCACCAGAAATATATTTTCCCCGTATGAAAAGTTACGTAAGACCCGGACCTTAAAAATCGTCCCCCAATTTTTTTTTTTCAAAAATCCTCAAATTCTGCTTAAAACTTTTGGTACAACTTAAAAAAGATTTGCTGCGTTGAAAGAAGTTGGTTTTGGTGCTTAATTTTGACACAACTCACCAGAAATATATTTACCCATATGAAAAATTATGTAAGCCCCGGACCTTAAAAATCGGCCTAAAATATTTTTTTTCAAAAATCCCCAAATTCTGCTTAAAACTTTTGGTACAACTTAAAAAAGATTTGCTGCGGGGACAGAAGTTGATTTTGGTGTTTAATTTTGACACAACTCACCAGAAATATATTTACCCATTTAAAAAATTGCGTAAGCCCCGGACCTTAAAAATCGGCCCAAAATATTTTTTTTTCAAAAATCCCCAAATTCTGCTTAAAACTTTTGGTACAACTTAAAAAAGATTTGCTGCGTTGAAACAAGTTGATTTTGGTGCTGAATTTGACACAACTCACCAGAAATATATTTACCCGTATGAAAAATTACGTAAGCCCCGGACCTTAAAAATCGGGCAAAATTTTTTTTTTCAAAAATCCCCAAATTCTGCTTAAAACATTTGGTACAACTTAAAAAAGATTTGCTGCGGTGACAGAAGTTGATTTTGATGCTTAATTTTGACACAACTCACCAGAAATATATTATCCCCATATGAAAAATTATGTAAGCCCTGGACCTTAAAATTCAACCAAATATTTTTTTTTTCAAAAATCCCCAAATTCTGCTTAAAACTTTTGGTACAACTTAAAAAAGATTTGCTGCGGTGACAGAAGTTGATTTTGGTGGTGAATTTTGACACAACTCACCAGAAATATATTTACCCGTATGAAAAATTACATAAGCCCCGGACCTTAAAAATCAACCAAAAAATTTTTTTCTCAGAAATTCCCAAATACTGCTTACAACTTTTGGCACAACTTAAAAAAGATTTGCTGCGGTGACAGAAGTTGATTTTGGTGCTTAATTTTGACACAACTCACCCGAAATATATTTTCCCCATATGAAAACTTACGTAAGACCCGGACCTTAAAAATCGGACCCCAATTTTTTTTTTTTAAAAATCCCCAAATTCTGCTTAAAACTTTTGGTACAACTTAAAAAAGATTTGATGCGTTGAAAGAAGTTGGTTTTGGTGCTTAATTTTGACACAACTCACCAGAAATATATTTACCCATATGAAAAATTATGTAAGCCCCGGACCTTAAAAATCGGCCAAAAATATTTTTTTTCAAAAATCCCCAAATTCTGCTTAAAACTTTTGGTACAACTTAAAAAAGATTTGCTGCGGGGACAGAAGTTGATTTTGGTGTTTAATTTTGACACAACTCACCAGAAATATATTTACCCATTTGAAAAATTATGTAAGCCCCTGACCTTAAAATTCAACCAAATATTTTTTTTTTCAAAAATCCCCAAATTCTGCTTAAAACTTTTGGTACAACTTAAAAAATATTTGCTGCGTTGAAACAAGTTGATTTTGGTGCTTAATTTTGACACAACTCACCAGAAAAATATTTACCCGTATGAAAAATTACGTAAGCCCCGGACTATAAAATCAACCAAAAATTTTTTTCTCAAAAATTCCCAAATTCTACTTAAAACTTTTGGTACCACTTAAAAAAGATTTGCTGCGGGGACAGAAGTTGATTTTGGTGCTTAATTTTGACACAACTCACCAGAAATATATTTTCCCCGTATGAAAAGTTACGTAAGACCCGGACCTTAAAAATCGTCCCCCAATTTTTTTTTTTCAAAAATCCTCAAATTCTGCTTAAAACTTTTGGTACAACTTAAAAAAGATTTGCTGCGTTGAAAGAAGTTGGTTTTGGTGCTTAATTTTGACACAACTCACCAGAAATATATTTACCCATATGAAAAATTATGTAAGACCCGGACCTTAAAAATCGGCCTAAAATATTTTTTTTCAAAAATCCCCAAATTCTGCTTAAAACTTTTGGTACAACTTAAAAAAGATTTGCTGCGGGGACAGAAGTTGATTTTGGTGTTTAATTTTGACACAACTCACCAGAAATATATTTACCCATTTAAAAAATTACGTAAGCCCCGGACCTTAAAAATCGGCCCAAAATATTTTTTTTTCAAAAATCCCCAAATTCTGCTTAAAACTTTTGGTACAACTTAAAAAAGATTTGCTGCGTTGAAACAAGTTGATTTTGGTGCTGAATTTGACACAACTCACCAGAAATATATTTACCCGTATGAAAAATTACGTAAGCCCCGGACCTTAAAAATCGGGCAAAATTTTTTTTTAAAAAAATCCCCAAATTCTGCTTAAAACATTTGGTACAACTTAAAAAAGATTTGCTGCGGTGACAGAAGTTGATTTTGATGCTTAATTTTGACACAACTCACCAGAAATATATTATCCCCATATGAAAAATTATGTAAGACCTGGACCTTAAAATTCAACCAAATATTTTTTTTTTCAAAAATCCCCAAATTCTGCTTAAAACTTTTGGTACAACTTAAAAAAGATTTGCTGCGGTGACAGAAGTTGATTTTGGTGCTGAATTTTGACACAACTCACCAGAAATATATTTACCCGTATGAAAAATTACATAAGCCCCGGACCTTAAAAATCAACCAAAAATTTTTTTTCTCAGAAATTCCCAAATACTGCTTAAAACTTTTGGCACAACTTAAAAAAGATTTGCTGCGGTGACAGAAGTTGATTTTGGTGCTTAATTTTGACACAACTCACCCGAAATATATTTTCCCCATATGAAAACTTACGTAAGACCCGGACCTTAAAAATCGGCCCCCAATTTTTTTTTTTTAAAAATCCCCAAATTCTGCTTAAAACTTTTGGTACAACTTAAAAAAGATTTGATGCGTTGAAAGAAGTTGGTTTTGATGCTTAATTTTGACACAACTCACCAGAAATATATTTACCCATATGAAAAATTATGTAAGCCCCGGACCTTAAAAATCGGCCAAAAATATTTTTTTTCAAAAATCCCCAAATTCTGCTTAAAACTTTTGGTACAACTTAAAAAAGATTTGCTGCGGGGACAGAAGTTGATTTTGGTGTTTAATTTTGACACAACTCACCAGAAATATATTTACCCATTTGAAAAATTATGTAAGCCCCTGACCTTAAAATTCAACCAAATATTTCTTTTTTTCAAAAATCCCCAAATTCTGCTTAAAACTTTTGGTACAACTTAAAAAATATTTGCTGCGTTGAAACAAGTTGATTTTGGTGCTTAATTTTGACACAACTCACCAGAAAAATATTTACCCGTATGAAAAATTACGTAAGCCCCGGACCATAAAATCAACCAAAAATTTTTTTCTCAAAAATTCCCAAATTCTACTTAAAACTTTTGGTACAACTTAAAAAAGATTTGCTGCGGGGACAGAAGTTGATTTTTGTGCTTAATTTTGACACAACTCACCAGAAATATATTTACCCATTTGAAAAATTACGTAAGCCCCGGACCTTAAAAATTGGCCCAAAATTATTTTTTTTCAAAAATCCCCAAATTCTGCTTAGAACTTTTGGTACAACTTAAAAAAGATTTGCTGCGTTGAAACAAGTTGATTTTGGTGCTTAATTTTGACACAACTCACCAGAAAAATATTTACCCGTATGAAAAATTACGTAAGCCCCGGACCATAAAATCAACCAAAAATTTTTTTCTCAAAAATTCCCAAATTCTACTTAAAACTTTTGGTACAACTTAAAAAAGATTTGCTACGGGGACAGAAGTTGATTTTTGTGCTTAATTTTGACACAACTCACCAGAAATATATTTACCCATTTGAAAAATTACGTAAGCCCCGGACCTTAAAAATTGGCCCAAAATTATTTTTTTTCAAAAATCCCCAAATTCTGCTTAAAACTTTTGGTACAACTTAAAAAAGATTTGCTGCGTTGAAACAAGTTGATTTTGGTGCTTAATTTTGACACAACTCACCAGAAATATATTTACCCGTATGAAAAATTACGTAAGCCCCGGACCTTAAAAATCGGCCCCAATTTTTTTTTTTCAAAAATCCTCAAATTCTGCTTAAAACTTTTGGTACAACTTAAAAAAGATTTGCTGCGTTGAAAGAAGTTGGTTTTGGTGCTTAATTTTGACACAACTCACCAGAAATATATTTACCCATATGAAAAATTATGTAAGCCCCGGACCTTAAAAATCGGCCTAAAATATTTTTTTTCAAAAATCCCCAAATTCTGCTTAAAACTTTTGGTACAACTTAAAAAAGATTTGCTGCGGGGACAGAAGTTGATTTTGGTGTTTAATTTTGACACAACTCACCAGAAATATATTTACCCATTTAAAAAATTACGTAAGCCCCGGACCTTAAAAATCGGCCCAAAATATTTTTTTTTCAAAAATCCCCCAATTCTGCTTAAAACTTTTGGTACAACTTAAAAAATATTTGCTGCGTTGAAACAAGTTGATTTTGGTGCTGAATTTGACACAACTCACCGGAAATATATTTACCCGTATGAAAAATTACGTAAGCCCCGGACCTTAAAAATCGGGCAAAATTTTTTTTTAAAAAAATCCCCAAATTCTGCTTAAAACATTTGGTACAACTTAAAAAAGATTTGCTGCGGGGACAGAAGTTGATTTTTGTGCTTAATTTTGACACAACTCACCAGAAATATATTTACCCATTTGAAAAATTACGTAAGCCCCGGACCTTAAAAATTGGCCCAAAATTATTTTTTTTCAAAAATCCCCAAATTCTGCTTAAAACTTTTGGTACAACTTAAAAAAGATTTGCTGCGTTGAAACAAGTTGATTTTGGTGCTTAATTTTGACACAACTCACCAGAAATATATTTACCCGTATGAAAAATTACGTAAGCCCCGGACCTTAAAAATCGGCCCAAAATTTTTTTTTTCAAAAATCCCCAAATTCTGCTTAAAACTTTTGGTACAACTTAAAAAAGATTTGCTGCGTTGAAAGAAGTTGGTTTTGGTGCTTAATTTTAACACAACTCACCAGAAAAATATTTACATGTATGAAAAATTACGTAAGCCCCGGACCTTAAAAATTGGCCAAAAATATTTTTTTTCAAAAATCCCCAAATTCTGCTTAAAACTTTTGGTACAACTTAAAAAAGATTTGCTGCGGGGACAGAAGTTGATTTTGGTGCTTAATTTTGACACAACTCACCAGAAATATATTTACCCATTTGAAAAATTACGTAAGCCCCGGACCTTAAAAATTGGCCCAAAATTATTTTTTTTCAAAAATCCCCAAATTCTGCTTAAAACTTTTGGTACAACTTAAAAAAGATTTGCTGCGTTGAAACAAGTTGATTTTGGTGCTGAATTTTGACACAACTCACCAGAAATATATTTACCCGTATGAAAAATTACATAAGCCGCGGACCTTAAAAATCAACCAAAAATTTTTTTTCTCAGAAATTCCCAAATTCTGCTTAAAACTTTTGGTACAACTTAAAAAAGATTTGCTGCGGGGACAGAAGTTGATTTTGGTGCTTAATTTTGACACAACTCACCAGAAATATATTTACCCATATGAAAAATTATGTAAGCCCCGGACCTTAAAAATCGGCCTAAAATATTTTTTTTCAAAAATCCCCAAATTCTGCTTAAAACTTTTGGTACAACTTAAAAAAGATTTGCTGCGGGGACAGAAGTTGATTTTGGTGTTTAATTTTGACACAACTCACCAGAAATATATTTACCCATTTAAAAAATTGCGTAAGCCCCGGACCTTAAAAATCGGCCCAAAATATTTTTTTTTCAAAAATCCCCAAATTCTGCTTAAAACTTTTGGTACAACTTAAAAAAGATTTGCTGCGTTGAAACAAGTTGATTTTGGTGCTGAATTTGACACAACTCACCAGAAATATATTTACCCGTATGAAAAATTACGTAAGCCCCGGACCTTAAAAATCGGGCAAAATTTTTTTTTTCAAAAATCCCCAAATTCTGCTTAAAACATTTGGTACAACTTAAAAAAGATTTGCTGCGGTGACAGAAGTTGATTTTGATGCTTAATTTTGACACAACTCACCAGAAATATATTATCCCCATATGAAAAATTATGTAAGCCCTGGACCTTAAAATTCAACCAAATATTTTTTTTTTCAAAAATCCCCAAATTCTGCTTAAAACTTTTGGTACAACTTAAAAAAGATTTGCTGCGGTGACAGAAGTTGATTTTGGTGGTGAATTTTGACACAACTCACCAGAAATATATTTACCCGTATGAAAAATTACATAAGCCCCGGACCTTAAAAATCAACCAAAAAATTTTGTTCTCAGAAATTCCCAAATACTGCTTACAACTTTTGGCACAACTTAAAAAAGATTTGCTGCGGTGACAGAAGTTGATTTTGGTGCTTAATTTTGACACAACTCACCCGAAATATATTTTCCCCATATGAAAACTTACGTAAGACCCGGACCTTAAAAATCGGACCCCAATTTTTTTTTTTTAAAAATCCCCAAATTCTGCTTAAAACTTTTGGTACAACTTAAAAAAGATTTGATGCGTTGAAAGAAGTTGGTTTTGGTGCTTAATTTTGACACAACTCACCAGAAATATATTTACCCATATGAAAAATTATGTAAGCCCCGGACCTTAAAAATCGGCCAAAAATATTTTTTTTCAAAAATCCCCAAATTCTGCTTAAAACTTTTGGTACAACTTAAAAAAGATTTGCTGCGGGGACAGAAGTTGATTTTGGTGTTTAATTTTGACACAACTCACCAGAAATATATTTACCCATTTGAAAAATTATGTAAGCCCCTGACCTTAAAATTCAACCAAATATTTTTTTTTTCAAAAATCCCCAAATTCTGCTTAAAACTTTTGGTACAACTTAAAAAAGATTTGCTGCGTTGAAACAAGTTGATTTTGGTGCTTAATTTTGACACAACTCACCAGAAAAATATTTACCCGTATGAAAAATTACGTAAGCCCCGGACCATAAAATCAACCAAAAATTTTTTTCTCAAAAATTCCCAAATTCTACTTAAAACTTTTGGTACCACTTAAAAAAGATTTGCTGCGGGGACAGAAGTTGATTTTGGTGCTTAATTTTGACACAACTCACCAGAAATATATTTTCCCCGTATGAAAAGTTACGTAAGACCCGGACCTTAAAAATCGTCCCCCAATTTTTTTTTTTCAAAAATCCTCAAATTCTGCTTAAAACTTTTGGTACAACTTAAAAAAGATTTGCTGCGTTGAAAGAAGTTGGTATTGGTGCTTAATTTTGACACAACTCACCAGAAATATATTTACCCATATGAAAAATTATGTAAGCCCCGGACCTTAAAAATCGGCCTAAAATATTTTTTTTCAAAAATCCCCAAATTCTGCTTAAAACTTTTGGTACAACTTAAAAAAGATTTGCTGCGTTGAAACAAGTTGATTTTGGTGCTGAATTTTGACACAACTCACCAGAAATATATTTACCCGTATGAAAAATTACATAAGCCGCGGACCTTAAAAATCAACCAAAAATTTTTTTTCTCAGAAATTCCCAAATTCTGCTTAAAACTTTTGGTACCACTTAAAAAAGATTTGCTGCGGGGACAGAAGTTGATTTTGGTGCTTAATTTTGACACAACTCACCAGAAATATATTTTCCCCGTATGAAAAGTTACGTAAGACCCGGACCTTAAAAATCGTCCCCCAATTTTTTTTTTTCAAAAATCCTCAAATTCTGCTTAAAACTTTTGGTACAACTTAAAAAAGATTTGCTGCGTTGAAAGAAGTTGGTTTTGGTGCTTAATTTTGACACAACTCACCAGAAATATATTTACCCATATGAAAAATTATGTAAGCCCCGGACCTTAAAAATCGGCCTAAAATATTTTTTTTCAAAAATCCCCAAATTCTGCTTAAAACTTTTGGTACAACTTAAAAAAGATTTGCTGCGGGGACAGAAGTTGATTTTGGTGTTTAATTTTGACACAACTCACCAGAAATATATTTACCCATTTAAAAAATTGCATAAGCCCCGGACCTTAAAAATCGGCCCAAAATATTTTTTTTTCAAAAATCCCCAAATTCTGCTTAAAACTTTTGGTACAACTTAAAAAAGATTTGCTGCGTTGAAACAAGTTGATTTTGGTGCTGAATTTGACACAACTCACCAGAAATATATTTACCCGTATGAAAAATTACGTAAGCCCCGGACCTTAATAATCGGGCAAAATTTTTTTTTTCAAAAATCCCCAAATTCTGCTTAAAACATTTGGTACAACTTAAAAAAGATTTGCTGCGGTGACAGAAGTTGATTTTGATGCTTAATTTTGACACAACTCACCAGAAATATATTATCCCCATATGAAAAATTATGTAAGCCCTGGACCTTAAAATTCAACCAAATATTTTTTTTTTCAAAAATCCCCAAATTCTGCTTAAAACTTTTGGTACAACTTAAAAAAGATTTGCTGCGGTGACAGAAGTTGATTTTGGTGGTGAATTTTGACACAACTCACCAGAAATATATTTACCCGTATGAAAAATTACATAAGCCCCGGACCTTAAAAATCAACCAAAAAATTTTTTTCTCAGAAATTCCCAAATACTGCTTACAACTTTTGGCACAACTTAAAAAAGATTTGCTGCGGTGACAGAAGTTGATTTTGGTGCTTAATTTTGACACAACTCACCCGAAATATATTTTCCCCATATGAAAACTTACGTAAGACCCGGACCTTAAAAATCGGACCCCAATTTTTTTTTTTTAAAAATCCCCAAATTCTGCTTAAAACTTTTGGTACAACTTAAAAAAGATTTGATGCGTTGAAAGAAGTTGGTTTTGGTGCTTAATTTTGACACAACTCACCAGAAATATATTTACCCATATGAAAAATTATGTAAGCCCCGGACCTTAAAAATCGGCCAAAAATATTTTTTTTCAAAAATCCCCAAATTCTGCTTAAAACTTTTGGTACAACTTAAAAAAGATTTGCTGCGGGGACAGAAGTTGATTTTGGTGTTTAATTTTGACACAACTCACCAGAAATATATTTACCCATTTGAAAAATTATGTAAGCCCCTGACCTTAAAATTCAACCAAATATTTTTTTTTTCAAAAATCCCCAAATTCTGCTTAAAACTTTTGGTACAACTTAAAAAAGATTTGCTGCGTTGAAACAAGTTGATTTTGGTGCTTAATTTTGACACAACTCACCAGAAAAATATTTACCCGTATGAAAAATTACGTAAGCCCCGGACCATAAAATCAACCAAAAATTTTTTTCTCAAAAATTCCCAAATTCTACTTAAAACTTTTGGTACCACTTAAAAAAGATTTGCTGCGGGGACAGAAGTTGATTTTGGTGCTTAATTTTGACACAACTCACCAGAAATATATTTTCCCCGTATGAAAAGTTACGTAAGACCCGGACCTTAAAAATCGTCCCCCAATTTTTTTTTTTCAAAAATCCTCAAATTCTGCTTAAAACTTTTGGTACAACTTAAAAAAGATTTGCTGCGTTGAAAGAAGTTGGTATTGGTGCTTAATTTTGACACAACTCACCAGAAATATATTTACCCATATGAAAAATTATGTAAGCCCCGGACCTTAAAAATCGGCCTAAAATATTTTTTTTCAAAAATCCCCAAATTCTGCTTAAAACTTTTGGTACAACTTAAAAAAGATTTGCTGCGGGGACAGAAGTTGATTTTGGTGTTTAATTTTGACACAACTCACCAGAAATATATTTACCCATTTAAAAAATTACGTAAGCCCCGGACCTTAAAAATCGGCCCAAAATATTTTTTTTTCAAAAATCCCCAAATTCTGCTTAAAACTTTTGGTACAACTTAAAAAAGATTTGCTGCGTTGAAACAAGTTGATTTTGGTGCTGAATTTGACACAACTCACCAGAAATATATTTACCCGTATGAAAAATTACGTAAGCCCCGGACCTTAAAAATCGGGCAAAATTTTTTTTAAAAAAAATCCCCAAATTCTGCTTAAAACATTTGGTACAACTTAAAAAAGATTTGCTGCGGTGACAGAAGTTGATTTTGATGCTTAATTTTGACACAACTCACCAGAAATATATTATCCCCATATGAAAAATTATGTAAGCCCTGGACCTTAAAATTCAACCAAATATTTTTTTTTTCAAAAATCCCCAAATTCTGCTTAAAACTTTTGGTACAACTTAAAAAAGATTTGCTGCGGTGACAGAAGTTGATTTTGGTGCTGAATTTTGACACAACTCACCAGAAATATATTTACCCATTTGAAAAATTATGTAAGCCCCTGACCTTAAAATTCAACCAAATATTTTTTTTTTCAAAAATCCCCAAATTCTGCTTAAAACTTTTGGTACAACTTAAAAAATATTTGCTGCGTTGAAACAAGTTGATTTTGGTGCTTAATTTTGACACAACTCACCAGAAAAATATTTACCCGTATGAAAAATTACGTAAGCCCCGGACCATAAAATCAACCAAAAATTTTTTTCTCAAAAATTCCCAAATTCTACTTAAAACTTTTGGTACCACTTAAAAAAGATTTGCTGCGGGGACAGAAGTTGATTTTGGTGCTTAATTTTGACACAACTCACCAGAAATATATTTTCCCCGTATGAAAAGTTACGTAAGACCCGGACCTTAAAAATCGTCCCCCAATTTTTTTTTTTCAAAAATCCTCAAATTCTGCTTAAAACTTTTGGTACAACTTAAAAAAGATTTGCTGCGTTGAATGGAGTTGGTTTTGGTGCTTAATTTTGACACAACTCACCAGAAATATATTTACCCATATGAACAATTATGTAAGCCCCGGACCTTAAAAATCGGCCTAAAATATTTTTTTTCAAAAATCCCCAAATTCTGCTTAAAACTTTTGGTACAACTTAAAAAAGATTTGCTGCGGGGACAGAAGTTGATTTTGGTGTTTAATTTTGACACAACTCACCAGAAATATATTTACCCATTTAAAAAATTACGTAAGCCCCGGACCTTAAAAATCGGCCCAAAATATTTTTTTTTCAAAAATCCCCAAATTCTGCTTAAAACTTTTGGTACAACTTAAAAAAGATTTGCTGCGTTGAAACAAGTTGATTTTGGTGCTGAATTTGACACAACTCACCAGAAATATATTTACCCGTATGAAAAATTACGTAAGCCCCGGACCTTAAAAATCGGGCAAAATTTTTTTTTAAAAAAAATCCCCAAATTCTGCTTAAAACATTTGGTACAACTTAAAAAAGATTTGCTGCGGTGACAGAAGTTGATTTTGATGCTTAATTTTGACACAACTCACCAGAAATATATTATCCCCATATGAAAAATTATGTAAGCCCTGGACCTTAAAATTCAACCAAATATTTTTTTTTTCAAAAATCCCCAAATTCTGCTTAAAACTTTTGGTACAACTTAAAAAAGATTTGCTGCGGTGACAGAAGTTGATTTTGGTGCTTAATTTTGACACAACTCACCCGAAATATATTTTCCCCATATGAAAACTTACGTAAGACCCGGACCTTAAAAATCGGCCCCCAATTTTTTTTTTTTAAAAATCCCCAAATTCTGCTTAAAACTTTTGGTACAACTTAAAAAAGATTTGATGCGTTGAAAGAAGTTGGTTTTGGTGCTTAATTTTGACACAACTCACCAGAAATATATTTACCCATATGAAAAATTATGTAAGCCCCGGACCTTAAAAATCGGCCAAAAATATTTTTTTTCAAAAATCCCCAAATTCTGCTTAAAACTTTTGGTACAACTTAAAAAAGATTTGCTGCGGGGACAGAAGTTGATTTTGGTGTTTAATTTTGACACAACTCACCAGAAATATATTTACCCATTTGAAAAATTATGTAAGCCCCTGACCTTAAAATTCAACCAAATATTTTTTTTTTCAAAAATCCCCAAATTCTGCTTAAAACTTTTGGTACAACTTAAAAAATATTTGCTGCGTTGAAACAAGTTGATTTTGGTGCTTAATTTTGACACAACTCACCAGAAAAATATTTACCTGTATGAAAAATTACGTAAGCCCCGGACCATAAAATCAACCAAAAATTTTTTTCTCAAAAATTCCCAAATTCTACTTAAAACTTTTGGTACAACTTAAAAAAGATTTGCTGCGGGGACAGAAGTTGATTTTTGTGCTTAATTTTGACACAACTCACCAGAAATATATTTACCTGTATGAAAAATTACGTAAGCCCCGGACCTTAAAAATCGGCCCAAAATTTTTTTTTTCAAAAATCCCCAAATTCTGCTTAAAACTTTTGGTACAACTTAAAAAAGATTTGCTGCGGTGACAGAAGTTGGTTTTGGTGCTTAATTTTGACACAACTCACCAGAAATATATTTACCAGTATGAAAAATTACGTAAGCCCCGGACCATAAAAATCAACCAAAAATTTTTTTTCTCAAAAATTCCCAAATTCTGCTTAAAACTTTTGGTACAACTTAAAAAAGATTAGCTGCGGTGACAGAAGTTGATTTTGGTGCTTATATTTGACACAACTCACCAGAAATATATTTTCCCCGTATGAAAAGTTTCGTAAGCCCCGAACCTTAAAAATCAGCCCCAAATTTTTTTTTTTCAAAAATCCCCAAATTCTGCTTAAAACTTTTGGTACAACTTAAAAAAGATTTGCTGCGGTGACAGAAGTTGGTTTTTGGGCTTAATTTTGACACAACTCACCAGAAATATATTTACCAGTATGAAAAATTACGTAAGCCCCGGACCATAAAAATCAACCAAAAATTTTTTTTCTCAAAAATTCCCAAATTCTGCTTAAAACTTTTGGTACAACTTAAAAAAGATTTGCTGCGGTGACAGAAGTTGATTTTGGTGCTTATATTTGACACAACTCACCAGAAATATATTTTCCCCGTATGAAAAGTTTCGTAAGCCCCGAACCTTAAAAATCAGCCCCAAATTTTTTTTTTTAAAAAATCCCCAAATTCTGCTTAAAACTTTTGGTACAACTTAAAAAGATTTGCTGCGTTGAAAGAAGTTGGTTTTGGTGCTTAATTTTGACACAACTCACCAGAAATATATTTACCCGTATGAAAAATTACATAAGCCCCGGACCTTAAAAATCAACCCAAAATTTTTTTTTTCAAAAATTCCCAAATTCTGCTTAAAACTTTTGGTACAACTTAAAAAAGATTTCCTGTGGTGACAGAAGTTGATTTTGGTGCTTAATTTTGACACAACTCACCAGAAATATATTTACCCGTATGAAAAATTACGTAAGCCCCGGACCTTAAAAATCGGCCCAAAATTTTTTTTTTCAAAAATCCCCAAATTCTGCTTAAAACTTTTGGTACAACTTAAAAAAGATTTGCTGCGTTGAAAGAAGTTGGTTTTGGTGCTTAATTTTAACACAACTCACCAGAAAAATATTTACATGTATGAAAAATTACGTAAGCCCCGGACCTTAAAAATTGGCCAAAAATATTTTTTTTCAAAAATCCCCAAATTCTGCTTAAAACTTTTGGTACAACTTAAAAAAGATTTGCTGCGGGGACAGAAGTTGATTTTGGTGTTTAATTTTGACACAACTCACCAGAAATATATTTACCCATTTAAAAAATTACGTAAGCCCCGGACCTTAAAAATTGGCCCAAAATATTTTTTTTTCAAAAATCCCCAAATTCTGCTTAAAACTTTTGGTACAACTTAAAAAAGATTTGCTGCGTTGAAACAAGTTGATTTTGGTGCTGAATTTGACACAACTCACCAGAAATATATTTACCCGTATGAAAAATTACGTAAGCCCCGGACCTTAAAAATCGGGCAAAATTTTTTTTTTCAAAAATCCCCAAATTCTGCTTAAAACATTTGGTACAACTTAAAAAAGATTTGCTGCGGTGACAGAAGTTGATTTTGATGCTTAATTTTGACACAACTCACCAGAAATATATTATCCCCATATGAAAAATTATGTAAGCCCTGGACCTTAAAATTCAACCAAATATTTTTTTTTTCAAAAATCCCCAAATTCTGCTTAAAACTTTTGGTACAACTTAAAAAAGATTTGCTGCGGTGACAGAAGTTGATTTTGGTGGTGAATTTTGACACAACTCACCAGAAATATATTTACCCGTATGAAAAATTACATAAGCCCCGGACCTTAAAAATCAACCAAAAAATTTTTTTCTCAGAAATTCCCAAATACTGCTTAAAACTTTTGGCACAACTTAAAAAAGATTTGCTGCGGTGACAGAAGTTGATTTTGGTGCTTAATTTTGACACAACTCACCCGAAATATATTTTCCCCATATGAAAACTTACGTAAGACCCGGACCTTAAAAATCAGCCCCCAATTTTTTTTTTTTAAAAATCCCCAAATTCTGCTTAAAACTTTTGGTACAACTTAAAAAAGATTTGATGCGTTGAAAGAAGTTGGTTTTGGTGCTTAATTTTGACACAACTCACCAGAAATATATTTACCCATATGAAAAATTATGTAAGCCCCGGACCTTAAAAATCGGCCAAAAATATTTTTTTTCAAAAATCCCCAAATTCTGCTTAAAACTTTTGGTACAACTTAAAAAAGATTTGCTGCGGGGACAGAAGTTGATTTTGGTGTTTAATTTTGACACAACTCACCAGAAATATATTTACCCATTTGAAAAATTATGTAAGCCCCTGACCTTAAAATTCAACCAAATATTTTTTTTTTCAAAAATCCCCAAATTCTGCTTAAAACTTTTGGTACAACTTAAAAAATATTTGCTGCGTTGAAACAAGTTGATTTTGGTGCTTAATTTTGACACAACTCACCAGAAAAATATTTACCCGTATGAAAAATTACGTAAGCCCCGGACCATAAAATCAACCAAAAATTTTTTTCTCAAAAATTCCCAAATTCTACTTAAAACTTTTGGTACCACTTAAAAAAGATTTGCTGCGGGGACAGAAGTTGTTTTTGGTGCTTAATTTTGACACAACTCACCAGAAATATATTTTCCCCGTATGAAAAGTTACGTAAGACCCGGACCTTAAAAATCGTCCCCCAATTTTTTTTTTTCAAAAATCCTCAAATTCTGCTTAAAACTTTTGGTACAACTTAAAAAAGATTTGCTGCGTTGAAAGAAGTTGGTTTTGGTGCTTAATTTTGACACAACTCACCAGAAATATATTTACCCATATGAAAAATTATGTAAGACCCGGACCTTAAAAATCGGCCTAAAATATTTTTTTTCAAAAATCCCCAAATTCTGCTTAAAACTTTTGGTACAACTTAAAAAAGATTTGCTGCGGGGACAGAAGTTGATTTTGGTGTTTAATTTTGACACAACTCACCAGAAATATATTTACCCATTTAAAAAATTACGTAAGCCCCGGACCTTAAAAATCGGCCCAAAATATTTTTTTTTCAAAAATCCCCAAATTCTGCTTAAAACTTTTGGTACAACTTAAAAAAGATTTGCTGCGTTGAAACAAGTTGATTTTGGTGCTGAATTTGACACAACTCACCAGAAATATATTTACCCGTATGAAAAATTACGTAAGCCCCGGACCTTAAAAATCGGGCAAAATTTTTTTTTAAAAAAATCCCCAAATTCTGCTTAAAACATTTGGTACAACTTAAAAAAGATTTGCTGCGGTGACAGAAGTTGATTTTGATGCTTAATTTTGACACAACTCACCAGAAATATATTATCCCCATATGAAAAATTATGTAAGCCCTGGACCTTAAAATTCAACCAAATATTTTTTTTTTCAAAAATCCCCAAATTCTGCTTAAAACTTTTGGTACAACTTAAAAAAGATTTGCTGCGGTGACAGAAGTTGATTTTGGTGCTGAATTTTGACACAACTCACCAGAAATATATTTACCCGTATGAAAAATTACATAAGCCCCGGACCTTAAAAATCAACCAAAAATTTTTTTTCTCAGAAATTCCCAAATACTGCTTAAAACTTTTGGCACAACTTAAAAAAGATTTGCTGCGGTGACAGAAGTTGATTTTGGTGCTTAATTTTGACACAACTCACCTGAAATATATTTTCCCCATATGAAAACTTACGTAAGACCCGGACCTTAAAAATCGGCCCCCAATTTTTTTTTTTTAAAAATCCCCAAATTCTGCTTAAAACTTTTGGTACAACTTAAAAAAGATTTGATGCGTTGAAAGAAGTTGGTTTTGGTGCTTAATTTTGACACAACTCACCAGAAATATATTTACCCATATGAAAAATTACGTAAGCCCCGGACCATAAAAATCAACCAAAAATTTTTTTTCTCAAAAATTGCCAAATTCTGCTTAAAACTTTTGGTACAACTTAAAAAAGATTTGCTGCAGTGACAGAAGTTGATTTTGGTGCTTATATTTGACACAACTCACCAGAAATATATTTTCCCCGTATGAAAAGTTTCGTAAGCCCCGAACCTTAAAAATCAGCCCCAAATTTTTTTTTTTCAAAAATCCCCAAATTCTGCTTAAAACTTTTGGTACAACTTAAAAAGATTTGCTGCGTTGAAAGAAGTTGGTTTTGGTGCTTAATTTTGACACAACTCACCAGAAATATATTTACCCGTATGAAAAATTACATAAGCCCCGGACCTTAAAAATCAACCCAAAATTTTTTTTTTCAAAAATTTCCAAATTCTGCTTAAAACTTTTGGTACAACTTAAAAAAGATTTCCTGTGGTGACAGAAGTTGATTTTGGTGCTTAATTTTGACACAACTCACCAGAAAAATATTTACATGTATGAAAAATTACGTAAGCCCCGGACCTTAAAAATTGGCCCAAAATTTTTTTTTTCAAAAATCCCCAAATTCTGCTTAAAACTTTTGGTACAACTTAAAAAAGATTTGCTGCGTTGAAAGAAGTTGGTTTTGGTGCTTAATTTTAACACAACTCACCAGAAAAATATTTACATGTATGAAAAATTACGTAAGCCCCGGACCTTAAAAATTGGCCAAAAATATTTTTTTTCAAAAATCCCCAAATTCTGCTTAAAACTTTTGGTACAACTTAAAAAAGATTTGCTGTGGGGACAGAAGTTGATTTTGGTGCTTAATTTTGACACAACTCACCAGAAATAAATTTACCCATTTGAAAAATTACGTAAGCCCCGGACCTTAAAAATTGGCCCAAAATTATTTTTTTTCAAAAATCCCCAAATTCTGCTTAAAACTTTTGGTACAACTTAAAAAAGATTTGCTGCGTTGAAACAAGTTGATTTTGGTGCTGAATTTTGACACAACTCACCAGAAATATATTTACCCGTATGAAAAATTACATAAGCCGCGGACCTTAAAAATCAACCAAAAATTTTTTTTCTCAGAAATTCCCAAATTCTGCTTAAAACTTTTGGCACAACTTAAAAAAGATTTGCTGCGGTGACAGAAGTTGATTTTGGTGCTTAATTTTGACACAACTCACCAGAAATATATTTTCCCCATATGAAAAGTTATGTAAGACCCGGACCTTAAAAATCGTCCCCCAATTTTTTTTTTTCAAAAATCCCCAAATTCTGCTTAAAACTTTTGGTACAACTTAAAAAAGATTTGCTGCGTTGAAAGAAGTTGGTTTTGGTGCTTAATTTTGACACAACTCACCAGAAATATATTTACCCATATGAAAAATTATGTAAGCCCCGGACCTTAAAAATCGGCCTAAAATATTTTTTTTCAAAAATCCCCAAATTCTGCTTAAAACTTTTGGTACAACTTAAAAAAGATTTGCTGCGGGGACAGAAGTTGATTTTGGTGTTTAATTTTGACACAACTCACCAGAAATATATTTACCCATTTAAAAAATTACGTAAGCCCTGGACCTTAAAAATCGGCCCAAAATATTTTTTTTTCAAAAATCCCCAAATTCTGCTTAAAACTTTTGGTACAACTTAAAAAAGATTTGCTGCGTTGAAACAAGTTGATTTTGGTGCTGAATTTGACACAACTCACCAGAAATATATTTACCCGTATGAAAAATTACGTAAGCCCCGGACCTTAAAAATCGGGCAAAATTTTTTTTTAAAAAAATCCCCAAATTCTGCTTAAAACATTTGGTACAACTTAAAAAAGATTTGCTGCGGTGACAGAAGTTGATTTTGATGCTTAATTTTGACACAACTCACCAGAAATATATTATCCCCATATGAAAAATTATGTAAGCCCTGGACCTTAAAATTCAACCAAATATTTTTTTTTTCAAAAATCCCCAAATTCTGCTTAAAACTTTTGGTACAACTTAAAAAAGATTTGCTGCGGTGACAGAAGTTGATTTTGGTGCTGAATTTTGACACAACTCACCAGAAATATATTTACCCGTATGAAAAATTACATAAGCCCCGGACCTTAAAAATCAACCAAAAATTTTTTTTCTCAGAAATTCCCAAATACTGCTTAAAACTTTTGGCACAACTTAAAAAAGATTTGCTGCGGTGACAGAAGTTGATTTTGGTGCTTAATTTTGACACAACTCACCCGAAATATATTTTCCCCATATGAAAACTTACGTAAGACCCGGACCTTAAAAATCGGCCCCCAATTTTTTTTTTTTAAAAATCCCCAAATTCTGCTTAAAAACTTTTGGTACAACTTAAAAAAGATTTGATGCGTTGAAAGAAGTTGGTTTTGGTGCTTAATTTTGACACAACTCACCAGAAATATATTTACCCATATGAAAAATTACGTAAGCCCCGGACCATAAAAATCAACCAAAAATTTTTTTTCTCAAAAATTCCCAAATTCTGCTTAAAACTTTTGGTACAACTTAAAAAAGATTTGCTGCGGTGACAGAAGTTGATTTTGGTGCTTATATTTGACACAACTCACCAGAAATATATTTTCCCCGTATGAAAAGTTTCGTAAGCCCCGAACCTTAAAAATCAGCCCCAAATTTTTTTTTTCAAAAATCCCCAAATTCTGCTTAAAACTTTTGGTACAACTTAAAAAGATTTGCTGCGTTGAAAGAAGTTGGTTTTGGTGCTTAATTTTGACACAACTCACCAGAAATATATTTACCCGTATGAAAAATTACATAAGCCCCGGACCTTAAAAATCAACCCAAAATTTTTTTTTTCAAAAATTTCCAAATTCTGCTTAAAACTTTTGGTACAACTTAAAAAAGATTTCCTGTGGTGACAGAAGTTGATTTTGGTGCTTAATTTTGACACAACTCACCAGAAAAATATTTACATGTATGAAAAATTACGTAAGCCCCGGACCTTAAAAATTGGCCCAAAATTTTTTTTTTCAAAAATCCCCAAATTCTGCTTAAAACTTTTGGTACAACTTAAAAAAGATTTGCTGCGTTGAAAGAAGTTGGTTTTGGTGCTTAATTTTAACACAACTCACCAGAAAAATATTTACATGTATGAAAAATTACGTAAGCCCCGGACCTTAAAAATTGGCCAAAAATATTTTTTTTCAAAAATCCCCAAATTCTGCTTAAAACTTTTGGTACAACTTAAAAAAGATTTGCTGTGGGGACAGAAGTTGATTTTGGTGCTTAATTTTGACACAACTCACCAGAAATAAATTTACCCATTTGAAAAATTACGTAAGCCCCGGACCTTAAAAATTGGCCCAAAATTATTTTTTTTCAAAAATCCCCAAATTCTGCTTAAAACTTTTGGTACAACTTAAAAAAGATTTGCTGCGTTGAAACAAGTTGATTTTGGTGCTGAATTTTGACACAACTCACCAGAAATATATTTACCCGTATGAAAAATTACATAAGCCGCGGACCTTAAAAATCAACCAAAAATTTTTTTTCTCAGAAATTCCCAAATTCTGCTTAAAACTTTTGGCACAACTTAAAAAAGATTTGCTGCGGTGACAGAAGTTGATTTTGGTGCTTAATTTTGACACAACTCACCAGAAATATATTTTCCCCATATGAAAAGTTATGTAAGACCCGGACCTTAAAAATCGTCCCCCAATTTTTTTTTTTCAAAAATCCCCAAATTCTGCTTAAAACTTTTGGTACAACTTAAAAAAGATTTGCTGCGTTGAAAGAAGTTGGTTTTGGTGCTTAATTTTGACACAACTCACCAGAAATATATTTACCCATATGAAAAATTATGTAAGCCCCGGACCTTAAAAATCGGCCTAAAATATTTTTTTTCAAAAATCCCCAAATTCTGCTTAAAACTTTTGGTACAACTTAAAAAAGATTTGCTGCGGGGACAGAAGTTGATTTTGGTGTTTAATTTTGACACAACTCACCAGAAATATATTTACCCATTTAAAAAATTACGTAAGCCCTGGACCTTAAAAATCGGCCCAAAATATTTTTTTTTCAAAAATCCCCAAATTCTGCTTAAAACTTTTGGTACAACTTAAAAAAGATTTGCTGCGTTGAAACAAGTTGATTTTGGTGCTGAATTTGACACAACTCACCAGAAATATATTTACCCGTATGAAAAATTACGTAAGCCCCGGACCTTAAAAATCGGGCAAAATTTTTTTTTAAAAAAATCCCCAAATTCTGCTTAAAACATTTGGTACAACTTAAAAAAGATTTGCTGCGGTGACAGAAGTTGATTTTGATGCTTAATTTTGACACAACTCACCAGAAATATATTATCCCCATATGAAAAATTATGTAAGCCCTGGACCTTAAAATTCAACCAAATATTTTTTTTTTCAAAAATCCCCAAATTCTGCTTAAAACTTTTGGTACAACTTAAAAAAGATTTGCTGCGGTGACAGAAGTTGATTTTGGTGCTGAATTTTGACACAACTCACCAGAAATATATTTACCCGTATGAAAAATTACATAAGCCCCGGACCTTAAAAATCAACCAAAAATTTTTTTTCTCAGAAATTCCCAAATACTGCTTAAAACTTTTGGCACAACTTAAAAAAGATTTGCTGCGGTGACAGAAGTTGATTTTGGTGCTTAATTTTGACACAACTCACCCGAAATATATTTTCCCCATATGAAAACTTACGTAAGACCCGGACCTTAAAAATCGGCCCCCAATTTTTTTTTTTTAAAAATCCCCAAATTCTGCTTAAAACTTTTGGTACAACTTAAAAAAGATTTGATGCGTTGAAAGAAGTTGGTTTTGGTGCTTAATTTTGACACAACTCACCAGAAATATATTTACCCATATGAAAAATTACGTAAGCCCCGGACCATAAAAATCAACCAAAAATTTTTTTTCTCAAAAATTCCCAAATTCTGCTTAAAACTTTTGGTACAACTTAAAAAAGATTTGCTGCGGTGACAGAAGTTGATTTTGGTGCTTATATTTGACACAACTCACCAGAAATATATTTTCCCCGTATGAAAAGTTTCGTAAGCCCCGAACCTTAAAAATCAGCCCCAAATTTTTTTTTTTCAAAAATCCCCAAATTCTGCTTAAAACTTTTGGTACAACTTAAAAAGATTTGCTGCGTTGAAAGAAGTTGGTTTTGGTGCTTAATTTTGACACAACTCACCAGAAATATATTTACCCGTATGAAAAATTACATAAGCCCCGGACCTTAAAAATCAACCCAAAATTTTTTTTTTCAAAAATTTCCAAATTCTGCTTAAAACTTTTGGTACAACTTAAAAAAGATTTCCTGTGGTGACAGAAGTTGATTTTGGTGCTTAATTTTGACACAACTCACCAGAAAAATATTTACATGTATGAAAAATTACGTAAGCCCCGGACCTTAAAAATTGGCCCAAAATTTTTTTTTTCAAAAATCCCCAAATTCTGCTTAAAACTTTTGGTACAACTTAAAAAAGATTTGCTGCGTTGAAAGAAGTTGGTTTTGGTGCTTAATTTTAACACAACTCACCAGAAAAATATTTACATGTATGAAAAATTACGTAAGCCCCGGACCTTAAAAATTGGCCAAAAATATTTTTTTTCAAAAATCCCCAAATTCTGCTTAAAACTTTTGGTACAACTTAAAAAAGATTTGCTGTGGGGACAGAAGTTGATTTTGGTGCTTAATTTTGACACAACTCACCAGAAATATATTTACCCATTTGAAAAATTACGTAAGCCCCGGACCTTAAAAATTGGCCCAAAATTATTTTTTTTCAAAAATCCCCAAATTCTGCTTATAACTTTTGGTACAACTTAAAAAAGATTTGCTGCGTTGAAACAAGTTGATTTTGGTGCTGAATTTTGACACAACTCACCAGAAATATATTTACCCATATGAAAAATTACATAAGCCGCGGACCTTTAAAATCAACCAAAAATTTTTTTTCTCAGAAATTCCCAAATTCTGCTTAAAACTTTTGGCACAACTTAAAAAAGATTTGCTGCGGTGACAGAAGTTGATTTTGGTGCTTAATTTTGACACAACTCACCAGAAATATATTTTCCCCATATGAAAAGTTACGTAAGACCCGGACCTTAAAAATCGTCCCCCAATTTTTTTTTTTCAAAAATCCCCAAATTCTGCTTAAAACTTTTGGTACAACTTAAAAAAGATTTGCTGCGTTGAAAGAAGTTGGTTTTGGTGCTTAATTTTGACACAACTCACCAGAAATATATTTACCCATATGAAAAATTATGTAAGCCCCGGACCTTAAAAATCGGCCTAAAATATTTTTTTTCAAAAATCCCCAAATTCTGCTTAAAACTTTTGGTACAACTTAAAAAAGATTTGCTGCGGGGACAGAAGTTGATTTTGGTGTTTAATTTTGACACAACTCACCAGAAATATATTTACCCATTTAAAAAATTACGTAAGCCCCGGACCTTAAAAATCGGCCCAAAATATTTTTTTTTCAAAAATCCCCAAATTCTGCTTAAAACTTTTGGTACAACTTAAAAAAGATTTGCTGCGTTGAAACAAGTTGATTTTGGTGCTGAATTTGACACAACTCACCAGAAATATATTTACCCGTATGAAAAATTACGTAAGCCCCGGACCTTAAAAATCGGGCAAAATTTTTTTTTTAAAAAATCCCCAAATTCTGCTTAAAACATTTGGTACAACTTAAAAAAGATTTGCTGCGGTGACAGAAGTTGATTTTGATGCTTAATTTTGACACAACTCACCAGAAATATATTATCCCCATATGAAAAATTATGTAAGCCCTGGACCTTAAAATTCAACCAAATATTTTTTTTTTCAAAAATCCCCAAATTCTGCTTAAAACTTTTGGTACAACTTAAAAAAGATTTGCTGCGGTGACAGAAGTTGATTTTGATGCTTAATTTTGACACAACTCACCAGAAATATATTATCCCCATATGAAAAATTATGTAAGCCCTGGACCTTAAAATTCAACCAAATATTTTTTTTTTCAAAAATCCCCAAATTCTGCTTAAAACTTTTGGTACAACTTAAAAAAGATTTGCTGCGGTGACAGAAGTTGATTTTGGTGGTGAATTTTGACACAACTCACCAGAAATATATTTACCCGTATGAAAAATTACATAAGCCCCGGACCTTAAAAATCAACCAAAAAATTTTTTTCTCAGAAATTCCCAAATACTGCTTAAAACTTTTGGCACAACTTAAAAAAGATTTGCTGCGGTGACAGAAGTTGATTTTGGTGCTTAATTTTGACACAACTCACCCGAAATATATTTTCCCCATATGAAAACTTACGTAAGACCCGGACCTTAAAAATCGGCCCCCAATTTTTTTTTTAAAAAAATCCCCAAATTCTGCTTAAAACTTTTGGTACAACTTAAAAAAGATTTGATGCGTTGAAAGAAGTTGGTTTTGGTGCTTAATTTTGACACAACTCACCAGAAATATATTTACCCATATGAAAAATTATGTAAGCCCCGGACCTTAAAAATCGGCCAAAAATATTTTTTTTCAAAAATCCCCAAATTCTGCTTAAAACTTTTGGTACAACTTAAAAAAGATTTGCTGCGGGGACAGAAGTTGATTTTGGTGTTTAATTTTGACACAACTCACCAGAAATATATTTACCCATTTGAAAAATTATGTAAGCCCCTAACCTTAAAATTCAACCAAATATTTTTTTTTTCAAAAATCCCCAAATTCTGCTTAAAACTTTTGGTACAACTTAAAAAATATTTGCTGCGTTGAAACAAGTTGATTTTGGTGCTTAATTTTGACACAACTCACCAGAAAAATATTTACCCGTATGAAAAATTACGTAAGCCCCGGACCATAAAATCAACCAAAAATTTTTTTCTCAAAAATTCCCAAATTCTACTTAAAACTTTTGGTACCACTTAAAAAAGATTTGCTGCGGGGACAGAAGTTGATTTTGGTGCTTAATTTTGACACAACTCACCAGAAATATATTTTCCCCGTATGAAAAGTTACGTAAGACCCGGACCTTAAAAATCGTCCCCCAATTTTTTTTTTTCAAAAATCCTCAAATTCTGCTTAAAACTTTTGGTACAACTTAAAAAAGATTTGCTGCGTTGAAAGAAGTTGGTTTTGGTGCTTAATTTTGACACAACTCACCAGAAATATATTTACCCATATGAAAAATTATGTAAGACCCGGACCTTAAAAATCGGCCTAAAATATTTTTTTTCAAAAATCCCCAAATTCTGCTTAAAACTTTTGGTACAACTTAAAAAAGATTTGCTGCGGGGACAGAAGTTGATTTTGGTGTTTAATTTTGACACAACTCACCAGAAATATATTTACCCATTTAAAAAATTACGTAAGCCCCGGACCTTAAAAATCGGCCCAAAATATTTTTTTTTCAAAAATCCCCAAATTCTGCTTAAAACTTTTGGTACAACTTAAAAAAGATTTGCTGCGTTGAAACAAGTTGATTTTGGTGCTGAATTTGACACAACTCACCAGAAATATATTTACCCGTATGAAAAATTACGTAAGCCCCGGACCTTAAAAATCGGGCAAAATTTTTTTTAAAAAAAATCCCCAAATTCTGCTTAAAACATTTGGTACAACTTAAAAAAGATTTGCTGCGGTGACAGAAGTTGATTTTGATGCTTAATTTTGACACAACTCACCAGAAATATATTATCCCCATATGAAAAATTATGTAAGCCCTGGACCTTAAAATTCAACCAAATATTTTTTTTTTCAAAAATCCCCAAATTCTGCTTAAAACTTTTGGTACAACTTAAAAAAGATTTGCTGCGGTGACAGAAGTTGATTTTGGTGCTGAATTTTGACACAACTCACCAGAAATATATTTACCCGTATGAAAAATTACATAAGCCCCGGACCTTAAAAATCAACCAAAAATTTTTTTTCTCAGAAATTCCCAAATACTGCTTAAAACTTTTGGCACAACTTAAAAAAGATTTGCTGCGGTGACAGAAGTTGATTTTGGTGCTTAATTTTGACACAACTCACCCGAAATATATTTTCCCCATATGAAAACTTACGTAAGACCCGGACCTTAAAAATCGGTCCCCAATTTTTTTTTTTTAAAAATCCCCAAATTCTGCTTAAAACTTTTGGTACAACTTAACAAAGATTTGATGCGTTGAAAGAAGTTGGTTTTGGTGCTTAATTTTGACACAACTCACCAGAAATATATTTACCCATATGAAAAATTATGTAAGCCCCGGACCTTAAAAATCGGCCAAAAATATTTTTTTTCAAAAATCCCCAAATTCTGCTTAAAACTTTTGGTACAACTTAAAAAAGATTTGCTGCGGGGACAGAAGTTGATTTTGGTGTTTAATTTTGACACAACTCACCAAAATATATTTACCCATTTGAAAAATTATGTAAGCCCCTGACCTTAAAATTCAACCAAATATTTTTTTTTTCAAAAATCCCCAAATTCTGCTTAAAACTTTTGGTACAACTTAAAAAAGATTTGCTGCGGTGACAGAAGTTGGTTTTGGTGCTTAATTTTGACACAACTCACCAGAAATATATTTACCAGTATGAAAAATTACGTAAGCCCCGGACCATAAAAATCAACCAAAAATTTTTTTTCTCAAAAATTCCCAAATTCTGCTTAAAACTTTTGGTACAACTTAAAAAAGATTTGCTGCGGTGACAGAAGTTGATTTTGGTGCTTATATTTGACACAACTCACCAGAAATATATTTTCCCCGTATGAAAAGTTTCGTAAGCCCCGAACCTTAAAAATCAGCCCCAAATTTTTTTTTTTCAAAAATCCCCAAATTCTGCTTAAAACTTTTGGTACAACTTAAAAAGATTTGCTGCGTTGAAAGAAGTTGGTTTTGGTGCTTAATTTTGACACAACTCACCAGAAATATATTTACCCGTATGAAAAATTACATAAGCCCCGGACCTTAAAAATCAACCCAAAATTTTTTTTTTCAAAAATTTCCAAATTCTGCTTAAAACTTTTGGTACAACTTAAAAAAGATTTCCTGTGGTGACAGAAGTTGATTTTGGTGCTTAATTTTGACACAACTCACCAGAAAAATATTTACATGTATGAAAAATTACGTAAGCCCCGGACCTTAAAAATTGGCCCAAAATTTTTTTTTTCAAAAATCCCCAAATTCTGCTTAAAACTTTTGGTACAACTTAAAAAAGATTTGCTGCGTTGAAAGAAGTTGGTTTTGGTGCTTAATTTTAACACAACTCACCAGAAAAATATTTACATGTATGAAAAATTACGTAAGCCCCGGACCTTAAAAATTGGCCAAAAATATTTTTTTTCAAAAATCCCCAAATTCTGCTTAAAACTTTTGGTACAACTTAAAAAAGATTTGCTGTGGGGACAGAAGTTGATTTTGGTGCTTAATTTTGACACAACTCACCAGAAATATATTTACCCATTTGAAAAATTACGTAAGCCCCGGACCTTAAAAATTGGCCCAAAATTATTTTTTTTCAAAAATCCCCAAATTCTGCTTAAAACTTTTGGTACAACTTAAAAAAGATTTGCTGCGTTGAAACAAGTTGATTTTGGTGCTGAATTTTGACACAACTCACCAGAAATATATTTACCCGTATGAAAAATTACATAAGCCGCGGACCTTAAAAATCAACCAAAAATTTTTTTTCTCAGAAATTCCCAAATTCTGCTTAAAACTTTTGGCACAACTTAAAAAAGATTTGCTGCGGTGACAGAAGTTGATTTTGGTGCTTAATTTTGACACAACTCACCAGAAATATATTTTCCCCATATGAAAAGTTACGTAAGACCCGGACCTTAAAAATCGTCCCCCAATTTTTTTTTTTCAAAAATCCCCAAATTCTGCTTAAAACTTTTGGTACAACTTAAAAAAGATTTGCTGCGTTGAAAGAAGTTGGTTTTGGTGCTTCATTTTGACACAACTCACCAGAAATATATTTACCCATATGAAAAATTATGTAAGCCCCGGACCTTAAAAATCTGCCTAAAATATTTTTTTTCAAAAATCCCCAAATTCTGCTTAAAACTTTTGGTACAACTTAAAAAAGATTTGCTGCGGGGACAGAAGTTGATTTTGGTGTTTAATTTTGACACAACTCACCAGAAATATATTTACCCATTTAAAAAATTACGTAAGCCCCGGACCTTAAAAATCGGCCCAAAATATTTTTTTTTCAAAAATCCCCAAATTCTGCTTAAAACTTTTGGTACAACTTAAAAAAGATTTGCTGCGTTGAAACAAGTTGATTTTGGTGCTGAATTTGACACAACTCACCAGAAATATATTTACCCGTATGAAAAATTACGTAAGCCCCGGACCTTAAAAATCGGGCAAAATTTTTTTTTTTTTAAATCCCCAAATTCTGCTTAAAACATTTGGTACAACTTAAAAAAGATTTGCTGCGGTGACAGAAGTTGATTTTGATGCTTAATTTTGACACAACTCACCAGAAATATATTATCCCCATATGAAAAATTATGTAAGCCCTGGACCTTAAAATTCAACCAAATATTTTTTTTTTCAAAAATCCCCAAATTCTGCTTAAAACTTTTGGTACAACTTAAAAAAGATTTGCTGCGGTGACAGAAGTTGATTTTGGTGCTGAATTTTGACACAACTCACCAGAAATATATTTACCCATATGAAAAATTACATAAGCCCCGGACCTTAAAAATCAACCAAAAATTTTTTTTCTCAGAAATTCCCAAATACTGCTTAAAACTTTTGGCACAACTTAAAAAAGATTTGCTGCGGTGACAGAAGTTGATTTTGGTGCTTAATTTTGACACAACTCACCCGAAATATATTTTCCCCATATGAAAACTTACGTAAGACCCGGACCTTAAAAATCGGCCCCCAATTTTTTTTTTTTAAAAATCCCCAAATTCTGCTTAAAACTTTTGGTACAACTTAAAAAAGATTTGATGCGTTGAAAGAAGTTGGTTTTGGTGCTTAATTTTGACACAACTCACCAGAAATATATTTACCCATATGAAAAATTATGTAAGCCCCGGACCTTAAAAATCGGCCAAAAATATTTTTTTTCAAAAATCCCCAAATTCTGCTTAAAACTTTTGGTACAACTTAAAAAAGATTTGCTGCGGGGACAGAAGTTGATTTTGGTGTTTAATTTTGACACAACTCACCAGAAATATATTTACCCATTTGAAAAATTATGTAAGCCCCTGACCTTAAAATTCAACCAAATATTTTTTTTTTCAAAAATCCCCAAATTCTGCTTAAAACTTTTGGTACAACTTAAAAAAGATTTGCTGCGGTGACAGAAGTTGGTTTTGGTGCTTAATTTTGACACAACTCACCAGAAATATATTTACCAGTATGAAAAATTACGTAAGCCCCGGACCATAAAAATCAACCAAAAATTTTTTTTCTCAAAAATTCCCAAATTCTGCTTAAAACTTTTGGTACAACTTAAAAAAGATTTGCTGCGGTGACAGAAGTTGATTTTGGTGCTTATATTTGACACAACTCACCAGAAATATATTTTCCCCGTATGAAAAGTTTCATAAGCCCCGAACCTTAAAAATCAGCCCCAAATTTTTTTTTTTCAAAAATCCCCAAATTCTGCTTAAAAGTTTGGTACAACTTAAAAAGATTTGCTGCGTTGAAAGAAGTTGGTTTTGGTGCTTAATTTTGACACAACTCACCAGAAATATATTTACCCGTATGAAAAATTACATAAGCCCCGGACCTTAAAAATCAACCCAAAATTTTTTTTTTCAAAAATTTCCAAATTCTGCTTAAAACTTTTGGTACAACTTAAAAAAGATTTCCTGTGGTGACAGAAGTTGATTTTGGTGCTTAATTTTGACACAACTCACCAGAAATATATTTACCCGTATGAAAAATTACGTAAGCCCCGGACCTTAAAAATCGGCCCAAAATTTTTTTTTTCAAAAATCCCCAAATTCTGCTTAAAACTTTTGGTACAACTTAAAAAAGATTTGCTGCGTTGAAAGAAGTTGGTTTTGGTGCTTAATTTTAACACAACTCACCAGAAAAATATTTACATGTATGAAAAATTACGTAAGCCCCGGACCTTAAAAATTGGCCAAAAATATTTTTTTTCAAAAATCCCCAAATTCTGCTTAAAACTTTTGGTACAACTTAAAAAAGATTTGCTGTGGGGACAGAAGTTGATTTTGGTGCTTAATTTTGACACAACTCACCAGAAATATATTTACCCATTTGAAAAATTACGTAAGCCCCGGACCTTAAAAATTGGCCCAAAATTATTTTTTTTCAAAAATCCCCAAATTCTGCTTAAAACTTTTGGTACAACTTAAAAAAGATTTGCTGCGTTGAAACAAGTTGATTTTGGTGCTGAATTTTGACACAACTCACCAGAAATATATTTACCCGTATGAAAAATTACATAAGCCGCGGACCTTAAAAATCAACCAAAAATTTTTTTTCTCAGAAATTCCCAAATTCTGCTTAAAACTTTTGGTACAACTTAAAAAAGATTTGCTGCGGGGACAGAAGTTGATTTTGGTGTTTAATTTTGACACAACTCACCAGAAATATATTTACCCATTTAAAAAATTACGTAAGCCCCGGACCTTAAAAATCGGCCCAAAATATTTTTTTTTCAAAAATCCCCAAATTCTGCTTAAAACTTTTGGTACAACTTAAAAAAGATTTGCTGCGTTGAAACAAGTTGATTTTGGTGCTGAATTTGACACAACTCACCAGAAATATATTTACCCGTATGAAAAATTACGTAAGCCCCGGACCTTAAAAATCGGGCAAAATTTTTTTTTTTAAAAATCCCCAAATTCTGCTTAAAACATTTGGTACAACTTAAAAAAGATTTGCTGCGGTGACAGAAGTTGATTTTGATGCTTAATTTTGACACAACTCACCAGAAATATATTATCCCCATATGAAAAATTATGTAAGCCCTGGACCTTAAAATTCAACCAAATATTTTTTTTTTCAAAAATCCCCAAATTCTGCTTAAAACTTTTGGTACAACTTAAAAAAGATTTGCTGCGGTGACAGAAGTTGATTTTGGTGCTGAATTTTGACACAACTCACCAGAAATATATTTACCCGTATGAAAAATTACATAAGCCCCGGACCTTAAAAATCAACCAAAAATTATTTTTCTCAGAAATTCCCAAATACTGCTTAAAACTTTTGGCACAACTTAAAAAAGATTTGCTGCGGTGACAGAAGTTGATTTTGGTGCTTAATTTTGACACAACTCACCCGAAATATATTTTCCCCATATGAAAACTTACGTAAGACCCGGACCTTAAAAATCGGCCCCCAATTTTTTTTTTTAAAAAATCCCCAAATTCTGCTTAAAACTTTTGGTACAACTTAACAAAGATTTGATGCGTTGAAAGAAGTTGGTTTTGGTGCTTAATTTTGACACAACTCACCAGAAATATATTTACCCATATGAAAAATTATGTAAGCCCCGGACCTTAAAAATCGGCCAAAAATATTTTTTTTCAAAAATCCCCAAATTCTGCTTAAAACTTTTGGTACAACTTAAAAAAGATTTGCTGCGGGGACAGAAGTTGATTTTGGTGTTTAATTTTGACACAACTCACCAGAAATATATTTACCCATTTGAAAAATTATGTAAGCCCCTGACCTTAAAATTCAACCAAATATTTTTTTTTTCAAAAATCCCCAAATTCTGCTTAAAACTTTTGGTACAACTTAAAAAAGATTTGCTGCGGTGACAGAAGTTGGTTTTGGTGCTTAATTTTGACACAACTCACCAGAAATAAATTTACCAGTATGAAAAATTACGTAAGCCCCGGACCATAAAAATCAACCAAAAATTTTTTTTCTCAAAAATTCCCAAATTCTGCTTAAAACTTTTGGTACAACTTAAAAAAGATTTGCTGCGGTGACAGAAGTTGATTTTGGTGCTTATATTTGACACAACTCACCAGAAATATATTTTCCCCGTATAAAAAGTTTCGTAAGCCCCGAACCTTAAAAATCAGCCCCAAATTTTTTTTTTTCAAAAATCCCCAAATTCTGCTTAAAACTTTTGGTACAACTTAAAAAGATTTGCTGCGTTGAAAGAAGTTGGTTTTGGTGCTTAATTTTGACACAACTCACCAGAAATATATTTACCCGTATGAAAAATTACATAAGCCCCGGACCTTAAAAATCAACCCAAAATTTTTTTTTTCAAAAATTTCCAAATTCTGCTTAAAACTTTTGGTACAACTTAAAAAAGATTTCCTGTGGTGACAGAAGTTGATTTTGGTGCTTAATTTTGACACAACTCACCAGAAAAATATTTACATGTATGAAAAATTACGTAAGCCCCGGACCTTAAAAATTGGCCCAAAATTTTTTTTTTCAAAAATCCCCAAATTCTGCTTAAAACTTTTGGTACAACTTAAAAAAGATTTGCTGCGTTGAAAGAAGTTGGTTTTGGTGCTTAATTTTAACACAACTCACCAGAAAAATATTTACATGTATGAAAAATTACGTAAGCCCCGGACCTTAAAAATTGGCCAAAAATATTTTTTTTCAAAAATCCCCAAATTCTGCTTAAAACTTTTGGTACAACTTAAAAAAGATTTGCTGTGGGGACAGAAGTTGATTTTGGTGCTTAATTTTGACACAACTCACCAGAAATATATTTACCCATTTGAAAAATTACGTAAGCCCCGGACCTTAAAAATTGGCCCAAAATTATTTTTTTTCAAAAATCCCCAAATTCTGCTTAAAACTTTTGGTACAACTTAAAAAAGATTTGCTGCGGTGACAGAAGTTGATTTTGGTGCTGAATTTTGACACAACTCACCAGAAATATATTTACCCGTATGAAAAATTACATAAGCCCCGGACCTTAAAAATCAACCAAAAATTTTTTTTCTCAGAAATTCCCAAATACTGCTTAAAACTTTTGGCACAACTTAAAAAAGATTTGCTGCGGTGACAGAAGTTGATTTTGGTGCTTAATTTTGACACAACTCACCCGAAATATATTTTCCCCATATGAAAACTTACGTAAGACCCGGACCTTAAAAATCGGCCCCCAATTTTTTTTTTTTAAAAATCCCCAAATTCTGCTTAAAACTTTTGGTACAACTTAACAAAGATTTGATGCGTTGAAAGAAGTTGGTTTTGGTGCTTAATTTTGACACAACTCACCAGAAATATATTTACCCATATGAAAAATTATGTAAGCCCCGGACCTTAAAAATCGGCCAAAAATATTTTTTTTCAAAAATCCCCAAATTCTGCTTAAAACTTTTGGTACAACTTAAAAAAGATTTGCTGCGGGGACAGAAGTTGATTTTGGTGTTTAATTTTGACACAACTCACCAGAAATATATTTACCCATTTGAAAAATTATGTAAGCCCCTGACCTTAAAATTCAACCAAATATTTTTTTTTTCAAAAATCCATAAATTCTGCTTAAAACTTTTGGTACAACTTAAAAAAGATTTGCTGCGGTGACAGAAGTTGGTTTTGGTGCTTAATTTTGACACAACTCACCAGAAATATATTTACCAGTATGAAAAATTACGTAAGCCCCGGACCATAAAAATCAACCAAAAATTTTTTTTCTCAAAAATTCCCAAATTCTGCTTAAAACTTTTGGTACAACTTAAAAAAGATTTGCTGCGGTGACAGAAGTTGATTTTGGTGCTTATATTTGACACAACTCACCAGAAATATATTTTCCCCGTATGAAAAGTTTCGTAAGCCCCGAACCTTAAAAATCAGCCCCAAATTTTTTTTTTTCAAAAATCCCCAAATTCTGCTTAAAACTTTTGGTACAACTTAAAAAGATTTGCTGCGTTGAAAGAAGTTGGTTTTGGTGCTTAATTTTGACACAACTCACCAGAAATATATTTACCCGTATGAAAAATTACATAAGCCCCGGACCTTAAAAATCAACCCAAAATTTTTTTTTTCAAAAATTTCCAAATTCTGCTTAAAACTTTTGGTACAACTTAAAAAAGATTTCCTGTGGTGACAGAAGTTGATTTTGGTGCTTAATTTTGACTCAACTCACCAGAAAAATATTTACATGTATGAAAAATTATGTAAGCCCCGGACCTTAAAAATTGGCCCAAAATTTTTTTTTTCAAAAATCCCCAAATTCTGCTTAAAACTTTTGGTACAACTTAAAAAAGATTTGCTGCGTTGAAAGAAGTTGGTTTTGGTGCTTAATTTTAACACAACTCACCAGAAAAATATTTACATGTATGAAAAATTACGTAAGCCCCGGACCTTAAAAATCGGCCCAAAATATTTTTTTTCAAAAATCCCCAAATTCTGCTTAAAACTTTTGGTACAACTTAAAAAAGATTTGCTGCGTTGAAACAAGTTGATTTTGGTGCTGAATTTTGACACAACTCACCAGAAATATATTTACCCGTATGAAAAATTACGTAAGCCCCGGACCTTAAAAATCGGCCAAAATTTTTTTTTTCAAAAATCCCCAAATTCTGCTTAAAACATTTGGTACAACTTAAAAAAGATTTGCTGCGGTGACAGAAGTTGATTTTGATGCTTAATTTTGACACAACTCACCAGAAATTTATTTTCCCCATATGAAAAATTATGTAAGCCCTGGACCTTAAAATTCAACCAAATATTTTTTTTTTCAAAAATCCCCAAATTCTTCTTAAAACTTTTGGTACGACTTAAAAAAGATTTGCTGCGGTGACAGAAGTTGGTTTTGGTGCTTTATTTTGACACAACTCACCAGAAATATATTTACCCGTATGAAAAATTACGTAAGCCCCGGACCTTAAATATCGGCCAAAATTTTTTTTTTCAAAAATCCCCAAATTCTGCTTAAAACATTTGGTACAACTTAAAAAAGATTTGCTGCGGTGACAGAAGTTGATTTTGATGCTTAATTTTGACACAACTCACCAGAAATATATTTTCCCCATATGAAAAATTATGTAAGCCCTGGACCTTAAAATTCAACCAAATATTTTTTTTTTCAAAAATATCCAAATTCTGCTTAAAACGTTTGGTACAACTTAAAAAAGATTTGCTGCGGTGACAGAAGTTGATTTTGGTGCTTATATTTGACACAACTCACCAGAAATATATTTTCCCCGTATGAAAAGTTACGTAAGCCCCGGACCTTAAAAATCAGCCCCAAATTTTTTTATTTCAAAAATCCCCAAATTCTGCTTAAAACTTTTGGTACAACTTAAAAAGATTTGCTGCGTTGAAAGAAGTTGGTTTTGGTGCTTAATTTTGACACAACTCACCAGAAATATATTTACCCATATGAAAAATTACATAAGCCCCGGACCTTAAAAATCAACCCAAAATTTTTTTTTCAAAAAATTTTCAAATTCTGCTTAAAACTTTTGGTACAACTTAAAAAAGATTTGCTGTGGTGACAGAAGTTGATTTTGGTGCTTAATTTTGACACAACTCACCAGAAAATATTTACCCATATGAAAAATTACATAAGCCCCGGACCTTAAAAATCAACCCAAAATTTTTTTTTCAAAAAATTTTCAAATTCTGCTTAAAACTTTTGGTACAACTTAAAAAAGATTTGCTATGGTGACAGAAGTTGATTTTGGTGCTTAATTTTGACACAACTCACCAGAAATATATTTTCCCCATATGAAAAATTACGTAAGCCCCGGACCTTAAAAATCAACCAAAAATTTTTTTTTTCAAAAATTCCCAAATTCTGCTTAAAACTTTTGGTACAACTTAAAAAAGATTTCCTGTGGTGACAGAAGTTGATTTTGGTGCTTAATTTTGACACAACTCACCAGAAATATATTTACCCGTATGATAAATTACGTAAGCCCCGGACCTTAAAAATCGGCCCAAAATTTTTTTTTCAAAAAATCCCCAAATTCTGCTTAAAACTTTTGGTACAACTTAAAAAAGATTTGCTGCGTTGAAAGAAGTTGGTTTTGGTGCTTAATTTTAACACAACTCACCAGAAATATATTTACATGTATAAAAAATTACGTAAGCCCCGGACCTTAAAAATTGGCCAAAAATATTTTTTTTCAAAAATCCCCAAATTCTGCTTAAAACTTTTGGTACAACTTAAAAAAGATTTGCTGCGGGGACAGAAGTTGATTTTGGTGCTTAATTTTGACACAACTCACAAGAAATATATTTTCCCCATATGAAAAATTACGTAAGACCTGGACCTTAAAAATCGGCCCCCAATTTTTTTTTTTTCAAAAATCCCCAAATTCTGCTTAAAACTTTTGGTACAACTTAAAAAAGATTTGCTGCGTTGAAAGAAGTTGGTTTTGGTGCTTAATTTTGACACAACTCACCAGAAATATATTTACCAATATGAAAAATTATGTAAGCCCCGGACCTTAAAAATCGGCCAAAAATATTTTTTTTCAAAAATCCCCAAATTCTGCTTAAAACTTTTGGTACAACTTAAAAAAGATTTGCTGCGGGGACAGAAGTTGATTTTGGTGTTTAATTTTGACACAACTCACCAGAAATATATTTACCCATTTCAAAAATTACGTAAGCCCCGGACCTTAAAAATCGACCCAAAATATTTTTTTTTCAAAAATCCCCAAATTCTGCTTAAAACTTTTGGTACAACTTAAAAAAGATTTGCTGCGTTGAAACAAGTTGATTTTGGTGCTTAATTTTGATACAACTCACCAGAAATATATTTTCCCCGTATGAAAAGTTACGTAAGACCCGGAACTTAAAAATCGGCCCCCAATTTTTTTTTTTCAAAAATCCCCAAATTCTGCTTAAAGCTTTTGGTACAACTTAAAAAAGATTTGCTGCGTTGAAAGAAGTTGGTTTTGGTGCTTAATTTTGACACAACTCACCAGAAATATATTTACCCATATGAAAAATTATGTAAGCCCTGGACCTTAAAAATCGGCCAAAAATATTTTTTTTCAAAAATCCCCAAATTCTGCTTAAAACTTTTGGTACAACTTAAAAAAGATTTGCTGCAGGGACAGAAGTTGATTTTGGTGTTTAAATTTGACACAACTCACCAGAAATATATTTACCCATTTGAAAAATTACGTAAGCCCCGGACCTTAAAAATCGGCCCAAAATATTTTTTTTCAAAAATCCCCAAATTCTGCTTAAAACTTTTGGTACAACTTAAAAAAGATTTGCTGCGTTGAAACAAGTTGATTTTGGTGCTGAATTTTGACACAACTCACCAGAAATATATTTACCCGTATGAAAAATTACGTAAGCCCCGGACCTTAAAAATCGGCCAAAATTTTTTTTTTCAAAAATCCCCAAATTCTGCTTAAAACATTTGGTACAACTTAAAAAAGATTTGCTGCGGTGACAGAAGTTGATTTTGATGCTTAATTTTGACACAACTCACCAGAAATTTATTTTCCCCATATGAAAAATTATGTAAGCCCTGGACCTTAAAATTCAACCAAATATTTTTTTTTTCAAAAATCCCCAAATTCTTCTTAAAACTTTTGGTACAACTTAAAAAAGATTTGCTGCGGTGACAGAAGTTGGTTTTGGTGCTTTATTTTGACACAACTCACCAGAAATATATTTACCCGTATGAAAAATTACGTAAGCCCCGGACCTTAAAAATCGGCCAAAATTTTTTTTTTCAAAAATCCCCAAATTCTGCTTAAAACATTTGGTACAACTTAAAAAAGATTTGCTGCGGTGACAGAAGTTGATTTTGATGCTTAATTTTGACACAACTCACCAGAAATATATTTTCCCCATATGAAAAATTATGTAAGCCCTGGACCTTAAAATTCAACCAAATATTTTTTTTTTCAAAAATCCCCAAATTCTGCTTAAAACGTTTGGTACAACTTAAAAAAGATTTGCTGCGGTGACAGAAGTTGATTTTGGTGCTTATATTTGACACAACTCACCAGAAATATATTTTCCCCGTATGAAAAGTTACGTAAGCCCCGGACCTTAAAAATCAGCCCCAAATTTTTTTATTTCAAAAATCCCCAAATTCTGCTTAAAACTTTTGGTACAACTTAAAAAGATTTGCTGCGTTGAAAGAAGTTGGTTTTGGTGCTTAATTTTGACACAACTCACCAGAAATATATTTACCCATATGAAAAATTACATAAGCCCCGGACCTTAAAAATCAACCCAAAATTTTTTTTTCAAAAAATTTCCAAATTCTGCTTAAAACTTTTGGTACAACTTAAAAAAGATTTGCTGTGGTGACAGAATATGCTTCTTTATTTTAACTTGCAACAAATATATATATATATACAATAATTACATATATAAAAAATAAATAAATAAATAAATAGATAAAATATATATATACACAAAATCAAATATCAACATAACGATACACAATATTACTCCATATTATGCCTTATAACCAAAAGAAAACTTTACCAATCCTAATAATAAACAACTTATCTCCTATGAGAAAAAGTAAGCAAGGATTTTAGAACAACAACTACCTTAACCACTATCTATTTATATATATATATTTTTTTTTTTTTTTTTTTTTTATATATTATATATGTATATATACACAGCAAACCATAAAACAATACAAAAACTTTAACTACTATCTATCTTATCTAATCCTACCCATCACCAATACACACCACCTCAGGTAGATGTATGTAAAACCTTTTCAACAAAAACCAAAAAATAGAATAAAAAATCTACAGGGAGTGAAAGGACAGAAAAGAAACCCAGCTGAACAAGAAGAGACTTTCAACCACCCACTCAAGGGGGTTTCAAACGGCCCCACCACTGTGACCATCTGACAGCATCCAGTCTCCCCTTATCCAGATCCATCATCTTTTTCACCTCTTGCATAATCATACCTACCACCACATCACAGGGGAGGACCTTCCTTCGAATAGATACCTGGCACCGTGCATTCCACGTGTGATACCTAACAGCTAAACTAACTAAAAAAATTGTGGTCAAATTAAAGTCACCGTATCTTCTGACCACCCCATAAGCCCACTCAGGGTAACTAAGACCCGAAAGGCACGGGATACCAATGGCCTTTGAAACCTCCTCATAAACCTTTACATTAAAAGGACACTCAAGCAGGAAGTGGTCCATCGTCTCCTCCACCCCTGGACATTCCTCCCGTGGGCAGCCACGTTCACTGGCACTTCGCCACCTGAGGTTCCCTCCAACATAAAGCCTCCCATGAAAAGTGAGCCAGGCAATATCTTTGAACTTGGGCGGTAACCTTTGTGAATTTAACAAAACCAATCCAGCCGAAGCGACATTACCTGGACAGTCCCTCAGTGACAGCGGAACATGAAAGTGGGTGTGCAAAATTCTTCTCTCCAACTCCCTCCTAGAGAAGTTTTTGACTTCACCCACTCCCACGTCATATCGCTTTATCACCTTCAAGCTCTGGATGACGTAGATCGGGAGGTAACCATGACGAATCCGGAAACTTCTCACTTGGCCTCCATCTATCCAGAATCTGAGGAAGGGAAACACCCATGGTCTAAATCCCTCTACCCACCGAGGAGGAGTGTCTAAAAACATGCTCCCAATGTTAAGCTTTAAAAAAGCTGTAACAAAAAAGATCACTGGGTTTACCATGTTCAAACCCCCATCTTTCCTCGGTCTGTAGGTGATACCCCTCTTCACTATATTGATCCTGTTCTTCCACAACAAGAGGAAGAACAAGGAATTCAATCTGGACCACAAAGACTGTGGCAAAAAGCACACGTAACTGACATACAAAAAAATCGGGATCAGGTAAGTTTTGCACAAGTCAACCCTTTCCCTCAAAGACAATTTCCATCTTTTCCAACTCTCTACCTTCTTGGTAGCATCTTCCAGCTTGTTAACCCAATTTAGGGAGGCATAATCTCCATGATCAAATTTGATACCAAGAATTTTAATCTGATCGTTGACCTGAGGGAAGCTGTCCGGAAGAGGAAAAGGCTCCCCCTCCTCCCCCATCCAGAAAACATCACACTTTTCTCGGTTTACTCTGGAGCACGAAGCCTCAGAGTACTCGCAAATGAGGTGTTCTATGCCACGGGCCTCTGCCTGCGAGGACAGAACCACCGTGACATCATCTGCGTAAGCCACCACCCTCAATGCAAACTCCGGACACAGCTGCACCCCCCCTACAGTCCCACACTCTACCCTCCTAACGAAGGGATCGATTGCAAAGACATACAGGAGGGGGCTCAGGGGACACCCCTGACGAACACCCGAGCCTACACCAAAGGTAGGGCCCACCCAACCGTTTACCAGTGGAAAGCTTTCAGCCATACGATAGATCGTCTGTAACCAATTAACCACCCTCTCTGGAAGACCATACCATCTCAGTAGAGCCCAAAGGTACTCATGATTCACTCGGTCAAAAGCTTTAGACTGATCCAATGCCAGTAAGTACTTTCCCCACTTCTCAGCCCTGCACCGCTCAATGGCCTCCCGGACACCAAGGACAGCACTAAAAGTGCTACGACCCTTCACCGTACAGTGCTGAGAAGGAGAAAGCAACAGCTCAGAAAACTCTGAAAGCCTGTTAAACAGTACCTTTGCCAAAATCTTCCTGTCTGTATTGAGAAGGGCTATGGGGCGCCAGTTCTCAATACGAGACGAGTCCTTCCCTTTGGACAGCAAAATAAGCGCAGATAACCTCATGGAAGGAGGGAGGACTCCCTCATCCAGGCTCTCATTAAAAACTTCCACAAGGCGGGGAATCAGGAGGTCAGCAAAGGTCTTATAAAATTCAGATGTTAAACCATCTGGTCCTGGTGATTTCTTGGGGTTTAAACCCATTATCGCCTTCCTAACTTCCTCTGCGGTTATATCACTTGCCAAGGAGTCAAGAGAGGCACCCTGAGAACTCAGACCAGGGGTTCCCCTCAGAAATTCCTCCATCCTCTCCCTGATGAGTGGCTGCTCAGACAGAAGATCAGAATAGTAGGACACAATAACATCCAGAATGCCTTCCTTGTCAGTACGAAGAACACCCTGTCCGTCCACCAGTCCTCTGACATGTTTGGCGTCGACTGACCTCCTACAGCTCTGGTAGGGATCAGTCGAGTGGTACATACCATAATCCCTTTCCAAAACCAAGGATGCCAATCGGTTATATTGGAACTCTTTCATCTGAGCCTTCACTCGGGAGATTTCCCCATCATCTCCCTCCTCAGAGATCAGGAAATCCAATTTCCTTCTCAGATTACGGTAGATATTTTGCTTTATCAAGTTTTTCCTAGCTATAAGGCCACGGAAAAATTTGCAGGTTCTCTTTTTAATCACCTCCCACCACTCAGACCTACTCCAACCAGCCTCCAGAAGTGTCTCCTGAGATTGAAAGAAGACCCTGAAGGACTGCCTAACTCTCTCTTCTTCCAGGAGTTCAGAGTTCAAACGCCACAGACCCCGCCCCTTCTGAGGGGTTTCTGAAGCATTCAAAGTTACTGAGAGCAAACCGTGATCGGAAAATTCCACCAACCTCACCCCAAGGGATGAAGTCTTGGAAGTCTCCTTAACAAAAAACCTATCTATCCTAGACCTACGACTACCACTAAAGTAGGTGAAACCCGTGAGGTCTGGGGAGTGACGAATATGCACATCCACCAAACCAGCCTGTCTAACCATGCTAACTAAAAAATTGGAATCATAGCCCAGGGGTCTCCTTGAGCCTCCCCTGTCTTTTGGCCTAACAACAGTATTAAAATCACCACCAAAGACGACCTGCTGGGCTGTAAAAAGAAAAGGTTTTATCTCCATAAAGAGACTTTTCCTATCACCTGGTGTCTGTGGCCCATACACATTAATTAATCTCACATCTTGTCCCTTTATGTTGACATCCAAAATCATACATCTACCTGCTTGCAATTCAATAACCTTGTGCACAGTTACCATATCAGAAAAAAGGACTGCCACCCCACCGTATGGCTCGGCCGCAAGAGACCAGTAAGAAGGACCCCTCCTCCACTCCTGCTTCACCTTGTGGAGGATATCCAATTTACTAATCCTAGTCTCTTGCAAAAATAAAACATCAACATCAATCGTATTGAAAAAATCAAAGGCCATCATACGAGCACATTCGGACAACACGGAAGCCACATTAATCGTGGCACATCGTATAGGATGAGGATCCATGTTTCTAGGTTATGGAATATTACAAGACCTTGCTTACTTTTACATACCATCACCAAAAAACAAGTCTTAACACTGCACGCCAGCCCCCTGCGGGCCAGCCACACCACCGCTTGTGGCATCCCCACCCCCCTCCCTTCCACCCCCAGAGGGTACACCACCCTCCTCAGGGATCCCAGGGTCAGGGGCCTTGGCCACAAACTTTATGACCTGGCAGTGTACCCCACCACCAGTGCCACTTGGCCCGACCCCCGAGCTCTGGGATGACTCCACATCAGTCTCTTTGACTACCTCCTGCTGAACCGCCACTGTCTCCTCCATTGCCACCACCTCCTCCTTTCTCCTTTCCACCACCCTTCTTTCCATCGGGGCCAGAGTTTCCTTATTTACCACCTCTTCCCCCACCTCCGGGATTGACTCCCTTCTTTTTTTCCCGTCCCGGTGCCTCTCACTTTCTTTAAAAGACCTCTTTGTTTTTCTTTTGTTTTTTTTTGACACCAGATAACACTCTCCATCTTTCCTTATGATTTCCTCCTCATCAGAGGAGAAAACATCAAATTTATTTGATAACACCACTTGTGTTTCTGCATCTTTCTCTTTTATCCCCTTCCCTCCCCGCCTAACCTCCTGAAATGTCTCCTCCATTACCTCCTCCCTACTTTCAACATTTACCACCTCATCCTGCTCTATACCCTCTTCTTCTACCTCATTCACCACCTCACTCACCACCACACTACTACCCACCACCTGTTCTAACACCACATTGTGACTGGCTTTCGGACATCTGCTATAAGGGTGCCCCTCCACCCCACACAAATTGCACCTGACAGTGTGACAATCTCTAGACCAGTGACCCACACCCCCACACAAAGAACACTTCACCACAGTGCACTCGGAACTAACGTGACGGTGATCACCACACTTAAAACATGTCCTCGGCTGCCCAGGATAAAAACACTGAACCCTGTCCCTACCTATATAGGCAGCCGAGGGCACATGCACACACCCCCTTTCAGAATACCTCAACCTAATTCCTACTTCCCATGCCCCTCCCCACACACCCAACACATAACCAGCCTTTGTTACCCCCGATTCAAGATCACAAAATCTCTTAAGCCAAAAGGCAATATCCTCTGGAGGTAATGATTCATTTCTGACTAGGATCGTAGCTTTGACCCTGTCCTGCCTGGTGACCAGGTTAACCACATACTTCTCAAATGGGTCCTTGGATCTGCACGCCTGCCACTTCACCCAGAAAACCTGCAGACCCTGGTACGATACAAAGCTCAAGTCATACTCCAGGGTCCGCACTGGGTGAATACAGGCGTACAGATCTGCCGCACCGAACCCCAGGCTGAACACCATTTTAAGGAAAGCCTCTCTACTTGGGGCTTCCCCTGGAGCAATCCACTTAAATTGAACAAGGTTCCTTCTTTTGCCAACACCTCCAGGCGTAGGTGCAGCATATGACACATTATTTGCTCTTTGTCTAGTAACCACACTGGCATAAGACAGAACACCCGGAGCTGATTTAGACTGCCTCTCACCTCTCGAGACCATGTCTTTTTCTATTGCAGCGGCAGCCACTCTAGCCCTTTCAGGGACTAGCATTTTATCACCATATATAGTTTCAATCACCTTTCTTTGTTCAGCCGAAAGAGTCTCTTTATTCAGTATCGGCATTCCCTGTGCCAATATTGGACGGCTGACTGATACAGATGACACCCCTGGCACTTCATCAGGAGCCTTATCCTGATGGGATTCCCCCTCCATGCCAGCTTCTACCAATACTGCTGCCTGAATCAGCTCAGAATCCATGGCCTCAGTGCAATCAGGGATAGTAGCTGCCAGTTCCCCCACAGGTACTGTTGCTCCGCCTATAGGGACCAGGGGGACCAGGGTAACAATTTGGGCACCCCCACTCCCAATCCCCCCAGTCTCCTTTGCATCATCGCTTACCTTATCAACTGGCTCCCCCTGCACTCTCCGACCAGCAACCTCGGACGGCTGAGCCTCCACAGCAGCTGAAGACGGAACCTCCTCCTGTTCTGACTTAACCACCTCCATGTCACTCATAGAGGTAGATTCCGATTTGATCATCTTTTTTTTTATTTTCTTTAAATATTCCAAGCGGTCCTTAGCATTTCCCAAAGAAACGGACAAAGCTGTAATTTCCTCCTTAAAAGACCATCTGTCCCAGGTAGCGCTAACATTTCTTTTTCTCTTTTTTTCGCTTAGCTTGTTGCTCAGCTTCCTAATCTCTTTTTGAAGCTGATCCATGCTCAAAGCAGCATACACGTCATCTTCTTCATCCGCAGACACTTGGTCCTCCTCCACCGTCTTCTCCCCTTTTGCGGCACCCCCCGCTTCACTGCCAGTGGGGGCCACCATCTCCCCCTGAGTTGCCTCACTCAGGGGTCCCTCCACTGACAGTTTGGGGAGCACCGCTGGGCTAGGGGTCACCATAACTGCACCTCCAGCACTGATCACCAGATTGCTGCTTTCTGTCATCTCCATGTCCTCCGATTCACTGCCAGTGAGGGTCTCCATACCCCCCCGAGTTGCCTCACTCGGGGGTCCCTCTACTGACAGTTTGGAGGCAGAGTCTGCAGCCACTATAACCACCTCCGCTGCACCGCTAGCGGGGGCCGCCATTACCCCCCGAGTTGCGTCACTCGGGGGTCCCGCCGCCAGCGGTTTGGAGACTGGCACTCTGCTGAAATCCACTGGACCCCCCGCTCTCCGAACTGAAAGTCCAGGGGGGTCCAGGACACCTCCTCCGCCCGCCGCCGGGTCCACGAGCACAGCAGCCGCCTTCCGACTCCCCGGCACGTCCGCCGCTGGTACAGGGAGTCCTCCGCTTGCCGCCGCCGTCCGCTCCATCAGCTCCGGCTGCTTCGGCTGCTCCGTCAGACTCCCCGCACTCCGTCTCCCGGGCAGGCGCGCCAAAGGGACAGGGGGGTCCGGAGCTCCAGCCGCGCACACTTGCGGCCTCCGCGAACCGGCGGGTGGATCCCCGGCCTCGCGCTGCAGTCCTCCGGCAGGCAGGTTAGGCGGGTCAGGCGGGTCAGGCGGGACAGGAGCGACAGAACCCCTGCTTGATCCTCCAGCCCGGGGTCTGCCTCTCTTAGTCATGGTGCTGAAAGGCAGCAGCACCACAGCAAATCCTCAGCACCACAAACAGCAGGATCAGCAGCGATATCTTCCCCAGGAGGAATCAGCCTGCCTGGGGAAGCCCTCTCCCTGTCTCAGCAGCTCACCACCTCCTCCTAGGACACTCCTCTCCCAAATGGTATGCTACAGAGACAGAAGTTGATTTTGGTGCTTAATTTTGACACAACTCACCAGAAATATATTTACCTGTATGAAAAATTACATAAGCCCCGGACCTTAAAAATCGGCCAAAATTTTTTTTTTCAAAAATCCCCAAATTCTGCTTAAAACTTTTGGTACAACTTAAAAAAGATTTGCTGTGGTGACAGAAGTTGATTTTGGTGCTTAATTTTGACACAACTCACCAGAAATATATTTTCCCCATATGAAAAATTACGTAAGCCCCGGACCTTAAAAATCAACCAAAAATTTTTTTTTTCAAAAATTCCCAAATTCTGCTTAAAACTTTTGGTACAACTTAAAAAAGATTTCCTGTGGTGACAGAAGTTGATTTTGGTGCTTAATTTTGACACAACTCACCAGAAATATATTTACCCGTATGATAAATTACGTAAGCCCCGGACCTTAAAAATCGGCCCAAAATTTTTTTTTTCCAAAAATCCCCAAATTCTGCTTAAAACTTTTGGTACAACTTAAAAAAGATTTGCTGCGTTGAAAGAAGTTGGTTTTGGTGCTTAATTTTAACACAACTCACCAGAAATATATTTACATGTATGAAAAATTACGTAAGCCCCGTACCTTAAAAATTGGCCAAAAATATTTTTTTTCAAAAATCCCCAAATTCTGCTTAAAACTTTTGGTACAACTTAAAAAAGATTTGCTGCGGTGACAGAAGTTGGTTTTGGTGCTTAATTTTGACACAACTCACCAGAAATATATTTACCCATTTCAAAAATTACGTAAGCCCCGGACCTTAAAAATCGGCCCAAAATATTTTTTTTTCAAAAATCCCCAAATTCTGCTTAAAACTTTTGGTACAACTTAAAAAAGATTTGCTGCATTGAAACAAGTTGATTTTGGTGCTGAATTTTGACACAACTCACCAGAAATATATTTACCCGTATGAAAAATTACGTAAGCCCCGGACCTTAAAAATTGGGCAAAATTTTTTTTTTCAAAAATCCCCAAATTCTGCTTAAAACATTTGGTACAACTTAAAAAAGATTTGCTGCGGTGACAGAAGTTGATTTTGATGCTTAATTTTGACACAACTCACCAGAAATATATTATCCCCATATGAAAAATTATGTAAGCCCTGGACCTTAAAATTCAACCAAATATTTTTTTTTTCAAAAATCCCCAAATTCTGCTTAAAACTTTTGGTACAACTTAAAAAAGATTTGCTGCGGTGACAGAAGTTGGTTTTGGTGCTTTATTTTGACACAACTCACCAGAAATATATTTACCCGTATGAAAAATTACGTAAGCCCCGGACCTTAAAAATCGGCCAAAATTTTTTTTTTCAAAAATCCCCAAATTCTGCTTAAAACATTTGGTACAACTTAAAAAAGATTTGCTGCGGTGACAGAAGTTGATTTTGGTGCTTATATTTGACACAACTCACCAGAAATATATTTTCCCCGTATGAAAAGTTTCGTAAGCCCCGAACCTTAAAAATCAGCCCCAAATTTTTTTTTTTCAAAAATCCACAAATTCTGCTTAAAACTTTTGGTACAACTTAAAAAGATTTGCTGCGTTGAAAGAAGTTGGTTTTGGTGCTTAATTTTGACACAACTCACCAGAAATATATTTACCCGTATGAAAAATTACATAAGCCCCGGACCTTAAAAATCAACCCAAAATTTTTTTTTTCAAACATTTCCAAATTCTGCTTAAAACTTTTGGTACAACTTAAAAATGATTTCCTGTGGTGACAGAAGTTGATTTTGGTGCTTAATTTTGACACAACTCACCAGAAATATATTTACCCGTATGAAAAATTACGTAAGCCCCGGACCTTAAAAATCGGCCAAAATTTTTTTTTTCAAAAATCCCCAAATTCTGCTTAAAACTTTTGGTACAACTTAAAAAAGATTTGCTTCGTTGAAACAAGTTGATTTTGGTGCTGAATTTTGACACAACTCACCAGAAATATATTTACCCGTATGAAAAATTACATAAGCCCCGGACCTTAAAAATCAACCAAAAAATTTTTTTCACAGAAATTCCCAAATACTGCTTAAAACTTTTGGCACAACTTAAAAAAGATTTGCTGCGGTGACAGAAGTTGATTTTGGTGCTTAATTTTGACACAACTCACCCGAAATATATTTTCCCCATATGAAAAGTTACGTAAGACCCGGACCTTAAAAATCGGCCCCCAATTTTTTTTTTCAAAAATCCCCAAATACTGCTTAAAACTTTTGGCACAACTTAAAAAAGATTTGCTGCGTTGAAAGAAGTTGGTTTTGGTGCTTAATTTTGACACAACTCACCAGAAATATATTTACCCATATGAAAAATTACATAAGCCCCGGACCTTAAAAATCAACCCAAAATTTTTTTTTCAAAAATTTCCAAATTCTGCTTAAAACTTTTGGTACAACTTAAAAAAGATTTCCAGTGGTGACAGAAGTTGATTTTGGTGCTTAATTTTGACACAACTCACCAGAAATATATTTACCCGTATGAAAAATTACGTAAGCCCCGGACCTTAAAAATCGGCCCAAAATTTTTTTTTTCAAAAATCCCCAAATTCTGCTTAAAACTTTTGGTACAACTTAAAAAAGATTTGCTGCATTGAAAGAAGTTGGTTTTGGTGCTTAATTTTAACACAACTCACCAGAAAAATATTTACATGTATGAAAAATTACGTAAGCCCCGGACCTTAAAAATTGGCCAAAAATATTTTTCTCAGAAATTCCCAAATTCTGCTTAAAACTTTTGGTACAACTTAAAAAAGATTTGCTGCGGGGACAGAAGTTGATTTTGGTGTTTAATTATGACACAACTCACCAGAAATATATTATCCCCATATGAAAAATTATGTAAGCCCTGGACCTTAAAATTCAACCAAATATTTTTTTTTTCAAAAATCCCCAAATTCTGCTTAAAACTTTTGGTACAACTTAAAAAAGATTTGCTGCGTTGAAACAAGTTGATTTTGGTGCTGAATTTTGACACAACTCACCAGAAATATATTTACCCGTATGAAAAATTACGTAAGCCCCGGACCTTAAAAATCGGGCAAAATTTTTTTTTTCAAAAATCCCCAAATTCTGCTTAAAACATTTGGTACAACTTAAAAAAGATTTGCTGCGGTGACAGAAGTTGATTTTGATGCTTAATTTTGACACAACTCACCAGAAATATATTATCCCCATATGAAAAATTATGTAAGCCCTGGACCTTAAAATTCAACCAAATATTTTTTTTTTCAAAAATCCCCAAATTCTGCTTAAAACTTTTGGTACAACTTAAAAAAGATTTGATGCGTTGAAAGAAGTTGGTTTTGGTGCTTAATTTTGACACAACTCACCAGAAATATATTTACCCATATGAAAAATTATGTAAGCCCCGAACCTTAAAAATCGGCCAAAAATATTTTTTCAAAAATCCCCAAATTCTGCTTAAAACTTTTGGTACAACTTAAAAAAGATTTGCTGCGGGGACAGAAGTTGATTTTGGTGTTTAATTTTGACACAACTCACCAGAAATATATTTACCCATTTGAAAAATTATGTAAGCCCCGGACCTTAAAATTCAACCAAATATTATTTTTTTTCAAAAATCCCCAAATTCTGCTTAAAACTTTTGGTACAACTTAAAAAATATTTGCTGCGTTGAAACAAGTTGATTTTGGTGCTTAATTTTGACACAACTCACCAGAAAAATATTTACCCGTATGAAAAATTACGTAAGCCCCGGACCATAAAATCAACCAAAAATTTTTTTCCTCAAAAATTCCCAAATTCTACATAAAACTTTTGGTACCACTTAAAAAAGATTTGCTGCGGGGACAGAAGTTGATTTTGGTGCTTAATTTTGACACAACTCACCAGAAATATATTTACCTGTATGAAAAATTACGTAAGCCCCGGACCTTAAAAATCGGCCCAAAATTTTTTTTTTCAAAAATCCCCAAATTCTGCTTAAAACTTTTGGTACAACTTAAAAAAGATTTGCTGCGGTGACAGAAGTTGGTTTTGGTGCTTAATTTTGACACAACTCACCAGAAATATATTTACCAGTATGAAAAATTACGTAAGCCCCGGACCATAAAAATCAACCAAAAATTTTTTTTCTCAAAAATTCCCAAATTCTGCTTAAAACTTTTGGTACAACTTAAAAAAGATTTGCTGCGGTGACAGAAGTTGATTTTGGTGCTTATATTTGACACAACTCACCAGAAATATATTTTCCCCGTATGAAAAGTTTCGTAAGCCCCGAACCTTAAAAATCAGCCCCAAATTTTTTTTTTTCAAAAATCCCCAAATTCTGCTTAAAACTTTTGGTACAACTTAAAAAGATTTGCTGCGTTGAAAGAAGTTGGTTTTGGTGCTTAATTTTGACACAACTCACCAGAAATATATTTACCCGTATGAAAAATTACATAAGCCCCGGACCTTAAAAATCAACCCAAAATTTTTTTTTCAAAAATCCCCAAATTCTGCTTAAAACTTTTGGTACAACTTAAAAAAGATTTGCTGCGTTGAAAGAAGTTGGTTTTGGTGCTTAATTTTAACACAACTCACCAGAAAAATATTTACATGTATGAAAAATTACGTAAGCCCCGGACCTTAAAAATTGGCCAAAAATATTTTTTTTCAAAAATCCCCAAATTCTGCTTAAAACTTTTGGTACAACTTAAAAAAGATTTGCTCCGAGGACAGAAGTTGATTTTGGTGCTTAATTTTGACACAACTCACCAGAAATATATTTACCCATTTGAAAAATTACGTAAGCCCCGGACCTTAAAAATTGGCCCAAAATTATTTTTTTTCAAAAATCCCCAAATTCTGCTTAAAACTTTTGGTACAACTTAAAAAAGATTTGCTGCGTTGAAACAAGTTGATTTTGGTGCTGAATTTTGACACAACTCACCAGAAATATATTTTCCCCGTATGAAAAGTTACGTAAGACCCGGACCTTAAAAATCGGCCCCCAATTTTTTTTTTTTCAAAAATCCCCAAATTCTGCTTAAAACTTTTGGTACAACTTAAAAAAGATTTGCTGCGTTGAAAGAAGTTGGTTTTGGTGCTTAATTTTGACACAACTCATGAGAAATATATTTACCCATATGAAAAATTATGTAAGCCCCGGACCTTAAAAATCGGCCAAAAATATTTTTTTTTCAAAAATCCCCAAATTCTGCTTAAAACTTTTGGTACAACTTAAAAAAGATTTGCTGCGGGGACAGAAGTTGATTTTGGTGTTTAATTATGACACAACTCACCAGAAATATATTTACCCATTTCAAAAATTACGTAAGCCCTGGACCTTAAAAATCGGCCCAAAATATTTTTTTTTCAAAAATCCCCAAATTCTGCTTAAAACTTTTGGTACAACTTAAAAAAGATTTGCTGCGTTGAAACAAGTTGATTTTGGTGCTGAATTTTGACACAACTCACCAGAAATATATTTACCCGTATGAAAAATTACGTAAGCCCCGGACCTTAAAAATCGGCCAAAATTTTTTTTTTCAAAAATCCCCAAATTCTGCTTAAAACATTTGGTACAACTTAAAAAAGATTTGCTGCGGTGACAGAAGTTGATTTTGGTGCTTATATTTGACACAACTCACCAGAAATATATTTTCCCCGTATGAAAAGTTTCGTAAGCCCCGAACCTTAAAAATCAGCCCCAAATTTTTTTTTTTCAAAAATCCACAAATTCTGCTTAAAACTTTTGGTACAACTTAAAAAGATTTGCTGCGTTGAAAGAAGTTGGTTTTGGTGCTTAATTTTGACACAACTCACCAGAAATATATTTACCCGTATGAAAAATTACATAAGCCCCGGACCTTAAAAATCAACCCAAAATTTTTTTTTTCAAACATTTCCAAATTCTGCTTAAAACTTTTGGTACAACTTAAAAAAGATTTCCTGTGGTGACAGAAGTTGATTTTGGTGCTTAATTTTGACACAACTCACCAGAAATATATTTACCTGTATGAAAAATTACGTAAGCCCCGGACCTTAAAAATCGGCCCAAAATTTTTTTTTTCAAAAATCCCCAAATTCTGCTTAAAACTTTTGGTACAACTTAAAAAAGATTTGCTGCGGTGACAGAAGTTGATTTTGGTGCTTATATTTGACACAACTCACCAGAAATATATTTTCCCCGTATAAAAAGTTTCGTAAGCCCCGAACCTTAAAAATCAGCCCCAAATTTTTTTTTTTCAAAAATCCCCAAATTCTGCTTAAAACTTTTGGTACAACTTAAAAAGATTTGCTGCGTTGAAAGAAGTTGGTTTTGGTGCTTAATTTTGACACAACTCACCAGAAATATATTTACCCGTATGAAAAATTACATAAGCCCCGGACCTTAAAAATCAACCCAAAATTTTTTTTTCAAAAATCCCCAAATTCTGCTTAAAACTTTTGGTACAACTTAAAAAAGATTTGCTGCGTTGAAAGAAGTTGGTTTTGGTGCTTAATTTTAACACAACTCACCAGAAAAATATTTACATGTATGAAAAATTACGTAAGCCCCGGACCTTAAAAATTGGCCAAAAATATTTTTTTTCAAAAATCCCCAAATTCTGCTTAAAACTTTTGGTACAACTTAAAAAAGATTTGCTCCGGGGACAGAAGTTGATTTTGGTGCTTAATTTTGACACAACTCACCAGAAATATATTTACCCATTTGAAAAATTACGTAAGCCCCGGACCTTAAAAATTGGCCCAAAATTATTTTTTTTCAAAAATCCCCAAATTCTGCTTAAAACTTTTGGTACAACTTAAAAAAGATTTGCTGCGTTGAAACAAGTTGATTTTGGTGCTGAATTTTGACACAACTCACCAGAAATATATTTTCCCCGTATGAAAAGTTACGTAAGACCCGGACCTTAAAAATCGGCCCCCAATTTTTTTTTTTCAAAAATCCCCAAATTCTGCTTAAAACTTTTGGTACAACTTAAAAAAGATTTGCTGCGTTGAAAGAAGTTGGTTTTGGTGCTTAATTTTGACACAAATCATGAGAAATATATTTACCCATATGAAAAATTATGTAAGCCCCGGACCTTAAAAATCGGCCAAAAATATTTTTTTTCAAAAATCCCCAAATTCTGCTTAAAACTTTTGGTACAACTTAAAAAAGATTTGCTGCGGGGACAGAAGTTGATTTTGGTGTTTAATTATGACACAACTCACCAGAAATATATTTACCCATTTCAAAAATTACGTAAGCCCCGGACCTTAAAAATCGGCCCAAAATATTTTTTTTTCAAAAATCCCCAAATTCTGCTTAAAACTTTTGGTACAACTTAAAAAAGATTTGCTGCATTGAAACAAGTTGATTTTGGTGCTGAATTTTGACACAACTCACCAGAAATATATTTACCCGTATGAAAAATTACGTAAGCCCCGGACCTTAAAAATTGGGCAAAATTTTTTTTTTCAAAAATCCCCAAATTCTGCTTAAAACATTTGGTACAACTTAAAAAAGATTTGCTGCGGTGACAGAAGTTGATTTTGATGCTTAATTTTGACACAACTCACCAGAAATATATTATCCCCATATGAAAAATTATGTAAGCCCTGGACCTTAAAATTCAACCAAATATTTTTTTTTTCAAAAATCCCCAAATTCTGCTTAAAACTTTTGGTACAACTTAAAAAAGATTTGCTGCGGTGACAGAAGTTGGTTTTGGTGCTTTATTTTGACACAACTCACCAGAAATATATTTACCCGTATGAAAAATTACGTAAGCCCCGGACCTTAAAAATCGACCAAAATTTTTTTTTTCAAAAATCCCCAAATTCTGCTTAAAACATTTGGTACAACTTAAAAAAGATTTGCTGCGGTGACAGAAGTTGATTTTGGTGCTTATATTTGACACAACTCACCAGAAATATATTTTCCCCGTATGAAAAGTTTCGTAAGCCCCGAACCTTAAAAATCAGCCCCAAATTTTTTTTTTTCAAAAATCCACAAATTCTGCTTAAAACTTTTGGTACAACTTAAAAAGATTTGCTGCGTTGAAAGAAGTTGGTTTTGGTGCTTAATTTTGACACAACTCACCAGAAATATATTTACCCGTATGAAAAATTACATAAGCCCCGGACCTTAAAAATCAACCCAAAATTTTTTTTTTCAAACATTTCCAAATTCTGCTTAAAACTTTTGGTACAACTTAAAAATGATTTCCTGTGGTGACAGAAGTTGATTTTGGTGCTTAATTTTGACACAACTCACCAGAAATATATTTACCCGTATGAAAAATTACGTAAGCCCCGGACCTTAAAAATCGGCCAAAATTTTTTTTTTCAAAAATCCCCAAATTCTGCTTAAAACTTTTGGTACAACTTAAAAAAGATTTGCTTCGTTGAAACAAGTTGATTTTGGTGCTGAATTTTGACACAACTCACCAGAAATATATTTACCCGTATGAAAAATTACATAAGCCCCGGACCTTAAAAATCAACCAAAAAATTTTTTTCACAGAAATTCCCAAATACTGCTTAAAACTTTTGGCACAACTTAAAAAAGATTTGCTGCGGTGACAGAAGTTGATTTTGGTGCTTAATTTTGACACAACTCACCCGAAATATATTTTCCCCATATGAAAAGTTACGTAAGACCCGGACCTTAAAAATCGGCCCCCAATTTTTTTTTTCAAAAATCCCCAAATACTGCTTAAAACTTTTGGCACAACTTAAAAAAGATTTGCTGCGTTGAAAGAAGTTGGTTTTGGTGCTTAATTTTGACACAACTCACCAGAAATATATTTACCCGTATGAAAAATTACATAAGCCCCGGACCTTAAAAATCAACCCAAAATTTTTTTTTCAAAAATTTCCAAATTCTGCTTAAAACTTTTGGTACAACTTAAAAAAGATTTCCAGTGGTGACAGAAGTTGATTTTGGTGCTTAATTTTGACACAACTCACCAGAAATATATTTACCCGTATGAAAAATTACGTAAGCCCCGGACCTTAAAAATCGGCCCAAAATTTTTTTTTTCAAAAATCCCCAAATTCTGCTTAAAACTTTTGGTACAACTTAAAAAAGATTTGCTGCATTGAAAGAAGTTGGTTTTGGTGCTTAATTTTAACACAACTCACCAGAAAAATATTTACATGTATGAAAAATTACGTAAGCCCCGGACCTTAAAAATTGGCCAAAAATATTTTTCTCTGAAATTCCCAAATTCTGCTTAAAACTTTTGGTACAACTTAAAAAAGATTTGCTGCGGGGACAGAAGTTGATTTTGGTGTTTAATTATGACACAACTCACCAGAAATATATTATCCCCATATGAAAAATTATGTAAGCCCTGGACCTTAAAATTCAACCAAATATTTTTTTTTTCAAAAATCCCCAAATTCTGCTTAAAACTTTTGGTACAACTTAAAAAAGATTTGCTGCGTTGAAACAAGTTGATTTTGGTGCTGAATTTTGACACAACTCACCAGAAATATATTTACCCGTATGAAAAATTACGTAAGCCCCGGACCTTAAAAATCGGGCAAAATTTTTTTTTTCAAAAATCCCCAAATTCTGCTTAAAACATTTGGTACAACTTAAAAAAGATTTGCTGCGGTGACAGAAGTTGATTTTGATGCTTAATTTTGACACAACTCACCAGAAATATATTATCCCCATATGAAAAATTATGTAAGCCCTGGACCTTAAAATTCAACCAAATATTTTTTTTTTCAAAAATCCCCAAATTCTGCTTAAAACTTTTGGTACAACTTAAAAAAGATTTGATGCGTTGAAAGAAGTTGGTTTTGGTGCTTAATTTTGACACAACTCACCAGAAATATATTTACCCATATGAAAAATTATGTAAGCCCCGAACCTTAAAAATCGGCCAAAAATATTTTTTCAAAAATCCCCAAATTCTGCTTAAAACTTTTGGTACAACTTAAAAAAGATTTGCTGCGGGGACAGAAGTTGATTTTGGTGTTTAATTTTGACACAACTCACCAGAAATATATTTACCCATTTGAAAAATTATGTAAGCCCCGGACCTTAAAATTCAACCAAATATTTTTTTTTTCAAAAATCCCCAAATTCTGCTTAAAACTTTTGGTACAACTTAAAAAATATTTGCTGCGTTGAAACAAGTTGATTTTGGTGCTTAATTTTGACACAACTCACCAGAAAAATATTTACCCGTATGAAAAATTACGTAAGCCCCGGACCATAAAATCAACCAAAAATTTTTTTCCTCAAAAATTCCCAAATTCTACATAAAACTTTTGGTACCACTTAAAAAAGATTTGCTGCGGGGACAGAAGTTGATTTTGGTGCTTAATTTTGACACAACTCACCAGAAATATATTTACCTGTATGAAAAATTACGTAAGCCCCGGACCTTAAAAATCGGCCCAAAATTTTTTTTTTCAAAAATCCCCAAATTCTGCTTAAAACTTTTGGTACAACTTAAAAAAGATTTGCTGCGGTGACAGAAGTTGGTTTTGGTGCTTAATTTTGACACAACTCACCAGAAATATATTTACCAGTATGAAAAATTACGTAAGCCCCGGACCATAAAAATCAACCAAAAATTTTTTTTCTCAAAAATTCCCAAATTCTGCTTAAAACTTTTGGTACAACTTAAAAAAGATTTGCTGCGGTGACAGAAGTTGATTTTGGTGCTTATATTTGACACAACTCACCAGAAATATATTTTCCCCGTATGAAAAGTTTCGTAAGCCCCGAACCTTAAAAATCAGCCCCAAATTTTTTTTTTTCAAAAATCCCCAAATTCTGCTTAAAACTTTTGGTACAACTTAAAAAGATTTGCTGCGTTGAAAGAAGTTGGTTTTGGTGCTTAATTTTGACACAACTCACCAGAAATATATTTACCCGTATGAAAAATTACATAAGCCCCGGACCTTAAAAATCAACCCAAAATTTTTTTTTCAAAAATCCCCAAATTCTGCTTAAAACTTTTGGTACAACTTAAAAAAGATTTGCTGCGTTGAAAGAAGTTGGTTTTGGTGCTTAATTTTAACACAACTCACCAGAAAAATATTTACATGTATGAAAAATTACGTAAGCCCCGGACCTTAAAAATTGGCCAAAAATATTTTTTTTCAAAAATCCCCAAATTCTGCTTAAAACTTTTGGTACAACTTAAAAAAGATTTGCTCCGAGGACAGAAGTTGATTTTGGTGCTTAATTTTGACACAACTCACCAGAAATATATTTACCCATTTGAAAAATTACGTAAGCCCCGGACCTTAAAAATTGGCCCAAAATTATTTTTTTTCAAAAATCCCCAAATTCTGCTTAAAACTTTTGGTACAACTTAAAAAAGATTTGCTGCGTTGAAACAAGTTGATTTTGGTGCTGAATTTTGACACAACTCACCAGAAATATATTTTCCCCGTATGAAAAGTTACGTAAGACCCGGACCTTAAAAATCGGCCCCCAATTTTTTTTTTTTCAAAAATCCCCAAATTCTGCTTAAAACTTTTGGTACAACTTAAAAAAGATTTGCTGCGTTGAAAGAAGTTGGTTTTGGTGCTTAATTTTGACACAACTCATGAGAAATATATTTACCCATATGAAAAATTATGTAAGCCCCGGACCTTAAAAATCGGCCAAAAATATTTTTTTTCAAAAATCCCCAAATTCTGCTTAAAACTTTTGGTACAACTTAAAAAAGATTTGCTGCGGGGACAGAAGTTGATTTTGGTGTTTAATTATGACACAACTCACCAGAAATATATTTACCCATTTCAAAAATTACGTAAGCCCTGGACCTTAAAAATCGGCCCAAAATATTTTTTTTTCAAAAATCCCCAAATTCTGCTTAAAACTTTTGGTACAACTTAAAAAAGATTTGCTGCGTTGAAACAAGTTGATTTTGGTGCTGAATTTTGACACAACTCACCAGAAATATATTTACCCGTATGAAAAATTACGTAAGCCCCGGACCTTAAAAATCGGCCAAAATTTTTTTTTTCAAAAATCCCCAAATTCTGCTTAAAACATTTGGTACAACTTAAAAAAGATTTGCTGCGGTGACAGAAGTTGATTTTGGTGCTTATATTTGACACAACTCACCAGAAATATATTTTCCCCGTATGAAAAGTTTCGTAAGCCCCGAACCTTAAAAATCAGCCCCAAATTTTTTTTTTTCAAAAATCCACAAATTCTGCTTAAAACTTTTGGTACAACTTAAAAAGATTTGCTGCGTTGAAAGAAGTTGGTTTTGGTGCTTAATTTTGACACAACTCACCAGAAATATATTTACCCGTATGAAAAATTACATAAGCCCCGGACCTTAAAAATCAACCCAAAATTTTTTTTTTCAAACATTTCCAAATTCTGCTTAAAACTTTTGGTACAACTTAAAAAAGATTTCCTGTGGTGACAGAAGTTGATTTTGGTGCTTAATTTTGACACAACTCACCAGAAATATATTTACCTGTATGAAAAATTACGTAAGCCCCGGACCTTAAAAATCGGCCCAAAATTTTTTTTTTCAAAAATCCCCAAATTCTGCTTAAAACTTTTGGTACAACTTAAAAAAGATTTGCTGCGGTGACAGAAGTTGATTTTGGTGCTTATATTTGACACAACTCACCAGAAATATATTTTCCCCGTATAAAAAGTTTCGTAAGCCCCGAACCTTAAAAATCAGCCCCAAATTTTTTTTTTTCAAAAATCCCCAAATTCTGCTTAAAACTTTTGGTACAACTTAAAAAGATTTGCTGCGTTGAAAGAAGTTGGTTTTGGTGCTTAATTTTGACACAACTCACCAGAAATATATTTACCCGTATGAAAAATTACATAAGCCCCGGACCTTAAAAATCAACCCAAAATTTTTTTTTCAAAAATCCCCAAATTCTGCTTAAAACTTTTGGTACAACTTAAAAAAGATTTGCTGCGTTGAAAGAAGTTGGTTTTGGTGCTTAATTTTAACACAACTCACCAGAAAAATATTTACATGTATGAAAAATTACGTAAGCCCCGGACCTTAAAAATTGGCCAAAAATATTTTTTTTCAAAAATCCCCAAATTCTGCTTAAAACTTTTGGTACAACTTAAAAAAGATTTGCTCCGGGGACAGAAGTTGATTTTGGTGCTTAATTTTGACACAACTCACCAGAAATATATTTACCCATTTGAAAAATTACGTAAGCCCCGGACCTTAAAAATTGGCCCAAAATTATTTTTTTTCAAAAATCCCCAAATTCTGCTTAAAACTTTTGGTACAACTTAAAAAAGATTTGCTGCGTTGAAACAAGTTGATTTTGGTGCTGAATTTTGACACAACTCACCAGAAATATATTTTCCCCGTATGAAAAGTTACGTAAGACCCGGACCTTAAAAATCGGCCCCCAATTTTTTTTTTTCAAAAATCCCCAAATTCTGCTTAAAACTTTTGGTACAACTTAAAAAAGATTTGCTGCGTTGAAAGAAGTTGGTTTTGGTGCTTAATTTTGACACAAATCATGAGAAATATATTTACCCATATGAAAAATTATGTAAGCCCCGGACCTTAAAAATCGGCCAAAAATATTTTTTTTCAAAAATCCCCAAATTCTGCTTAAAACTTTTGGTACAACTTAAAAAAGATTTGCTGCGGGGACAGAAGTTGATTTTGGTGTTTAATTATGACACAACTCACCAGAAATATATTTACCCATTTCAAAAATTACGTAAGCCCCGGACCTTAAAAATCGGCCCAAAATATTTTTTTTTCAAAAATCCCCAAATTCTGCTTAAAACTTTTGGTACAACTTAAAAAAGATTTGCTGCATTGAAACAAGTTGATTTTGGTGCTGAATTTTGACACAACTCACCAGAAATATATTTACCCGTATGAAAAATTACGTAAGCCCCGGACCTTAAAAATTGGGCAAAATTTTTTTTTTCAAAAATCCCCAAATTCTGCTTAAAACATTTGGTACAACTTAAAAAAGATTTGCTGCGGTGACAGAAGTTGATTTTGATGCTTAATTTTGACACAACTCACCAGAAATATATTATCCCCATATGAAAAATTATGTAAGCCCTGGACCTTAAAATTCAACCAAATATTTTTTTTTTCAAAAATCCCCAAATTCTGCTTAAAACTTTTGGTACAACTTAAAAAAGATTTGCTGCGGTGACAGAAGTTGGTTTTGGTGCTTTATTTTGACACAACTCACCAGAAATATATTTACCCGTATGAAAAATTACGTAAGCCCCGGACCTTAAAAATCGACCAAAATTTTTTTTTTCAAAAATCCCCAAATTCTGCTTAAAACATTTGGTACAACTTAAAAAAGATTTGCTGCGGTGACAGAAGTTGATTTTGGTGCTTATATTTGACACAACTCACCAGAAATATATTTTCCCCGTATGAAAAGTTTCGTAAGCCCCGAACCTTAAAAATCAGCCCCAAATTTTTTTTTTTCAAAAATCCACAAATTCTGCTTAAAACTTTTGGTACAACTTAAAAAGATTTGCTGCGTTGAAAGAAGTTGGTTTTGGTGCTTAATTTTGACACAACTCACCAGAAATATATTTACCCGTATGAAAAATTACATAAGCCCCGGACCTTAAAAATCAACCCAAAATTTTTTTTTTCAAACATTTCCAAATTCTGCTTAAAACTTTTGGTACAACTTAAAAAAGATTTCCTGTGGTGACAGAAGTTGATTTTGGTGCTTAATTTTGACACAACTCACCAGAAATATATTTACCCGTATGAAAAATTACGTAAGCCCCGGACCTTAAAAATCGGCCAAAATTTTTTTTTTCAAAAATCCCCAAATTCTGCTTAAAACTTTTGGTACAACTTAAAAAAGATTTGCTGCGGGGACAGAAGTTGATTTTGGTGTTTAATTTTGACACAACTCACCAGAAATATATTTACCCATTTGAAAAATTATGTAAGCCCCGGACCTTAAAATTCAACCAAATATTTTTTTTTTCAAAAATCCCCAAATTCTGCTTAAAACATTTGGTACAACTTAAAAAATATTTGCTGCGTTGAAACAAGTTGATTTTGGTGCTTAATTTTGACACAACTCACCAGAAAAATATTTACCCGTATGAAAAATTACGTAAGCCCCGGACCATAAAATCAACCAAAAATTTTTTTCCTCAAAAATTCCCAAATTCTACTTAAAACTTTTGGTACCACTTAAAAAAGATTTGCTGCGGGGACAGAAGTTGATTTTGGTGCTTAATTTTGACACAACTCACCAGAAATATATTTACCTGTATGAAAAATTACGTAAGCCCCGGACCTTAAAAATCGGCCAAAAATTTTTTTTTTCAAAAATCCCCAAATTCTGCTTAAAACTTTTGGTACAACTTAAAAAAGATTTGCTGCGGTGACAGAAGTTGGTTTTGGTGCTTAATTTTGACACAACTCACCAGAAATATATTTACCAGTATGAAAAATTACGTAAGCCCCGGACCATAAAAATCAACCAAAAATTTTTTTGCTCAAAAATTCCCAAATTCTGCTTAAAACTTTTGGTACAACTTAAAAAAGATTTGCTGCGGTGACAGAAGTTGATTTTGGTGCTTATATTTGACACAACTCACCAGAAATATATTTTCCCCGTATGAAAAGTTTCGTAAGCCCCGAACCTTAAAAATCAGCCCCAATTTTTTTTTTTTCAAAAATCCCCAAATTCTGCTTAAAACTTTTGGTACAACTTAAAAAGATTTGCTGCGTTGAAAGAAGTTGGTTTTGGTGCTTAATTTTGACACAACTCACAAGAAATATATTTACCCATTTGAAAAATTACGTAAGCCCCGGACCTTAAAAATTGGCCCAAAATTATTTTTTTTCAAAAATCCCCAAATTCTGCTTAAAACTTTTGGTACAACTTAAAAAAGATTTGATGCGGGGACAGAAGTTGATTTTGGTGCTTAATTTTGACACAACTCACCAGAAATATATTTACCCATTTGAAAAATTACGTAAGCCCCGGACCTTAAAAATTGGCCCAAAATTATTTTTTTTCAAAAATCCCCAAATTCTGCTTAAAACTTTTGGTACAACTTAAAAAAGATTTGCTGCGTTGAAACAAGTTGATTTTGGTGCTGAATTTTGACACAACTCACCAGAAATATATTTACCCATTTGAAAAATTACGTAAGCCCCGGACCTTAAAAATTGGCCCAAAATTATTTTTTTTCAAAAATCCCCAAATTCTGCTTAAAACTTTTGGTACAACTTAAAAAAGATTTGCTGCGTTGAAACAAGTTGATTTTGGTGCTGAATTTTGACACAACTCACCAGAAATATATTTACCCGTATGAAAAATTACATAAGCCCCGGACCTTAAAAATCAACCAAAAATTTTTTTTCTCAGAAATTCCCAAATTCTGCTTAAAACTTTTGGCACAACTTAAAAAAGATTTGCTGCGGTGACAGAAGTTGATTTTGGTGCTTAATTTTGACACAACTCACCAGAAATATATTTTCCCCGTATGAAAAATTACGTAAGCCCCGGACCTTAAAAATCGGGTAAAAATTTTTTTTTCAAAAATCCCCAAATTCTGCTTAAAACATTTGGTACAACTTAAAAAAGATTTGCTGCGGTGACAGAAGTTGATTTTGATGCTTAATTTTGACACAACTCACCAGAAATATATTATCCCCATATGAAAAATTATGTAAGCCCTGGACCTTAAAATTCAACCAAATATTTTTTTTTTCAAAAATCCCCAAATTCTGCTTAAAACTTTTGGTACAACTTAAAAAAGATTTGCTGTGGTGACAGAAGTTGGTTTTGGTGCTTTATTTTGACACAACTCACCAGAAATATATTTACCCGTATGAAAAATTATGTAAGCCCCGGACCTTAAAAATCGGCCAAAATTTTTTTTTTCAAAAATCCCCAAATTCTGCTTAAAACTTTTGGTACAACTTAAAAAAGATTTGCTGCGGTGACAGAAGTTGATTTTGGTGCTTATATTTGACACAACTCACCAGAAATATATTTTCCCCGTATGAAAAGTTTCGTAAGCCCCGAACCTTAAAAATCAGCCCCAAATTTTTTTTTTCAAAAATTTCCAAATTCTGCTTAAAACTTTTGGTACAACTTAAAAAAGATTTCCTGTGGTGACAGAAGTTGATTTTGGTGCTTAATTTTGACACAACTCACCAGAAATATATTTACCCGTATGAAAAATTACATAAGCCCCGGACCTTAAAAATCAACCAAAAAATTTTTTTCTCAGAAATTCCCAAATACTGCTTAAAACTTTTGGCACAACTTAAAAAAGATTTGCTGCGGTGACAGAAGTTGATTTTGGTGCTTAATTTTAACACAACTCACCCGAAATATATTTTCCCTATATGAAAAGTTACGTAAGACCCGGACCTTAAAAATCGGCCCCCAATTTTTTTTTTTTAAAAATCCCCAAATTCTGCTTAAATCTTTTGGTACAACTTAAAAAAGATTTGCTGCGTTGAAAGAAGTTGGTTTTGGTGCTTAATTTTGACACAACTCACCAGAAATATATTTACCCATATGAAAAATTATGTAAGCCCCGGACCTTAAAAATCGGCCAAAAATATTTTTTTTCAAAAATCCCCAAATTCTGCTTAAAACTTTTGGTACAACTTAAAAAAGATTTGCTGCGGGGACAGAAGTTGATTTTGGTGTTTAATTTTGACACAACTCACCAGAAATATATTTACCCATTTGAAAAATTATGTAAGCCCCTGACCTTAAAATTCAACCAAATATTTTTTTTTTCAAAAATCCCCAAATTCTGCTTAAAACTTTTGGTACAACTTAAAAAATATTTGCTGCGTTGAAACAAGTTGATTTTGGTGCTTAATTTTGACACAACTCACCAGAAAAATATTTACCCGTATGAAAAATTACGGAAGCCCCGGACCATAAAATCAACCAAAAATTTTTTTCTCAAAAATTCCCAAATTCTACTTAAAACTTTTGGTACAACTTAAAAAAGATTTGCTGCGGGGACAGAAGTTGATTTGGTGCTTAATTTTGACACAACTCACCAGAAATATATTTACCTGTATGAAAAATTATGTAAGCCCCGGACCTTAAAAATCGGCCCAAAATTTTTTTTTTCAAAAATCCCCAAATTCTGCTTAAAACTTTTGGTACAACTTAAAAAAGATTTGCTGCGGTGACAGAAGTTGGTTTTGGTGCTTAATTTTGACACAACTCACCAGAAATATATTTACCAGTATGAAAAATTACGTAAGCCCCGGACCATAAAAATCAACCAAAAATTTTTTTTCTCAAAAATTCCCAAATTCTGCTTAAAACTTTTGGTACAACTTAAAAAAGATTTGCTGCGGTGACAGAAGTTGATTTTGGTGCTTATATTTGACACAACTCACCAGAAATATATTTTCCCCATATGAAAAGTTTCGTAAGCCCCGAACCTTAAAAATCAGCCCCAAATTTTTTTTTTTCAAAAATCCCCAAATTCTGCTTAAAACTTTTGGTACAACTTAAAAAGATTTGCTGCGTTGAAAGAAGTTGGTTTTGGTGCTTAATTTTGACACAACTCACCAGAAATATATTTACCCGTATGAAAAATTACATAAGCCCCGGACCTTAAAAATCAACCCAAAATTTTTTTTTTCAAAAATTTCCAAATTCTGCTTAAAACTTTTGGTACAACTTAAAAAAGATTTCCTGTGGTGACAGAAGTTGATTTTGGTGCTTAATTTTGACACAACTCACCAGAAATATATTTACCCGTATGAAAAATTACGTAAGCCCCGGACCTTAAAAATCGGCCCAAAATTTTTTTTTTCAAAAATCCCCAAATTCTGCTTAAAACTTTTGGTACAACTTAAAAAAGATTTGCTGCGTTGAAAGAAGTTGGTTTTGGTGCTTAATTTTAACACAACTCACCAGAAAAATATTTACATGTATGAAAAATTACGTAAGCCCCGGACCTTAAAAATTGGCCAAAAATATTTTTTTTCAAAAATCCCCAAATTCTGCTTAAAACTTTTGGTACAACTTAAAAAAGATTTGCTGTGGGGACAGAAGTTGATTTTGGTGCTTAATTTTGACACAACTCACCAGAAATATATTTACCCATTTGAAAAATTACGTAAGCCCCGGACCTTAAAAATTGGCCCAAAATTATTTTTTTTCAAAAATCCCCAAATTCTGCTTAAAACTTTTGGTACAACTTAAAAAAGATTTGCTGCGTTGAAACAAGTTGATTTTGGTGCTTAATTTTGACACAACTCACCAGAAATATATTTACCCGTATGAAAAATTACGTAAGCCCCGGACCTTAAAAATCGGCCCAAAATTTTTTTTTTCAAAAATCCCCAAATTCTGCTTAAAACTTTTGGTACAACTTAAAAAAGATTTGCTGCGTTGAAAGAAGTTGGTTTTGGTGCTTAATTTTAACACAACTCACCAGAAAAATATTTACATGTATGAAAAATTACGTAAGCCCCGGACCTTAAAAATTGGCCAAAAATATTTTTTTTAAAAAATCCCCAAATTCTGCTTAAAACTTTTGGTACAACTTAAAAAAGATTTGCTGCGGGGACAGAAGTTGATTTTGGTGCTTAATTTTGACACAACTCACCAGAAATATATTTTCCCCGTATGAAAAGTTACGTAAGACCCGGACCTTAAAAATCGGCCCCCAATTTTTTTTTTTCAAAAGTCCCCAAATTCTGCTTAAAACTTTTGGTACAACTTAAAAAAGATTTGCCGCGTTGAAAGAAGTTGGTTTTGGTGCTTAATTTTGACACAACTCACCAGAAATATATTTACCCATATGAAAAATTATGCAAGCCCCGGACCTTAAAAATCGGCCTAAAATATTTTTTTTCAAAAATCCCCAAATTCTGCTTAAAACTTTTGGTACAACTTAAAAAAGATTTGCTGCGGGGACAGAAGTTGATTTTGGTGTTAAATTTTGACACAACTCACCAGAAATATATTTACCCATTTAAAAAATTACGTAAGCCCCGGACCTTAAAATTCAACCAAATATTTTTTTTTCAAAAATCCCCAAATTCTGCTTAAAACTTTTGGTACAACTTAAAAAAGATTTGCTGCGTTGAAACAAGTTGATTTTGGTGCTGAATTTTGACACAACTCACCAGAAATATATTTACCCATATGAAAAATTACGTAAGCCCCGGACCTTAAAAATCGGGCAAAATTTTTTTTTTCAAAAATCCCCAAATTCTGCTTAAAACATTTGGTACAACTTAAAAAAGATTTGCTGCGGTGACAGAAGTTGATTTTGATGCTTAATTTTGACACAACTCACCAGAAATATATTATCCCCATATGAAAAATTATGTAAGCCCTGGACCTTAAAATTCAACCAAATATTTTTTTTTTCAAAAATCCCCAAATTCTGCTTAAAACTTTTGGTACAACTTAAAAAAGATTTGCTGTGGTGACAGAAGTTGGTTTTGGTGCTTTATTTTGACACAACTCACCAGAAATATATTTACCCGTATGAAAAATTATGTAAGCCCCGGACCTTAAAAATCGGCCAAAATTTTTTTTTTTCAAAAATCCCCAAATTCTGCTTAAAACATTTGGTACAACTTAAAAAAGATTTGCTGCGGTGACAGAAGTTGATTTTGGTGCTTATATTTGACACAACTCACCAGAAATATATTTTCCCCGTATGAAAAGTTTCGTAAGCCCCGAACCTTAAAAATCAGCCCCAAATTTTTTTTTTTCAAAAATCCCCAAATTCTGCTTAAAACTTTTGGTACAACTTAAAAAGTTTTGCTGCGTTGAAAGAAGTTGGTTTTGGTGCTTAATTTTGACACAACTCACCAGAAATATATTTACCCGTATGAAAAATTACATAAGCCCCGGACCTTAAAAATCAACCCAAAATTTTTTTTTTCAAAAATTTCCAAATTCTGCTTAAAACTTTTGGTACAACTTAAAAAAGATTTCCTGTGGTGACAGAAGTTGATTTTGGTGCTTAATTTTGACACAACTCACCAGAAATATATTTACCTGTATGAAAAATTACGTAAGCCCCGGACCTTAAAAATCGGCCAAAATTTTTTTTTTCAAAAATCCCCAAATTCTGCTCAAAACTTTTGGTACAACTTAAAAAAGATTTGCTGCCTTGAAACAAGTTGATTTTGGTGCTGAATTTTGACACAACTCACCAGAAATATATTTACCCGTATGAAAAATTACATAAGCCCCGGACCTTAAAAATCAACCAAAAAATTTTTTTCTCAGAAATTCCCAAATACTGCTTAAAACTTTTGGCACAACTTAAAAAAGATTTGCTGCGGTGACAGAAGTTGATTTTGGTGCTTAATTTTGACACAACTCACCCGAAATATATTTTCCCTATATGAAAAGTTACGTAAGACCCGGACCTTAAAAATCGGCCCCCAATTTTTTTTTTTTAAAAATCCCCAAATTCTGCTTAAAACTTTTGGTACAACTTAAAAAAGATTTGATGCGTTGAAAGAAGTTGGTTTTGGTGCTTAATTTTGACACAACTCACCAGAAATATATTTACCCATATGAAAAATTATGTAAGCCCCGGACCTTAAAAATCGGCCAAAAATATTTTTTTTCAAAAATCCCCAAATTCTGCTTAAAACTTTTGGTACAACTTAAAAAAGATTTGCTGCGGGGACAGAAGTTGATTTTGGTGTTTAATTTTGACACAACTCACCAGAAATATATTTACCCATTTGAAAAATTATGTAAGCCCCTGACCTTAAAATTCAACCAAATATTTTTTTTTTCAAAAATCCCCAAATTCTGCTTAAAACTTTTGGTACAACTTAAAAAATATTTGCTGCGTTGAAACAAGTTGATTTTGGTGCTTAATTTTGACACAACTCACCAGAAAAATATTTACCCGTATGAAAAATTACGTAAGCCCCGGACCATAAAATCAACCAAAAATTTTTTTCTCAAAAATTCCCAAATTCTACTTAAAACTTTTGGTACAACTTAAAAAAGATTTGCTACGGGGACAGAAGTTGATTTTGGTGCTTAATTTTGACACAACTCACCAGAAATATATTTACCTGTATGAAAAATTACGTAAGCCCCGGACCTTAAAAATCGGCCCAAAATTATTTTTTTTCAAAAATCCCCAAATTCTGCTTAAAACTTTTGGTACAACTTAAAAAAGATTTGCTGCGGTGACAGAAGTTGGTTTTGGTGCTTAATTTTGACACAACTCACCAGAAATATATTTACCAGTATGAAAAATTACGTAAGCCCCGGACCATAAAAATCAACCAAAAATTTTTTTTCTCAAAAATTCCCAAATTCTGCTTAAAACTTTTGGTACAACTTAAAAAAGATTTGCTGCGGTGACAGAAGTTGATTTTGGTGCTTATATTTGACACAACTCACCAGAAATATATTTTCCCCGTATGAAAAGTTTCGTAAGCCCCGAACCTTAAAAATCAGCCCCAAATTTTTTTTTTTCAAAAATCCCCAAATTCTGCTTAAAACTTTTGGTACAACTTAAAAAGATTTGCTGCGTTGAAAGAAGTTGGTTTTGGTGCTTAATTTTGACACAACTCACCAGAAATATATTTACCCGTATGAAAAATTACGTAAGCCCCGGACCTTAAAAATCGGCCCCAAATTTTTTTTTTCAAAAATCCCCAAATTCTGCTTAAAACTTTTGGTACAACTTAAAAAAGATTTGCTGCGTTGAAAGAAGTTGGTTTTGGTGCTTAATTTTAACACAACTCACCAGAAAAATATTTACATGTATGAAAAATTACGTAAGCCCCGGACCTTAAAAATTGGCCAAAAATATTTTTTATCAAAAATCCCCAAATTCTGCTTAAAACTTTTGGTACAACTTAAAAAAGATTTGCTGTGGGGACAGAAGTTGATTTTGGTGCTTCATTTTGACACAACTCACCAGAAATATATTTACCAATTTGAAAAATTACGTAAGCCCCGGACCTTAAAAATTGGCCCAAAATTATTTTTTTTCAAAAATCCCCAAATTCTGCTTAAAACTTTTGGTACAACTTAAAAAAGATTTGCTGCGTTGAAACAAGTTGATTTTGGTGCTTAATTTTGACACAACTCACCAGAAATATATTTACCCGTATGAAAAATTACGTAAGCCCCGGACCTTAAAAATCGGCCCAAAATTTTTTTTTTCAAAAATCCCCAAATTCTGCTTAAAACTTTTGGTACAACTTAAAAAAGATTTGCTGCGTTGAAAGAAGTTGGTTTTGGTGCTTAATTTTAACACAACTCACCAGAAAAATATTTACATGTATGAAAAATTACGTAAGCCCCGGACCTTAAAAATTGGCCAAAAATATTTTTTTTCAAAAATCCCCAAATTCTGCTTAAAACTTTTGGTACAACTTAAAAAAGATTTGCTGCGGGGACAGAAGTTGATTTTGGTGCTTAATTTTGACACAACTCACCAGAAATATATTTACCCATTTGAAAAATTACGTAAGCCCCGGACCTTAAAAATTGGCCCAAAATTATTTTTTTTCAAAAATCCCCAAATTCAGCTTTAGACTTTTGGTACAACTTAAAAAAGATTTGCTGCGTTGAAACAAGTTGATTTTGGTGCTGAATTTTGACACAACTCACCAGAAATATATTTACCCGTATGAAAAATTACATAAGCCGCGGACCTTAAAAATCAACCAAAAATTTTTTTTCTCAGAAATTCCCAAATTCTGCTTAAAACTTTTGGCACAACTTAAAAAAGATTTGCTGCGGTGACAGAAGTTGATTTTGGTGCTTAATTTTGACACAACTCACCAGAAATATATTTTCCCCGTATGAAAAGTTACGTAAGACCCGGACCTTAAAAATCGTCCCCCAATTTTTTTTTTTCAAAAATCCCCAAATTCTGCTTAAAACTTTTGGTACAACTTAAAAAAGATTTGCTGCGTTGAAAGAAGTTGGTTTTGGTGCTTAATTTTGACACAACTCACCAGAAATATATTTACCCATATGAAAAATTATGTAAGCCCCGGACCTTAAAAATCGGCCTAAAATATTTTTTTTCAAAAATCCCCAAATTCTGCTTAAAACTTTTGGTACAACTTAAAAAAGATTTGCTGCGGGGACAGAAGTTGATTTTGGTGTTTAATTTTGACACAACTCACCAGAAATATAATTACCCATTTAAAAAATTACGTAAGCCCCGGACCTTAAAAATCGGCCCAAAATATTTTTTTTTCAAAAATCCCCAAATTCTGCTTAAAACTTTTGGTACAACTTAAAAAAGATTTGCTGCGTTGAAACAAGTTGATTTTGGTGCTGAATTTGACACAACTCACCAGAAATATATTTACCCGTATGAAAAATTACGTAAGCCCCGGACCTTAAAAATCGGGCAAAATTTTTTTTTTCAAAAATCCCCAAATTCTGCTTAAAACATTTGGTACAACTTAAAAAAGATTTGCTGCGGTGACAGTTGATTTTGATGCTTAATTTTGACACAACTCACCAGAAATATATTATCCCCATATGAAAAATTATGTAAGCCCTGGACCTTAAAATTCAACCAAATATTTTTTTTTTCAAAAATCCCCAAATTCTGCTTAAAACTTTTGGTACAACTTAAAAAAGATTTGCTGCGGTGACAGAAGTTGATTTTGGTGCTTAATTTTGACACAACTCACCCGAAATATATTTTCCCCATATGAAAACTTACGTAAGACCCGGACCTTAAAAATCGGACCCCAATTTTTTTTTTTTAAAAATCCCCAAATTCTGCTTAAAACTTTTGGTACAACTTAAAAAAGATTTGATGCGTTGAAAGAAGTTGGTTTTGGTGCTTAATTTTGACACAACTCACCAGAAATATATTTACCCATATGAAAAATTATGTAAGCCCCGGACCTTAAAAATCGGCCAAAAATATTTTTTTTCAAAAATCCCCAAATTCTGCTTAAAACTTTTGGTACAACTTAAAAAAGATTTGCTGCGGGGACAGAAGTTGATTTTGGTGTTTAATTTTGACACAACTCACCAGAAATATATTTACCCATTTGAAAAATTATGTAAGCCCCTGACCTTAAAATTCAACCAAATATTTTTTTTTTCAAAAATCCCCAAATTCTGCTTAAAACTTTTGGTACAACTTAAAAAATATTTGCTGCGTTGAAACAAGTTGATTTTGGTGCTTAATTTTGACACAACTCACCAGAAAAATATTTACCCGTATGAAAAATTACGTAAGCCCCGGTCCATAAAATCAACCAAAAATTTTTTTCTCAAAAATTCCCAAATTCTACTTAAAACTTTTGGTACCACTTAAAAAAGATTTGCTGCGGGGACAGAAGTTGATTTTGGTGCTTAATTTTGACACAACTCACCAGAAATATATTTTCCCCGTATGAAAAGTTACGTAAGACCCGGACCTTAAAAATCGTCCCCCAATTTTTTTTTTTCAAAAATCCTCAAATTCTGCTTAAAACTTTTGGTACAACTTAAAAAAGATTTGCTGCGTTGAAAGAAGTTGGTTTTGGTGCTTAATTTTGACACAACTCACCAGAAATATATTTACCCATATGAAAAATTATGTAAGCCCCGGACCTTAAAAATCGGCCTAAAATATTTTTTTTCAAAAATCCCCAAATTCTGCTTAAAACTTTTGGTACAACTTAAAAAAGATTTGCTGTGGTGACAGAAGTTGGTTTTGGTGCTTTATTTTGACACAACTCACCAGAAATATATTTACCCGTATGAAAAATTATGTAAGCCCCGGACCTTAAAAATCGGCCAAAATTTTTTTTTTTCAAAAATCCCCAAATTCTGCTTAAAACATTTGGTACAACTTAAAAAAGATTTGCTGCGGTGACAGAAGTTGATTTTGGTGCTTATATTTGACACAACTCACCAGAAATATATTTTCCCCGTATGAAAAGTTTCGTAAGCCCCGAACCTTAAAAATCAGCCCCAAATTTTTTTTTTTCAAAAATCCCCAAATTCTGCTTAAAACTTTTGGTACAACTTAAAAAAGATTTCCTGTGGTGACAGAAGTTGATTTTGGTGCTTAATTTTGACACAACTCACCAGAAATATATTTACCTGTATGAAAAATTACGTAAGCCCCGGACCTTAAAAATCGGCCAAAATTTTTTTTTTCAAAAATCCCCAAATTCTGCTTAAAACTTTTGGTACAACTTAAAAAAGATTTGCTGCGTTGAAACAAGTTGATTTTGGTGCTGAATTTTGACACAACTCACCAGAAATATATTTACCCGTATGAAAAATTACATAAGCCCCGGACCTTAAAAATCAACCAAAAAATTTTTTTCTCAGAAATTCCCAAATACTGCTTAAAACTTTTGGCACAACTTAAAAAAGATTTGCTGCGGTGACAGAAGTTGATTTTGGTGCTTAATTTTGACACAACTCACCCGAAATATATTTTCCCTATATGAAAAGTTACGTAAGACCCGGACCTTAAAAATCGGCCCCCAATTTTTTTTTTTTAAAAATCCCCAAATTCTGCTTAAAACTTTTGGTACAACTTAAAAAAGATTTGATGCGTTGAAAGAAGTTGGTTTTGGTGCTTAATTTTGACACAACTCACCAGAAATATATTTACCCATATGAAAAATTATGTAAGCCCCGGACCTTAAAAATCGGCCAAAAATATTTTTTTTCAAAAATCCCCAAATTCTGCTTAAAACTTTTGGTACAACTTAAAAAAGATTTGCTGCGGGGACAGTAGTTGATTTTGGTGTTTAATTTTGACACAACTCACCAGAAATATATTTACCCATTTGAAAAATTATGTAAGCCCCTGACCTTAAAATTCAACCAAATATTTTTTTTTTCAAAAATCCCCAAATTCTGCTTAAAACTTTTGGTACAACTTAAAAAATATTTGCTGCGTTGAAACAAGTTGATTTTGGTGCTTAATTTTGACACAACTCACCAGAAAAATATTTACCCGTATGAAAAATTACGTAAGCCCCGGACCATAAAATCAACCAAAAATTTTTTTCTCAAAAATTCCCAAATTCTACTTAAAACTTTTGGTACAACTTAAAAAAGATTTGCTGCGGGGACAGAAGTTGATTTTGGTGCTTAATTTTGACACAACTCACCAGAAATATATTTACCAGTATGAAAAATTACGTAAGCCCCGGACCATAAAAATCAACCAAAAATTTTTTTTCTCAAAAATTCCCAAATTCTGCTTAAAACTTTTGGTACAACTTAAAAAAGATTTGCTGCGGTGACAGAAGTTGATTTTGGTGCTTATATTTGACACAACTCACCAGAAATATATTTTCCCCGTATGAAAAGTTTCGTAAGCCCCGAACCTTAAAAATCAGCCCCCAATTTTTTTTTTTCAAAAATCCCCAAATTCTGCTTAAAACTTTTGGTACAACTTAAAAAGATTTGCTGCGTTGAAAGAAGTTGGTTTTGGTGCTTAATTTTGACACAACTCACCAGAAATATATTTACCCGTATGAAAAATTACGTAAGCCCCGGACCTTAAAAATCGGCCCAAAATTTTTTTTTTCAAAAATCCCCAAATTCTGCTTAAAACTTTTGGTACAACTTAAAAAAGATTTGCTGCGTTGAAAGAAGTTGGTTTTGGTGCTTAATTTTAACACAACTCACCAGAAAAATATTTACATGTATGAAAAATTACGTAAGCCCCGGACCTTAAAAATTGGCCAAAAATATTTTTTTTCAAAAATCCCCAAATTCTGCTTAAAACTTTTGGTACAACTTAAAAAAGATTTGCTGCGGGGACAGAAGTTAATTTTGGTGCTTAATTTTGACACAACTCACCAGAAATATATTTACCCATTTGAAAAATTACGTAAGCCCCGGACCTTAAAAATTGGCCCAAAATTATTTTTTTTCAAAAATCCCCAAATTCTGCTTAAAACTTTTGGTACAACTTAAAAAAGATTTGCTGCGTTGAAACAAGTTGATTTTGGTGCTGAATTTTGACACAACTCACCAGAAATATATTTACCCGTATGAAAAATTACATAAGCCTCGGACCTTAAAAATCAACCAAAAATTTTTTTTCTCAGAAATTCCCAAATTCTGCTTAAAACTTTTGGCACAACTTAAAAAAGATTTGCTGCGGTGACAGAAGTTGATTTTGGTGCTTAATTTTGACACAACTCACCAGAAATATATTTTCCCCGTATGAAAAGTTACGTAAGACCCGGACCTTAAAAATCGTCCCCCAATTTTTTTTTTTCAAAAATCCCCAAATTCTGCTTAAAACTTTTGGTACAACTTAAAAAAGATTTGCTGCGTTGAAAGAAGTTGGTTTTGGTGCTTAATTTTGACACAACTCACCAGAAATATAATTACCCATTTAAAAAATTACGTAAGCCCCGGACCTTAAAAATCGGCCCAAAATATTTTTTTTTCAAAAATCCCCAAATTCTGCTTAAAACTTTTGGTACAACTTAAAAAAGATTTGCTGCGTTGAAACAAGTTGATTTTGGTGCTGAATTTGACACAACTCACCAGAAATATATTTACCCGTATGAAAAATTACGTAAGCCCCGGACCTTAAAAATCGGGCAAAATTTTTTTTTTCAAAAATCCCCAAATTCTGCTTAAAACATTTGGTACAACTTAAAAAAGATTTGCTGCGGTGACAGTTGATTTTGATGCTTAATTTTGACACAACTCACCAGAAATATATTATCCCCATATGAAAAATTATGTAAGCCCTGGACCTTAAAATTCAACCAAATATTTTTTTTTTCAAAAATCCCCAAATTCTGCTTAAAACTTTTGGTACAACTTAAAAAAGATTTGCTGCGGTGCCAGAAGTTGATTTTGGTGGTGAATTTTGACACAACTCACCAGAAATATATTTACCCGTATGAAAAATTACATAAGCCCCGGACCTTAAAAATCAACCAAAAATTTTTTTTCTCAGAAATTCCCAAATACTGCTTACAACTTTTGGCACAACTTAAAAAAGATTTGCTGCGGTGACAGAAGTTGATTTTGGTGCTTAATTTTGACACAACTCACCCGAAATATATTTTCCCCATATGAAAACTTACGTAAGACCCGGACCTTAAAAATCGGACCCCAATTTTTTTTTTTTTAAAATCCCCAAATTCTGCTTAAAACTTTTGGTACAACTTAAAAAAGATTTGATGCGTTGAAAGAAGTTGGTTTTGGTGCTTAATTTTGACACAACTCACCAGAAATATATTTACCCATATGAAAAATTATGTAAGCCCCGGACCTTAAAAATCGGCCAAAAATATTTTTTTTCAAAAATCCCCAAATTCTGCTTAAAACTTTTGGTACAACTTAAAAAAGATTTGCTGCGGGGACAGAAGTTGATTTTGGTGTTTAATTTTGACACAACTCACCAGAAATATATTTACCCATTTGAAAAATTATGTAAGCCCCTGACCTTAAAATTCAACCAAATATTTTTTTTTTCAAAAATCCCCAAATTCTGCTTAAAACTTTTGGTACAACTTAAAAAATATTTGCTGCGTTGAAACAAGTTGATTTTGGTGCTTAATTTTGACACAACTCACCAGAAAAATATTTACCCGTATGAAAAATTACGTAAGCCCCGGACCATAAAATCAACCAAAAATTTTTTTCTCAAAAATTCCCAAATTCTACTTAAAACTTTTGGTACCACTTAAAAAAGATTTGCTGCGGGGACAGAAGTTGATTTTGGTGCTTAATTTTGACACAACTCACCAGAAATATATTTTCCCCGTATGAAAAGTTACGTAAGACCCGGACCTTAAAAATCGTCCCCCAATTTTTTTTTTTTAAAAATCCTCAAATTCTGCTTAAAACTTTTGGTACAACTTAAAAAAGATTTGCTGCGTTGAAAGAAGTTGGTTTTGGTGCTTAATTTTGACACAACTCACCAGAAATATATTTACCCATATGAAAAATTATGTAAGCCCCGGACCTTAAAAATCGGCCTAAAATATTTTTTTTCAAAAATCCCCAAATTCTGCTTAAAACTTTTGGTACAACTTAAAAAAGATTTGCTGCGGGGACAGAAGTTGATTTTGGTGTTTAATTTTGACACAACTCACCAGAAATATATTTACCCATTTAAAAAATTACGTAAGCCCCGGACCTTTAAATCGGCCCAAAATATTTTTTTTTCAAAAATCCCCAAATTCTGCTTAAAACTTTTGGTACAACTTAAAAAAGATTTGCTGCGTTGAAACAAGTTGATTTTGGTGCTGAATTTGACACAACTCACCAGAAATATATTTACCCGTATGAAAAATTACGTAAGCCCCGGACCTTAAAAATCGGGCAAAATTTTTTTTAAAAAAAATCCCCAAATTCTGCTTAAAACATTTGGTACAACTTAAAAAAGATTTGCTGCGGTGACAGAAGTTGATTTTGATGCTTAATTTTGACACAACTCACCAGAAATATATTATCCCCATATGAAAAATTATGTAAGCCCTGGACCTTAAAATTCAACCAAATATTTTTTTTTTCAAAAATCCCCAAATTCTGCTTAAAACTTTTGGTACAACTTAAAAAAGATTTGCTGCGGTGACAGAAGTTGATTTTGGTGCTGAATTTTGACACAACTCACCAGAAATATATTTACCCGTATGAAAAATTACATAAGCCCCGGACCTTAAAAATCAACCAAAAATTTTTTTTCTCAGAAATTCCCAAATACTGCTTAAAACTTTTGGCACAACTTAAAAAAGATTTGCTGCGGTGACAGAAGTTGATTTTGGTGCTTAATTTTGACACAACTCACCCGAAATATATTTTCCCCATATGAAAACTTACGTAAGACCCGGACCTTAAAAATCGGCCCCCAATTTTTTTTTTTTAAAAATCCCCAAATTCTGCTTAAAACTTTTGGTACAACTTAAAAAAGATTTGATGCGTTGAAAGAAGTTGGTTTTGATGCTTAATTTTGACACAACTCACCAGAAATATATTTACCCATATGAAAAATTATGTAAGCCCCGGACCTTAAAAATCGGCCAAAAATATTTTTTTTCAAAAATCCCCAAATTCTGCTTAAAACTTTTGGTACAACTTAAAAAAGATTTGCTGCGGGGACAGAAGTTGATTTTGGTGTTTAATTTTGACACAACTCACCAGAAATATATTTACCCATTTGAAAAATTATGTAAGCCCCTGACCTTAAAATTCAACCAAATATTTTTTTTTTCAAAAATCCCCAAATTCTGCTTAAAACTTTTGGTACAACTTAAAAAATATTTGCTGCGTTGAAACAAGTTGATTTTGGTGCTTAATTTTGACACAACTCACCAGAAAAATATTTACCCGTATGAAAAATTACGTAAGCCCCGGACCATAAAATCAACCAAAAATTTTTTTCTCAAAAATTCCCAAATTCTACTTAAAACTTTTGGTACCACTTAAAAAAGATTTGCTGCGGGGACAGAAGTTGATTTTGGTGCTTAATTTTGACACAACTCACCAGAAATATATTTTCCCCGTATGAAAAGTTACGTAAGACCCGGACCTTAAAAATCGTCCCCCAATTTTTTTTTTTCAAAAATCCTCAAATTCTGCTTAAAACTTTTGGTACAACTTAAAAAAGATTTGCTGCGTTGAAAGAAGTTGGTTTTGGTGCTTAATTTTGACACAACTCACCAGAAATATATTTACCCATATGAAAAATTATGTAAGCCCCGGACCTTAAAAATCGGCCTAAAATATTTTTTTTCAAAAATCCCCAAATTCTGCTTAAAACTTTTGGTACAACTTAAAAAAGATTTGCTGCGGGGACAGAAGTTGATTTTGGTGTTTAATTTTGACACAACTCACCAGAAATATATTTACCCATTTAAAAAATTACGTAAGCCCCGGACCTTTAAATCGGCCCAAAATATTTTTTTTTCAAAAATCCCCAAATTCTGCTTAAAACTTTTGGTACAACTTAAAAAAGATTTGCTGCGTTGAAACAAGTTGATTTTGGTGCTGAATTTGACACAACTCACCAGAAATATATTTACCCGTATGAAAAATTACGTAAGCCCCGGACCTTAAAAATCGGGCAAATTTTTTTTTAAAAAAAATCCCCAAATTCTGCTTAAAACATTTGGTACAACTTAAAAAAGATTTGCTGCGGTGACAGAAGTTGATTTTGATGCTTAATTTTGACACAACTCACCAGAAATATATTATCCCCATATGAAAAATTATGTAAGCCCTGGACCTTAAAATTCAACCAAATATTTTTTTTTTCAAAAATCCCCAAATTCTGCTTAAAACTTTTGGTACAACTTAAAAAAGATTTGCTGCGGTGACAGAAGTTGATTTTGGTGCTGAATTTTGACACAACTCACCAGAAATATATTTACCCGTATGAAAAATTACATAAGCCCCGGACCTTAAAAATCAACCAAAAATTTTTTTTCTCAGAAATTCCCAAATACTGCTTAAAACTTTTGGCACAACTTAAAAAAGATTTGCTGCGGTGACAGAAGTTGATTTTGGTGCTTAATTTTGACACAACTCACCCGAAATATATTTTCCCCATATGAAAACTTACGTAAGACCCGGACCTTAAAAATCGGCCCCCAATTTTTTTTTTTTAAAAATCCCCAAATTCTCCTTAAAACTTTTGGTACAACTTAAAAAAGATTTGATGCGTTGAAAGAAGTTGGTTTTGATGCTTAATTTTGACACAACTCACCAGAAATATATTTACCCATATGAAAAATTATGTAAGCCCCGGACCTTAAAAATCGGCCAAAAATATTTTTTTTCAAAAATCCCCAAATTCTGCTTAAAACTTTTGGTACAACTTAAAAAAGATTTGCTGCGGGGACAGAAGTTGATTTTGGTGTTTAATTTTGACACAACTCACCAGAAATATATTTACCCATTTGAAAAATTATGTAAGCCCCTGACCTTAAAATTCAACCAAATATTTTTTTTTTCAAAAATCCCCAAATTCTGCTTAAAACTTTTGGTACAACTTAAAAAATATTTGCTGCGTTGAAACAAGTTGATTTTGGTGCTTAATTTTGACACAACTCACCAGAAAAATATTTACCCGTATGAAAAATTACGTAAGCCCCGGACCATAAAATCAACCAAAAATTTTTTTCTCAAAAATTCCCAAATTCTACTTAAAACTTTTGGTACCACTTAAAAAAGATTTGCTGCGGGGACAGAAGTTGATTTTGGTGCTTAATTTTGACACAACTCACCAGAAATATATTTTCCCCGTATGAAAAGTTACGTAAGACCCGGACCTTAAAAATCGTCCCCCAATTTTTTTTTTTCAAAAATCCTCAAATTCTGCTTAAAACTTTTGGTACAACTTAAAAAAGATTTGCTGCGTTGAAAGAAGTTGGTTTTGGTGCTTAATTTTGACACAACTCACCAGAAATATATTTACCCATATGAAAAATTATGTAAGCCCCGGACCTTAAAAATCGGCCTAAAATATTTTTTTTCAAAAATCCCCAAATTCTGCTTAAAACTTTTGGTACAACTTAAAAAAGATTTGCTGCGGGGACAGAAGTTGATTTTGGTGTTTAATTTTGACACAACTCACCAGAAATATATTTACCCATTTAAAAAATTACGTAAGCCCCGGACCTTTAAATCGGCCCAAAATATTTTTTTTTCAAAAATCCCCAAATTCTGCTTAAAACTTTTGGTACAACTTAAAAAAGATTTGCTGCGTTGAAACAAGTTGATTTTGGTGCTGAATTTGACACAACTCACCAGAAATATATTTACCCGTATGAAAAATTACGTAAGCCCCGGACCTTAAAAATCGGGCAAAATTTTTTTAAAAAAAAATCCCCAAATTCTGCTTAAAACATTTGGTACAACTTAAAAAAGATTTGCTGCGGTGACAGAAGTTGATTTTGATGCTTAATTTTGACACAACTCACCAGAAATATATTATCCCCATATGAAAAATTATGTAAGCCCTGGACCTTAAAATTCAACCAAATATTTTTTTTTTCAAAAATCCCCAAATTCTGCTTAAAACTTTTGGTACAACTTAAAAAAGATTTGCTGCGGTGACAGAAGTTGATTTTGGTGCTGAATTTTGACACAACTCACCAGAAATATATTTACCCGTATGAAAAATTACATAAGCCCCGGACCTTAAAAATCAACCAAAAATTTTTTTTCTCAGAAATTCCCAAATACTGCTTAAAACTTTTGGCACAACTTAAAAAAGATTTGCTGCGGTGACAGAAGTTGATTTTGGTGCTTAATTTTGACACAACTCACCCGAAATATATTTTCCCCATATGAAAACTTACGTAAGACCCGGACCTTAAAAATCGGCCCCCAATTTTTTTTTTTTAAAAATCCCCAAATTCTCCTTAAAACTTTTGGTACAACTTAAAAAAGATTTGATGCGTTGAAAGAAGTTGGTTTTGATGCTTAATTTTGACACAACTCACCAGAAATATATTTACCCATATGAAAAATTATGTAAGCCCCGGACCTTAAAAATCGGCCAAAAATATTTTTTTTCAAAAATCCCCAAATTCTGCTTAAAACTTTTGGTACAACTTAAAAAAGATTTGCTGCGGGGACAGAAGTTGATTTTGGTGTTTAATTTTGACACAACTCACCAGAAATATATTTACCCATTTGAAAAATTATGTAAGCCCCTGACCTTAAAATTCAACCAAATATTTCTTTTTTTCAAAAATCCCCAAATTCTGCTTAAAACTTTTGGTACAACTTAAAAAATATTTGCTGCGTTGAAACAAGTTGATTTTGGTGCTTAATTTTGACACAACTCACCAGAAAAATATTTACCCGTATGAAAAATTACGTAAGCCCCGGACCATAAAATCAACCAAAAATTTTTTTCTCAAAAATTCCCAAATTCTACTTAAAACTTTTGGTACAACTTAAAAAAGATTTGCTGCGGGGACAGAAGTTGATTTTTGTGCTTAATTTTGACACAACTCACCAGAAATATATTTACCCATTTGAAAAATTACGTAAGCCCCGGACCTTAAAAATTGGCCCAAAATTATTTTTTTTCAAAAATCCCCAAATTCTGCTTAAAACTTTTGGTACAACTTAAAAAAGATTTGCTGCGTTGAAACAAGTTGATTTTGGTGCTTAATTTTGACACAACTCACCAGAAATATATTTACCCGTATGAAAAATTACGTAAGCCCCGGACCTTAAAAATCGGCCCCAATTTTTTTTTTTCAAAAATCCTCAAATTCTGCTTAAAACTTTTGGTACAACTTAAAAAAGATTTGCTGCGTTGAAAGAAGTTGGTTTTGGTGCTTAATTTTGACACAACTCACCAGAAATATATTTACCCATATGAAAAATTATGTAAGCCCCGGACCTTAAAAATCGGCCTAAAATATTTTTTTTCAAAAATCCCCAAATTCTGCTTAAAACTTTTGGTACAACTTAAAAAAGATTTGCTGCGGGGACAGAAGTTGATTTTGGTGTTTAATTTTGACACAACTCACCAGAAATATATTTACCCATTTAAAAAATTACGTAAGCCCCGGACCTTAAAAATCGGCCCAAAATATTTTTTTTTCAAAAATCCCCAAATTCTGCTTAAAACTTTTGGTACAACTTAAAAAATATTTGCTGCGTTGAAACAAGTTGATTTTGGTGCTGAATTTGACACAACTCACCGGAAATATATTTACCCGTATGAAAAATTACGTAAGCCCCGGACCTTAAAAATCGGGCAAAATTTTTTTAAAAAAAAATCCCCAAATTCTGCTTAAAACATTTGGTACAACTTAAAAAAGATTTGCTGCGGTGACAGAAGTTGATTTTGATGCTTAATTTTGACACAACTCACCAGAAATATATTATCCCCATATGAAAAATTATGTAAGCCCTGGACCTTAAAATTCAACCAAATATTTTTTTTTTCAAAAATCCCCAAATTCTGCTTAAAACTTTTGGTACAACTTAAAAAAGATTTGCTGCGGTGACAGAAGTTGATTTTGGTGCTGAATTTTGACACAACTCACCAGAAATATATTTACCCATATGAAAAATTACATAAGCCCCGGACCTTAAAAATCAACCAAAAATTTTTTTTCTCAGAAATTCCCAAATACTGCTTAAAACTTTTGGCACAACTTAAAAAAGATTTGCTGCGGTGACAGAAGTTGATTTTGGTGCTTAATTTTGACACAACTCACCCGAAATATATTTTCCCCATATGAAAACTTACGTAAGACCCGGACCTTAAAAATCGGCCCCCAATTTTTTTTTTTTTAAATCCCCAAATTCTGCTTAAAACTTTTGGTACAACTTAAAAAAGATTTGATGCGTTGAAAGAAGTTGGTTTTGGTGCTTAATTTTGACACAACTCACCAGAAATATATTTACCCATATGAAAAATTATGTAAGCCCCGGACCTTAAAAATCGGCCAAAAATATTTTTTTTCAAAAATCCCCAAATTCTGCTTAAAACTTTTGGTACAACTTAAAAAAGATTTGCTGCGGGGACAGAAGTTGATTTTGGTGTTTAATTTTGACACAACTCACCAGAAATATATTTACCCATTTGAAAAATTATGTAAGCCCCTGACCTTAAAATTCAACCAAATATTTTTTTTTTCAAAAATCCCCAAATTCTGCTTAAAACTTTTGGTACAACTTAAAAAATATTTGCTGCGTTGAAACAAGTTGATTTTGGTGCTTAATTTTGACACAACTCACCAGAAAAATATTTACCCGTATGAAAAATTACGTAAGCCCCGGACCATAAAATCAACCAAAAATTTTTTTCTCAAAAATTCCCAAATTCTACTTAAAACTTTTGGTACAACTTAAAAAAGATTTGCTGCGGGGACAGAAGTTGATTTTTGTGCTTAATTTTGACACAACTCACCAGAAATATATTTACCCATTTGAAAAATTACGTAAGCCCCGGACCTTAAAAATTGGCCCAAAATTATTTTTTTTCAAAAATCCCCAAATTCTGCTTAAAACTTTTGGTACAACTTAAAAAAGATTTGCTGCGTTGAAACAAGTTGATTTTGGTGCTTAATTTTGACACAACTCACCAGAAATATATTTACCCGTATGAAAAATTACGTAAGCCCCGGACCTTAAAAATCGGCCCAAAATTTTTTTTTTCAAAAATCCCCAAATTCTGCTTAAAACTTTTGGTACAACTTAAAAAAGATTTGCTGCGTTGAAAGAAGTTGGTTTTGGTGCTTAATTTTAACACAACTCACCAGAAAAATATTTACATGTATGAAAAATTACGTAAGCCCCGGACCTTAAAAATTGGCCAAAAATATTTTTTTTCAAAAATCCCCAAATTCTGCTTAAAACTTTTGGTACAACTTAAAAAAGATTTGCTGCGGGGACAGAAGTTGATTTTGGTGCTTAATTTTGACACAACTCACCAGAAATATATTTACCCATTTGAAAAATTACGTAAGCCCCGGACCTTAAAAATTGGCCCAAAATTATTTTTTTTCAAAAATCCCCAAATTCTGCTTAAAACTTTTGGTACAACTTAAAAAAGATTTGCTGCGTTGAAACAAGTTGATTTTGGTGCTGAATTTTGACACAACTCACCAGAAATATATTTACCCGTATGAAAAATTACATAAGCCGCGGACCTTAAAAATCAACCAAAAATTTTTTTTCTCAGAAATTCCCAAATTCTGCTTAAAACTTTTGGTACCACTTAAAAAAGATTTGCTGCGGGGACAGAAGTTGATTTTGGTGCTTAATTTTGACACAACTCACCAGAAATATATTTTCCCCGTATGAAAAGTTACGTAAGACCCGGACCTTAAAAATCGTCCCCCAATTTTTTTTTTTCAAAAATCCTCAAATTCTGCTTAAAACTTTTGGTACAACTTAAAAAAGATTTGCTGCGTTGAAAGAAGTTGGTTTTGGTGCTTAATTTTGACACAACTCACCAGAAATATATTTACCCATATGAAAAATTATGTAAGCCCCGGACCTTAAAAATCGGCCTAAAATATTTTTTTTCAAAAATCCCCAAATTCTGCTTAAAACTTTTGGTACAACTTAAAAAAGATTTGCTGCGGGGACAGAAGTTGATTTTGGTGTTTAATTTTGACACAACTCACCAGAAATATATTTACCCATTTAAAAAATTACGTAAGCCCCGGACCTTAAAAATTGGCCCAAAATATTTTTTTTTCAAAAATCCCCAAATTCTGCTTAAAACTTTTGGTACAACTTAAAAAAGATTTGCTGCGTTGAAACAAGTTGATTTTGGTGCTGAATTTGACACAACTCACCAGAAATATATTTACCCGTATGAAAAATTACGTAAGCCCCGGACCTTAAAAATCGGGCAAAATTTTTTTTTTCAAAAATCCCCAAATTCTGCTTAAAACATTTGGTACAACTTAAAAAAGATTTGCTGCGGTGACAGAAGTTGATTTTGATGCTTAATTTTGACACAACTCACCAGAAATATATTATCCCCATATGAAAAATTATGTAAGCCCTGGACCTTAAAATTCAACCAAATATTTTTTTTTTCAAAAATCCCCAAATTCTGCTTAAAACATTTGGTACAACTTAAAAAAGATTTGCTGCGGTGACAGAAGTTGATTTTGGTGCTTAATTTTGACACAACTCACCCGAAATATATTTTCCCCATATGAAAACTTACGTAAGACCCGGACCTTAAAAATCGGACCCCAATTTTTTTTTTTTAAAAATCCCCAAATTCTGCTTAAAACTTTTGGTACAACTTAAAAAAGATTTGATGCGTTGAAAGAAGTTGGTTTTGGTGCTTAATTTTGACACAACTCACCAGAAATATATTTACCCATATGAAAAATTATGTAAGCCCCGGACCTTAAAAATCGGCCAAAAATATTTTTTTTCAAAAATCCCCAAATTCTGCTTAAAACTTTTGGTACAACTTAAAAAAGATTTGCTGCGGGGACAGAAGTTGATTTTGGTGTTTAATTTTGACACAACTCACCAGAAATATATTTACCCATTTGAAAAATTATGTAAGCCCCTGACCTTAAAATTCAACCAAATATTTTTTTTTTCAAAAATCCCCAAATTCTGCTTAAAACTTTTGGTACAACTTAAAAAAGATTTGCTGCGTTGAAACAAGTTGATTTTGGTGCTTAATTTTGACACAACTCACCAGAAAAATATTTACCCGTATGAAAAATTACGTAAGCCCCGGACCATAAAATCAACCAAAAATTTTTTTCTCAAAAATTCCCAAATTCTACTTAAAACTTTTGGTACCACTTAAAAAAGATTTGCTGCGGGGACAGAAGTTGATTTTGGTGCTTAATTTTGACACAACTCACCAGAAATATATTTTCCCCGTATGAAAAGTTACGTAAGACCCGGACCTTAAAAATCGTCCCCCAATTTTTTTTTTTCAAAAATCCTCAAATTCTGCTTAAAACTTTTGGTACAACTTAAAAAAGATTTGCTGCATTGAAAGAAGTTGGTTTTGGTGCTTAATTTTGACACAACTCACCAGAAATATATTTACCCATATGAAAAATTATGTAAGCCCCGGACCTTAAAAATCGGCCTAAAATATTTTTTTTCAAAAATCCCCAAATTCTGCTTAAAACTTTTGGTACAACTTAAAAAAGATTTGCTGCGGGGACAGAAGTTGATTTTGGTGTTTAATTTTGACACAACTCACCAGAAATATATTTACCCATTTAAAAAATTACGTAAGCCCCGGACCTTAAAAATCGGCCCAAAATATTTTTTTTTCAAAAATCCCCAAATTCTGCTTAAAACTTTTGGTACAACTTAAAAAAGATTTGCTGCGTTGAAACAAGTTGATTTTGGTGCTGAATTTGACACAACTCACCAGAAATATATTTACCCGTATGAAAAATTACGTAAGCCCCGGACCTTAAAAATCGGGCAAAATTTTTTTTTAAAAAAATCCCCAAATTCTGCTTAAAACATTTGGTACAACTTAAAAAAGATTTGCTGCGGTGACAGAAGTTGATTTTGATGCTTAATTTTGACACAACTCACCAGAAATATATTATCCCCATATGAAAAATTATGTAAGCCCTGGACCTTAAAATTCAACCAAATATTTTTTTTTTCAAAAATCCCCAAATTCTGCTTAAAACTTTTGGTACAACTTAAAAAAGATTTGCTGCGGTGACAGAAGTTGATTTTGGTGCTGAATTTTGACACAACTCACCAGAAATATATTTACCCATTTGAAAAATTATGTAAGCCCCTGACCTTAAAATTCAACCAAATATTTTTTTTTTCAAAAATCCCCAAATTCTGCTTAAAACTTTTGGTACAACTTAAAAAATATTTGCTGCGTTGAAACAAGTTGATTTTGGTGCTTAATTTTGACACAACTCACCAGAAAAATATTTACCCGTATGAAAAATTACGTAAGCCCCGGACCATAAAATCAACCAAAAATTTTTTTCTCAAAAATTCCCAAATTCTACTTAAAACTTTTGGTACCACTTAAAAAAGATTTGCTGCGGGGACAGAAGTTGATTTTGGTGCTTAATTTTGACACAACTCACCAGAAATATATTTTCCCCGTATGAAAAGTTACGTAAGACCCGGACCTTAAAAATCGTCCCCCAATTTTTTTTTTTCAAAAATCCTCAAATTCTGCTTAAAACTTTTGGTACAACTTAAAAAAGATTTGCTGCGTTGAAAGGAGTTGGTTTTGGTGCTTAATTTTGACACAACTCACCAGAAATATATTTACCCATATGAAAAATTATGTAAGCCCCGGACCTTAAAAATCGGCCTAAAATATTTTTTTTCAAAAATCCCCAAATTCTGCTTAAAACTTTTGGTACAACTTAAAAAAGATTTGCTGCGGGGACAGAAGTTGATTTTGGTGTTTAATTTTGACACAACTCACCAGAAATATATTTACCCATTTAAAAAATTACGTAAGCCCCGGACCTTAAAAATCGGCCCAAAATATTTTTTTTTCAAAAATCCCCAAATTCTGCTTAAAACTTTTGGTACAACTTAAAAAAGATTTGCTGCGTTGAAACAAGTTGATTTTGGTGCTGAATTTGACACAACTCACCAGAAATATATTTACCCGTATGAAAAATTACGTAAGCCCCGGACCTTAAAAATCGGGCAAAATTTTTTTTAAAAAAAAATCCCCAAATTCTGCTTAAAACATTTGGTACAACTTAAAAAAGATTTGCTGCGGTGACAAAAGTTGATTTTGATGCTTAATTTTGACACAACTCACCAGAAATATATTATCCCCATATGAAAAATTATGTAAGCCCTGGACCTTAAAATTCAACCAAATATTTTTTTTTTCAAAAATCCCCAAATTCTGCTTAAAACTTTTGGTACAACTTAAAAAAGATTTGCTGCGGTGACAGAAGTTGATTTTGGTGCTGAATTTTGACACAACTCACCAGAAATATATTTACCCGTATGAAAAATTACATAAGCCCCGGACCTTAAAAATCAACCAAAAATTTTTTTTCTCAGAAATTCCCAAATAGTGCTTAAAACTTTTGGCACAACTTAAAAAAGATTTGCTGCGGTGACAGAAGTTGATTTTGGTGCTTAATTTTGACACAACTCACCCGAAATATATTTTCCCCATATGAAAACTTACGTAAGACCCGGACCTTAAAAATCGGCCCCCAATTTTTTTTTTTTAAAAATCCCCAAATTCTGCTTAAAACTTTTGGTACAACTTAAAAAAGATTTGATGCGTTGAAAGAAGTTGGTTTTGGTGCTTAATTTTGACACAACTCACCAGAAATATATTTACCCATATGAAAAATTATGTAAGCCCCGGACCTTAAAAATCGGCCAAAAATATTTTTTTTCAAAAATCCCCAAATTCTGCTTAAAACTTTTGGTACAACTTAAAAAAGATTTGCTGCAGGGACAGAAGTTGATTTTGGTGTTTAATTTTGACACAACTCACCAGAAATATATTTACCCATTTGAAAAATTATGTAAGCCCCTGACCTTAAAATTCAACCAAATATTTTTTTTTTCAAAAATCCCCAAATTCTGCTTAAAACTTTTGGTACAACTTAAAAAAGATTTGCTGCGGTGACAGAAGTTGATTTTGGTGCTGAATTTTGACACAACTCACCAGAAATATATTTACCCGTATGAAAAATTACATAAGCCCCGGACCTTAAAAATCAACCAAAAATTTTTTTTCTCAGAAATTCCCAAATAGTGCTTAAAACTTTTGGCACAACTTAAAAAAGATTTGCTGCGGTGACAGAAGTTGATTTTGGTGCTTAATTTTGACACAACTCACCCGAAATATATTTTCCCCATATGAAAACTTACGTAAGACCCGGACCTTAAAAATCGGCCCCCAATTTTTTTTTTTTAAAAATCCCCAAATTCTGCTTAAAACTTTTGGTACAACTTAAAAAAGATTTGATGCGTTGAAAGAAGTTGGTTTTGGTGCTTAATTTTGACACAACTCACCAGAAATATATTTACCCATATGAAAAATTATGTAAGCCCCGGACCTTAAAAATCGGCCAAAAATATTTTTTTTCAAAAATCCCCAAATTCTGCTTAAAACTTTTGGTACAACTTAAAAAAGATTTGCTGCAGGGACAGAAGTTGATTTTGGTGTTTAATTTTGACACAACTCACCAGAAATATATTTACCCATTTGAAAAATTATGTAAGCCCCTGACCTTAAAATTCAACCAAATATTTTTTTTTTCAAAAATCCCCAAATTCTGCTTAAAACTTTTGGTACAACTTAAAAAATATTTGCTGCGTTGAAACAAGTTGATTTTGGTGCTTAATTTTGACACAACTCACCAGAAAAATATTTACCCGTATGAAAAATTACGTAAGCCCCGGACCATAAAATCAACCAAAAATTTTTTTCTCAAAAATTCCCAAATTCTACTTAAAACTTTTGGTACAACTTAAAAAAGATTTGCTGCGGGGACAGAAGTTGATTTTTGTGCTTAATTTTGACACAACTCACCAGAAATATATTTACCTGTATGAAAAATTACGTAAGCCCCGGACCTTAAAAATCGGCCCAAAATTTTTTTTTTCAAAAATCCCCAAATTCTGCTTAAAACTTTTGGTACAACTTAAAAAAGATTTGCTGCGGTGACAGAAGTTGGTTTTGGTGCTTAATTTTGACACAACTCACCAGAAATATATTTACCAGTATGAAAAATTACGTAAGCCCCGGACCATAAAAATCAACCAAAAATTTTTTTTCTCAAAAATTCCCAAATTCTGCTTAAAACTTTTGGTACAACTTAAAAAAGATTAGCTGCGGTGACAGAAGTTGATTTTGGTGCTTATATTTGACACAACTCACCAGAAATATATTTTCCCCGTATGAAAAGTTTCGTAAGCCCCGAACCTTAAAAATCAGCCCCAAATTTTTTTTTTTCAAAAATCCCCAAATTCTGCTTAAAACTTTTGGTACAACTTAAAAAAGATTTGCTGCGGTGACAGAAGTTGGTTTTGGTGCTTAATTTTGACACAACTCACCAGAAATATATTTACCAGTATGAAAAATTACGTAAGCCCCGGACCATAAAAATCAACCAAAAATTTTTTTTCTCAAAAATTCCCAAATTCTGCTTAAAACTTTTTGTACAACTTAAAAAAGATTTGCTGCGGTGACAGAAGTTGATTTTGGTGCTTATATTTGACACAACTCACCAGAAATATATTTTCCCCGTATGAAAAGTTTCGTAAGCCCCGAACCTTAAAAATCAGCCCCAAATTTTTTTTTTTCAAAAATCCCCAAATTCTGCTTAAAACTTTTGGTACAACTTAAAAAGATTTGCTGCGTTGAAAGAAGTTGGTTTTGGTGCTTAATTTTGACACAACTCACCAGAAATATATTTACCCGTATGAAAAATTACATAAGCCCCGGACCTTAAAAATCAACCCAAAATTTTTTTTTTCAAAAATTCCCAAATTCTGCTTAAAACTTTTGGTACAACTTAAAAAAGATTTCCTGTGGTGACAGAAGTTGATTTTGGTGCTTAATTTTGACACAACTCACCAGAAATATATTTACCCGTATGAAAAATTACGTAAGCCCCGGACCTTAAAAATCGGCCCAAAATTTTTTTTTTCAAAAATCCCCAAATTCTGCTTAAAACTTTTGGTACAACTTAAAAAAGATTTGCTGCGGGGACAGAAGTTGATTTTGGTGTTTAATTTTGACACAACTCACCAGAAATATATTTACCCATTTAAAAAATTACGTAAGCCCCGGACCTTAAAAATCGGCCCAAAATATTTTTTTTTCAAAAATCCCCAAATTCTGCTTAAGACTTTTGGTACAACTTAAAAAAGATTTGCTGCGTTGAAACAAGTTGATTTTGGTGCTGAATTTGACACAACTCACCAGATATATATTTACCCGTATGAAAAATTACGTAAGCCCCGGACCTTAAAAATCGGGCAAAATTTTTTTTTTCAAAAATCCCCAAATTCTGCTTAAAACATTTGGTACAACTTAAAAAAGATTTGCTGCGGTGACAGAAGTTGATTTTGATGCTTAATTTTGACACAACTCACCAGAAATATATTATCCCCATATGAAAAATTATGTAAGCCCTGGACCTTAAAATTCAACCAAATATTTTTTTTTTCAAAAATCCCCAAATTCTGCTTAAAACTTTTGGTACAACTTAAAAAAGATTTGCTGCGGTGACAGAAGTTGATTTTGGTGGTGAATTTTGACACAACTCACCAGAAATATATTTACCCGTATGAAAAATTACATAAGCCCCGGACCTTAAAAATCAACCAAAAATTTTTTTTCTCAGAAATTCCCAAATACTGCTTAAAACTTTTGGCACAACTTAAAAAAGATTTGCTGCGGTGACAGAAGTTGATTTTGGTGCTTAATTTTGACACAACTCACCCGAAATATATTTTCCCCATATGAAAACTTACGTAAGACCCGGACCTTAAAAATCGGCCCCCAATTTTTTTTTTTTAAAAATCCCCAAATTCTGCTTAAAACTTTTGGTACAACTTAAAAAAGATTTGATGCGTTGAAAGAAGTTGGTTTTGGTGCTTAATTTTGACACAACTCACCAGAAATATATTTACCCATATGAAAAATTATGTAAGCCCCGGACCTTAAAAATCGGCCAAAAATATTTTTTTTCAAAAATCCCCAAATTCTGCTTAAAACTTTTGGTACAACTTAAAAAAGATTTGCTGCGGGGACAGAAGTTGATTTTGGTGTTTAATTTTGACACAACTCACCAGAAATATATTTACCCATTTGAAAAATTATGTAAGCCCCTGACCTTAAAATTCAACCAAATATTTTTTTTTTCAAAAATCCCCAAATTCTGCTTAAAACTTTTGGTACAACTTAAAAAATATTTGCTGCGTTGAAACAAGTTGATTTTGGTGCTTAATTTTGACACAACTCACCAGAAAAATATTTACCCGTATGAAAAATTACGTAAGCCCCGGACCATAAAATCAACCAAAAATTTTTTTCTCAAAAATTCCCAAATTCTACTTAAAACTTTTGGTACCACTTAAAAAAGATTTGCTGCGGGGACAGAAGTTGATTTTGGTGCTTAATTTTGACACAACTCACCAGAAATATATTTTCCCCGTATGAAAAGTTACGTAAGACCCGGACCTTAAAAATCGTCCCCCAATTTTTTTTTTTCAAAAATCCTCAAATTCTGCTTAAAACTTTTGGTACAACTTAAAAAAGATTTGCTGCGTTGAAAGAAGTTGGTTTTGGTGCTTAATTTTGACACAACTCACCAGAAATATATTTACCCATATGAAAAATTATGTAAGACCCGGACCTTAAAAATCGGCCTAAAATATTTTTTTTCAAAAATCCCCAAATTCTGCTTAAAACTTTTGGTACAACTTAAAAAAGATTTGCTGCGGGGACAGAAGTTGATTTTGGTGTTTAATTTTGACACAACTCACCAGAAATATATTTACCCATTTAAAAAATTACGTAAGCCCCGGACCTTAAAAATCGGCCCAAAATATTTTTTTTTCAAAAATCCCCAAATTCTGCTTAAAACTTTTGGTACAACTTAAAAAAGATTTGCTGCGTTGAAACAAGTTGATTTTGGTGCTGAATTTGACACAACTCACCAGAAATATATTTACCCGTATGAAAAATTACGTAAGCCCCGGACCTTAAAAATCGGGCAAAATTTTTTTTTAAAAAAATCCCCAAATTCTGCTTAAAACATTTGGTACAACTTAAAAAAGATTTGCTGCGGTGACAGAAGTTGATTTTGATGCTTAATTTTGACACAACTCACCAGAAATATATTATCCCCATATGAAAAATTATGTAAGCCCTGGACCTTAAAATTCAACCAAATATTTTTTTTTTCAAAAATCCCCAAATTCTGCTTAAAACTTTTGGTACAACTTAAAAAAGATTTGCTGCGGTGACAGAAGTTGATTTTGGTGCTGAATTTTGACACAACTCACCAGAAATATATTTATCCGTATGAAAAATTACATAAGCCCCGGACCTTAAAAATCAACCAAAAATTTTTTTTCTCAGAAATTCCCAAATACTGCTTAAAACTTTTGGCACAACTTAAAAAAGATTTGCTGCGGTGACAGAAGTTGATTTTGGTGCTTAATTTTGACACAACTCACCCGAAATATATTTTCCCCATATGAAAACTTACGTAAGACCCGGACCTTAAAAATCGGCCCCCAATTTTTTTTTTTTAAAAATCCCCAAATTCTGCTTAAAACTTTTGGTACAACTTAAAAAAGATTTGATGCGTTGAAAGAAGTTGGTTTTGATGCTTAATTTTGACACAACTCACCAGAAATATATTTACCCATATGAAAAATTATGTAAGCCCCGGACCTTAAAAATCGGCCAAAAATATTTTTTTTCAAAAATCCCCAAATTCTGCTTAAAACTTTTGGTACAACTTAAAAAAGATTTGCTGCGGGGACAGAAGTTGATTTTGGTGTTTAATTTTGACACAACTCACCAGAAATATATTTACCCATTTGAAAAATTATGTAAGCCCCTGACCTTAAAATTCAACCAAATATTTTTTTTTTCAAAAATCCCCAAATTCTGCTTAAAACTTTTGGTACAACTTAAAAAATATTTGCTGCGTTGAAACAAGTTGATTTTGGTGCTTAATTTTGACACAACTCACCAGAAAAATATTTACCCGTATGAAAAATTACGTAAGCCCCGGACCATAAAATCAACCAAAAATTTTTTTCTCAAAAATTCCCAAATTCTACTTAAAACTTTTGGTACCACTTAAAAAAGATTTGCTGCGGGGACAGAAGTTGATTTTGGTGCTTAATTTTGACACAACTCACCAGAAATATATTTTCCCCGTATGAAAAGTTACGTAAGACCCGGACCTTAAAAATCGTCCCCCAATTTTTTTTTTTCAAAAATCCTCAAATTCTGCTTAAAACTTTTGGTACAACTTAAAAAAGATTTGCTGCGTTGAAAGAAGTTGGTTTTGGTGCTTAATTTTGACACAACTCACCAGAAATATATTTACCCATATGAAAAATTATGTAAGCCCCGGACCTTAAAAATCGGCCTAAAATATTTTTTTTCAAAAATCCCCAAATTCTGCTTAAAACTTTTGGTACAACTTAAAAAAGATTTGCTGCGGGGACAGAAGTTGATTTTGGTGTTTAATTTTGACACAACTCACCAGAAATATATTTACCCATTTAAAAAATTACGTAAGCCCCGGACCTTTAAATCGGCCCAAAATATTTTTTTTTCAAAAATCCCCAAATTCTGCTTAAAACTTTTGGTACAACTTAAAAAAGATTTGCTGCGTTGAAACAAGTTGATTTTGGTGCTGAATTTGACACAACTCACCAGAAATATATTTACCCGTATGAAAAATTACGTAAGCCCCGGACCTTAAAAATCGGGCAAAATTTTTTTTAAAAAAAATCCCCAAATTCTGCTTAAAACATTTGGTACAACTTAAAAAAGATTTGCTGCGGTGACAGAAGTTGATTTTGATGCTTAATTTTGACACAACTCACCAGAAATATATTATCCCCATATGAAAAATTATGTAAGCCCTGGACCTTAAAATTCAACCAAATATTTTTTTTTTCAAAAATCCCCAAATTCTGCTTAAAACTTTTGGTACAACTTAAAAAAGATTTGCTGCGGTGACAGAAGTTGATTTTGGTGCTGAATTTTGACACAACTCACCAGAAATATATTTACCCGTATGAAAAATTACATAAGCCCCGGACCTTAAAAATCAACCAAAAATTTTTTTTCTCAGAAATTCCCAAATACTGCTTAAAACTTTTGGCACAACTTAAAAAAGATTTGCTGCGGTGACAGAAGTTGATTTTGGTGCTTAATTTTGACACAACTCACCCGAAATATATTTTCCCCATATGAAAACTTACGTAAGACCCGGACCTTAAAAATCGGCCCCCAATTTTTTTTTTTTAAAAATCCCCAAATTCTGCTTAAAACTTTTGGTACAACTTAAAAAAGATTTGATGCGTTGAAAGAAGTTGGTTTTGATGCTTAATTTTGACACAACTCACCAGAAATATATTTACCCATATGAAAAATTATGTAAGCCCCGGACCTTAAAAATCGGCCAAAAATATTTTTTTTCAAAAATCCCCAAATTCTGCTTAAAACTTTTGGTACAACTTAAAAAATATTTGCTGCGGGGACAGAAGTTGATTTTGGTGTTTAATTTTGACACAACTCACCAGAAATATATTTACCCATTTGAAAAATTATGTAAGCCCCTGACCTTAAAATTCAACCAAATATTTCTTTTTTTCAAAAATCCCCAAATTCTGCTTAAAACTTTTGGTACAACTTAAAAAATATTTGCTGCGTTGAAACAAGTTGATTTTGGTGCTTAATTTTGACACAACTCACCAGAAAAATATTTACCCGTATGAAAAATTACGTAAGCCCCGGACCATAAAATCAACCAAAAATTTTTTTCTCAAAAATTCCCAAATTCTACTTAAAACTTTTGGTACAACTTAAAAAAGATTTGCTGCGGGGACAGAAGTTGATTTTTGTGCTTAATTTTGACACAACTCACCAGAAATATATTTACCCATTTGAAAAATTACGTAAGCCCCGGACCTTAAAAATTGGCCCAAAATTATTTTTTTTCAAAAATCCCCAAATTCTGCTTAAAACTTTTGGTACAACTTAAAAAAGATTTGCTGCGTTGAAACAAGTTGATTTTGGTGCTTAATTTTGACACAACTCACCAGAAAAATATTTACCCGTATGAAAAATTACGTAAGCCCCGGACCATAAAATCAACCAAAAATTTTTTTCTCAAAAATTCCCAAATTCTACTTAAAACTTTTGGTACAACTTAAAAAAGATTTGCTGCGGGGACAGAAGTTGATTTTTGTGCTTAATTTTGACACAACTCACCAGAAATATATTTACCCATTTGAAAAATTACGTAAGCCCCGGACCTTAAAAATTGGCCCAAAATTATTTTTTTTCAAAAATCCCCAAATTCTGCTTAAAACTTTTGGTACAACTTAAAAAAGATTTGCTGCGTTGAAACAAGTTGATTTTGGTGCTTAATTTTGACACAACTCACCAGAAATATATTTACCCGTATGAAAAATTACGTAAGCCCCGGACCTTAAAAATCGGCCCCAATTTTTTTTTTTCAAAAATCCTCAAATTCTGCTTAAAACTTTTGGTACAACTTAAAAAAGATTTGCTGCGTTGAAAGAAGTTGGTTTTGGTGCTTAATTTTGACACAACTCACCAGAAATATATTTACCCATATGAAAAATTATGTAAGCCCCGGACCTTAAAAATCGGCCTAAAATATTTTTTTTCAAAAATCCCCAAATTCTGCTTAAAACTTTTGGTACAACTTAAAAAAGATTTGCTGCGGGGACAGAAGTTGATTTAATTTTGACACAACTCACCAGAAATATATTTACCCATTTAAAAAATTACGTAAGCCCCGGACCTTAAAAATCGGCCCAAAATATTTTTTTTTCAAAAATCCCCAAATTCTGCTTAAAACTTTTGGTACAACTTAAAAAATATTTGCTGCGTTGAAACAAGTTGATTTTGGTGCTGAATTTGACACAACTCACCGGAAATATATTTACCCGTATGAAAAATTACGTAAGCCCCGGACCTTAAAAATCGGGCAAAATTTTTTTTTAAAAAAATCCCCAAATTCTGCTTAAAACATTTGGTACAACTTAAAAAAGATTTGCTGCGGTGACAGAAGTTGATTTTGATGCTTAATTTTGACACAACTCACCAGAAATATATTATCCCCATATGAAAAATTATGTAAGCCCTGGACCTTAAAATTCAACCAAATATTTTTTTTTTCAAAAATCCCCAAATTCTGCTTAAAACTTTTGGTACAACTTAAAAAAGATTTGCTGCGGTGACAGAAGTTGATTTTGGTGCTGAATTTTGACACAACTCACCAGAAATATATTTACCCGTATGAAAAATTACATAAGCCCCGGACCTTAAAAATCAACCAAAAATTTTTTTTCTCAGAAATTCCCAAATACTGCTTAAAACTTTTGGCACAACTTAAAAAAGATTTGCTGCGGTGACAGAAGTTGATTTTGGTGCTTAATTTTGACACAACTCACCCGAAATATATTTTCCCCATATGAAAACTTACGTAAGACCCGGACCTTAAAAATCGGCCCCCAATTTTTTTTTTTTTTAAATCCCCAATTCTGCTTAAAACTTTTGGTACATACTTAAAAAAGATTTGATGCGTTGAAAGAAGTTGGTTTTGGTGCTTAATTTTGACACAACTCACCAGAAATATATTTACCCATATGAAAAATTATGTAAGCCCCCGGACCTTAAAAATCGGCCAAAAATATTTTTTTTCAAAAATCCCCAAATTCTGCTTAAAACTTTTGGTACAACTTAAAAAAGATTTGCTGCGGGGACAGAAGTTGATTTTGGTGTTTAATTTTGACACAACTCACCAGAAATATATTTACCCATTTGAAAATTATGTAAGCCCCTGACCTTAAAATTCAACCAAATATTTTTTTTTTCAAAAATCCCCAAATTCTGCTTAAAACTTTTGGTACAACTTAAAAAATATTTGCTGCGTTGAAACAAGTTGATTTTGGTGCTTAATTTTGACACAACTCACCAGAAAAATATTTACCCGTATGAAAAATTACGTAAGCCCCCGGACCATAAAATCAACCAAAAATTTTTTTCTCAAAAATTCCCAAATTCTACTTAAAACTTTTGGTACAACTTAAAAAAGATTTGCTGCGGGGACAGAAGTTGATTTTTGTGCTTAATTTTGACACAACTCACCAGAAATATATTTACCCATTTGAAAAATTACGTAAGCCCCGGACCTTAAAAATTGGCCCAAAATTATTTTTTTTCAAAAATCCCCAAATTCTGCTTAAAACTTTTGGTACAACTTAAAAAAGATTTGCTGCGTTGAAAACAAGTTGATTTTGGTGCTTAATTTTGACACAACTCACCAGAATATATTTACCCCGTATGAAAAATTACGTAAGCCCCGGACCTTAAAAATCGGCCCAAAATTTTTTTTTTCAAAAATCCCCCAAATTCTGCTTAAAACTTTTGGTACAACTTAAAAAAGATTTGCTGCGTTGAAAGAAGTTGGTTTTGGTGCTTAATTTTAACACAACTCACCAGAAAAATATTTACATGTATGAAAAATTACGTAAGCCCCGGACCTTAAAAATTGGCCAAAAATATTTTTTTTCAAAAATCCCCAAATTCTGCTTAAAACTTTTGGTACAACTTAAAAAAGATTTGCTGCGGGGACAGAAGTTGATTTTGGTGCTTAATTTTGACACAACTCACCAGAAATATATTTACCCATTTGAAAAATTACGTAAGCCCCGGACCTTAAAAATTGGCCCAAAATTATTTTTTTTCAAAAATCCCCAAATTCTGCTTAAAACTTTTGGTACAACTTAAAAAAGATTTGCTGCGGGGACAGAAGTTGATTTTGGTGTTTAATTTTGACACAACTCACCAGAAATATATTTACCCATTTGAAAAATTATGTAAGCCCCTGACCTTAAAATTCAACCAAATATTTTTTTTTTTCAAAAATCCCCAAATTCTGCTTAAAACTTTTGGTACAACTTAAAAAATATTTGCTGCGTTGAAACAAGTTGATTTTGGTGCTTAATTTTGACACAACTCACCAGAAAAATATTTACCCGTATGAAAAATTACGTAAGCCCCGGACCAATAAAATCAACCAAAAATTTTTTTCTCAAAAATTCCCAAATTCTACTTAAAACTTTTGGTACCACTTAAAAAAGATTTGCTGCGGGGACAGAAGTTGATTTTGGTGCTTAATTTTGACACAACTCACCAGAAATATATTTTCCCCGTATGAAAAGTTACGTAAGACCCGGACCTTAAAAATCGTCCCCCTCAATTTTTTTTTTTCAAAAATCCTCAAATTCTGCTTAAAAACTTTTGGTACAACTTAAAAAAGATTTGCTGCGTTGAAAGAAGTTGGTTTTGGTGCTTAATTTTGACACAACTCACCAGAAATATATTTACCCATATGAAAAATTATGTAAGCCCCGGACCTTAAAAATCGGCCTAAAATATTTTTTTTCAAAAATCCCCAAATTCTGCTTAAAACTTTTGGTACAACTTAAAAAAGATTTGCTGCGGGGACAGAAGTTGATTTTGGTGTTTAATTTTGACACAACTCACCAGAAATATATTTACCCATTTAAAAAATTACGTAAGCCCCGGACCTTTAAATCGGCCCAAAATATTTTTTTTTCAAAAATCCCCAAATTCTGCTTAAAACTTTTGGTACAACTTAAAAAAGATTTGCTGCGTTGAAACAAGTTGATTTTGGTGCTGAATTTGACACAACTCACCAGAAATATATTTACCCGTATGAAAAATTACGTAAGCCCCGGACCTTAAAAATCGGGCAAAATTTTTTTTTAAAAAAATCCCCAAATTCTGCTTAAAACATTTGGTACAACTTAAAAAAGATTTGCTGCGGTGACAGAAGTTGATTTTGATGCTTAATTTTGACACAACTCACCAGAAATATATTATCCCCATATGAAAAATTATGTAAGCCCTGGACCTTAAAATTCAACCAAATATTTTTTTTTTCAAAAATCCCCAAATTCTGCTTAAAACTTTTGGTACAACTTAAAAAAGATTTGCTGCGGTGACAGAAGTTGATTTTGGTGCTGAATTTTGACACAACTCACCAGAAATATATTTACCCGTATGAAAAATTACATAAGCCCCGGACCTTAAAAATCAACCAAAAATTTTTTTTCTCAGAAATTCCCAAATACTGCTTAAAACTTTTGGCACAACTTAAAAAAGATTTGCTGCGGTGACAGAAGTTGATTTTGGTGCTTAATTTTGACACAACTCACCCGAAATATATTTTCCCCATATGAAAACTTACGTAAGACCCGGACCTTAAAAATCGGCCCCCAATTTTTTTTTTTTAAAAATCCCCAAATTCTGCTTAAAACTTTTGGTACAACTTAAAAAAGATTTGATGCGTTGAAAGAAGTTGGTTTTGGTGCTTAATTTTGACACAACTCACCAGAAATATATTTACCCATATGAAAAATTATGTAAGCCCCGGACCTTAAAAATCGGCCAAAAATATTTTTTTTCAAAAATCCCCAAATTCTGCTTAAAACTTTTGGTACAACTTAAAAAAGATTTGCTGCGGGGACAGAAGTTGATTTTGGTGTTTAATTTTGACACAACTCACCAGAAATATATTTACCCATTTGAAAAATTATGTAAGCCCCTGACCTTAAAATTCAACCAAATATTTTTTTTTTCAAAAATCCCCAAATTCTGCTTAAAACTTTTGGTACAACTTAAAAAATATTTGCTGCGTTGAAACAAGTTGATTTTGGTGCTTAATTTTGACACAACTCACCAGAAAAATATTTACCCGTATGAAAAATTACGTAAGCCCCGGACCATAAAATCAACCAAAAATTTTTTTCTCAAAAATTCCCAAATTCTACTTAAAACTTTTGGTACAACTTAAAAAAGATTTGCTGCGGGGACAGAAGTTGATTTTTGTGCTTAATTTTGACACAACTCACCAGAAATATATTTACCCATTTGAAAAATTACGTAAGCCCCGGACCTTAAAAATTGGCCCAAAATTATTTTTTTTCAAAAATCCCCAAATTCTGCTTAAAACTTTTGGTACAACTTAAAAAAGATTTGCTGCGTTGAAACAAGTTGATTTTGGTGCTTAATTTTGACACAACTCACCAGAAAAATATTTACCCGTATGAAAAATTACGTAAGCCCCGGACCATAAAATCAACCAAAAATTTTTTTCTCAAAAATTCCCAAATTCTACTTAAAACTTTTGGTACAACTTAAAAAAGATTTGCTGCGGGGACAGAAGTTGATTTTTGTGCTTAATTTTGACACAACTCACCAGAAATATATTTACCCATTTGAAAAATTACGTAAGCCCCGGACCTTAAAAATTGGCCCAAAATTATTTTTTTTCAAAAATCCCCAAATTCTGCTTAAAACTTTTGGTACAACTTAAAAAAGATTTGCTGCGTTGAAACAAGTTGATTTTGGTGCTTAATTTTGACACAACTCACCAGAAATATATTTACCCGTATGAAAAATTACGTAAGCCCCGGACCTTAAAAATCGGCCCAAAATTTTTTTTTTCAAAAATCCCCAAATTCTGCTTAAAACTTTTGGTACAACTTAAAAAAGATTTGCTGCGTTGAAAGAAGTTGGTTTTGGTGCTTAATTTTAACACAACTCACCAGAAAAATATTTACATGTATGAAAAATTACGTAAGCCCCGGACCTTAAAAATTGGCCAAAAATATTTTTTTTCAAAAATCCCCAAATTCTGCTTAAAACTTTTGGTACAACTTAAAAAAGATTTGCTGCGGGGACAGAAGTTGATTTTGGTGCTTAATTTTGACACAACTCACCAGAAATATATTTACCCATTTGAAAAATTACGTAAGCCCCGGACCTTAAAAATTGGCCCAAAATTATTTTTTTTCAAAAATCCCCAAATTCTGCTTAAAACTTTTGGTACAACTTAAAAAAGATTTGCTGCGGGGACAGAAGTTGATTTTGGTGTTTAATTTTGACACAACTCACCAGAAATATATTTACCCATTTGAAAAATTATGTAAGCCCCTGACCTTAAAATTCAACCAAATATTTTTTTTTTCAAAAATCCCCAAATTCTGCTTAAAACTTTTGGTACAACTTAAAAAATATTTGCTGCGTTGAAACAAGTTGATTTTGGTGCTTAATTTTGACACAACTCACCAGAAAAATATTTACCCGTATGAAAAATTACGTAAGCCCCGGACCATAAAATCAACCAAAAATTTTTTTCTCAAAAATTCCCAAATTCTACTTAAAACTTTTGGTACCACTTAAAAAAGATTTGCTGCGGGGACAGAAGTTGATTTTGGTGCTTAATTTTGACACAACTCACCAGAAATATATTTTCCCCGTATGAAAAGTTACGTAAGACCCGGACCTTAAAAATCGTCCCCCAATTTTTTTTTTTCAAAAATCCTCAAATTCTGCTTAAAACTTTTGGTACAACTTAAAAAAGATTTGCTGCGTTGAAAGAAGTTGGTTTTGGTGCTTAATTTTGACACAACTCACCAGAAATATATTTACCCATATGAAAAATTATGTAAGCCCCGGACCTTAAAAATCGGCCTAAAATATTTTTTTTCAAAAATCCCCAAATTCTGCTTAAAACTTTTGGTACAACTTAAAAAAGATTTGCTGCGGGGACAGAAGTTGATTTTGGTGTTTAATTTTGACACAACTCACCAGAAATATATTTACCCATTTAAAAAATTACGTAAGCCCCGGACCTTTAAATCGGCCCAAAATATTTTTTTTTCAAAAATCCCCAAATTCTGCTTAAAACTTTTGGTACAACTTAAAAAAGATTTGCTGCGTTGAAACAAGTTGATTTTGGTGCTGAATTTGACACAACTCACCAGAAATATATTTACCCGTATGAAAAATTACGTAAGCCCCGGACCTTAAAAATCGGGCAAAATTTTTTTTAAAAAAAATCCCCAAATTCTGCTTAAAACATTTGGTACAACTTAAAAAAGATTTGCTGCGGTGACAGAAGTTGATTTTGATGCTTAATTTTGACACAACTCACCAGAAATATATTATCCCCATATGAAAAATTATGTAAGCCCTGGACCTTAAAATTCAACCAAATATTTTTTTTTTCAAAAATCCCCAAATTCTGCTTAAAACTTTTGGTACAACTTAAAAAAGATTTGCTGCGGTGACAGAAGTTGATTTTGGTGCTGAATTTTGACACAACTCACCAGAAATATATTTACCCGTATGAAAAATTACATAAGCCCCGGACCTTAAAAATCAACCAAAAATTTTTTTTCTCAGAAATTCCCAAATACTGCTTAAAACTTTTGGCACAACTTAAAAAAGATTTGCTGCGGTGACAGAAGTTGATTTTGGTGCTTAATTTTGACACAACTCACCCGAAATATATTTTCCCCATATGAAAACTTACGTAAGACCCGGACCTTAAAAATCGGCCCCCAATTTTTTTTTTTTAAAAATCCCCAAATTCTGCTTAAAACTTTTGGTACAACTTAAAAAAGATTTGATGCGTTGAAAGAAGTTGGTTTTGATGCTTAATTTTGACACAACTCACCAGAAATATATTTACCCATATGAAAAATTATGTAAGCCCCGGACCTTAAAAATCGGCCAAAAATATTTTTTTTCAAAAATCCCCAAATTCTGCTTAAAACTTTTGGTACAACTTAAAAAATATTTGCTGCGGGGACAGAAGTTGATTTTGGTGTTTAATTTTGACACAACTCACCAGAAATATATTTACCCATTTGAAAAATTATGTAAGCCCCTGACCTTAAAATTCAACCAAATATTTCTTTTTTTCAAAAATCCCCAAATTCTGCTTAAAACTTTTGGTACAACTTAAAAAATATTTGCTGCGTTGAAACAAGTTGATTTTGGTGCTTAATTTTGACACAACTCACCAGAAAAATATTTACCCGTATGAAAAATTACGTAAGCCCCGGACCATAAAATCAACCAAAAATTTTTTTCTCAAAAATTCCCAAATTCTACTTAAAACTTTTGGTACAACTTAAAAAAGATTTGCTGCGGGGACAGAAGTTGATTTTTGTGCTTAATTTTGACACAACTCACCAGAAATATATTTACCCATTTGAAAAATTACGTAAGCCCCGGACCTTAAAAATTGGCCCAAAATTATTTTTTTTCAAAAATCCCCAAATTCTGCTTAAAACTTTTGGTACAACTTAAAAAAGATTTGCTGCGTTGAAACAAGTTGATTTTGGTGCTTAATTTTGACACAACTCACCAGAAAAATATTTACCCGTATGAAAAATTACGTAAGCCCCGGACCATAAAATCAACCAAAAATTTTTTTCTCAAAAATTCCCAAATTCTACTTAAAACTTTTGGTACAACTTAAAAAAGATTTGCTGCGGGGACAGAAGTTGATTTTTGTGCTTAATTTTGACACAACTCACCAGAAATATATTTACCCATTTGAAAAATTACGTAAGCCCCGGACCTTAAAAATTGGCCCAAAATTATTTTTTTTCAAAAATCCCCAAATTCTGCTTAAAACTTTTGGTACAACTTAAAAAAGATTTGCTGCGTTGAAACAAGTTGATTTTGGTGCTTAATTTTGACACAACTCACCAGAAATATATTTACCCGTATGAAAAATTACGTAAGCCCCGGACCTTAAAAATCGGCCCCAATTTTTTTTTTTCAAAAATCCTCAAATTCTGCTTAAAACTTTTGGTACAACTTAAAAAAGATTTGCTGCGTTGAAAGAAGTTGGTTTTGGTGCTTAATTTTGACACAACTCACCAGAAATATATTTACCCATATGAAAAATTATGTAAGCCCCGGACCTTAAAAATCGGCCTAAAATATTTTTTTTCAAAAATCCCCAAATTCTGCTTAAAACTTTTGGTACAACTTAAAAAAGATTTGCTGCGGGGACAGAAGTTGATTTTGGTGTTTAATTTTGACACAACTCACCAGAAATATATTTACCCATTTAAAAAATTACGTAAGCCCCGGACCTTAAAAATCGGCCCAAAATATTTTTTTTTCAAAAATCCCCAAATTCTGCTTAAAACTTTTGGTACAACTTAAAAAATATTTGCTGCGTTGAAACAAGTTGATTTTGGTGCTGAATTTGACACAACTCACCGGAAATATATTTACCCGTATGAAAAATTACGTAAGCCCCGGACCTTAAAAATCGGGCAAAATTTTTTTTTAAAAAAATCCCCAAATTCTGCTTAAAACATTTGGTACAACTTAAAAAAGATTTGCTGCGGTGACAGAAGTTGATTTTGATGCTTAATTTTGACACAACTCACCAGAAATATATTATCCCCATATGAAAAATTATGTAAGCCCTGGACCTTAAAATTCAACCAAATATTTTTTTTTTCAAAAATCCCCAAATTCTGCTTAAAACTTTTGGTACAACTTAAAAAAGATTTGCTGCGGTGACAGAAGTTGATTTTGGTGCTGAATTTTGACACAACTCACCAGAAATATATTTACCCGTATGAAAAATTACATAAGCCCCGGACCTTAAAAATCAACCAAAAATTTTTTTTCTCAGAAATTCCCAAATACTGCTTAAAACTTTTGGCACAACTTAAAAAAGATTTGCTGCGGTGACAGAAGTTGATTTTGGTGCTTAATTTTGACACAACTCACCCGAAATATATTTTCCCCATATGAAAACTTACGTAAGACCCGGACCTTAAAAATCGGCCCCCAATTTTTTTTTTTTTTAAATCCCCAAATTCTGCTTAAAACTTTTGGTACAACTTAAAAAAGATTTGATGCGTTGAAAGAAGTTGGTTTTGGTGCTTAATTTTGACACAACTCACCAGAAATATATTTACCCATATGAAAAATTATGTAAGCCCCGGACCTTAAAAATCGGCCAAAAATATTTTTTTTCAAAAATCCCCAAATTCTGCTTAAAACTTTTGGTACAACTTAAAAAAGATTTGCTGCGGGGACAGAAGTTGATTTTGGTGTTTAATTTTGACACAACTCACCAGAAATATATTTACCCATTTGAAAAATTATGTAAGCCCCTGACCTTAAAATTCAACCAAATATTTTTTTTTTCAAAAATCCCCAAATTCTGCTTAAAACTTTTGGTACAACTTAAAAAATATTTGCTGCGTTGAAACAAGTTGATTTTGGTGCTTAATTTTGACACAACTCACCAGAAAAATATTTACCCGTATGAAAAATTACGTAAGCCCCGGACCATAAAATCAACCAAAAATTTTTTTCTCAAAAATTCCCAAATTCTACTTAAAACTTTTGGTACAACTTAAAAAAGATTTGCTGCGGGGACAGAAGTTGATTTTTGTGCTTAATTTTGACACAACTCACCAGAAATATATTTACCCATTTGAAAAATTACGTAAGCCCCGGACCTTAAAAATTGGCCCAAAATTATTTTTTTTCAAAAATCCCCAAATTCTGCTTAAAACTTTTGGTACAACTTAAAAAAGATTTGCTGCGTTGAAACAAGTTGATTTTGGTGCTTAATTTTGACACAACTCACCAGAAATATATTTACCCGTATGAAAAATTACGTAAGCCCCGGACCTTAAAAATCGGCCCAAAATTTTTTTTTTCAAAAATCCCCAAATTCTGCTTAAAACTTTTGGTACAACTTAAAAAAGATTTGCTGCGTTGAAAGAAGTTGGTTTTGGTGCTTAATTTTAACACAACTCACCAGAAAAATATTTACATGTATGAAAAATTACGTAAGCCCCGGACCTTAAAAATTGGCCAAAAATATTTTTTTTCAAAAATCCCCAAATTCTGCTTAAAACTTTTGGTACAACTTAAAAAAGATTTGCTGCGGGGACAGAAGTTGATTTTGGTGCTTAATTTTGACACAACTCACCAGAAATATATTTACCCATTTGAAAAATTACGTAAGCCCCGGACCTTAAAAATTGGCCCAAAATTATTTTTTTTCAAAAATCCCCAAATTCTGCTTAAAACTTTTGGTACAACTTAAAAAAGATTTGCTGCGGGGACAGAAGTTGATTTTGGTGCTTAATTTTGACACAACTCACCAGAAATATATTTACCCATTTGAAAAATTACGTAAGCCCCGGACCTTAAAAATTGGCCCAAAATTATTTTTTTTCAAAAATCCCCAAATTCTGCTTAAAACTTTTGGTACAACTTAAAAAAGATTTGCTGCGTTGAAACAAGTTGATTTTGGTGCTTAATTTTGACACAACTCACCAGAAATATATTTACCCGTATGAAAAATTACGTAAGCCCCGGACCTTAAAAATCGGCCCCAATTTTTTTTTTTCAAAAATCCTCAAATTCTGCTTAAAACTTTTGGTACAACTTAAAAAAGATTTGCTGCGTTGAAAGAAGTTGGTTTTGGTGCTTAATTTTGACACAACTCACCAGAAATATATTTACCCATATGAAAAATTATGTAAGCCCCGGACCTTAAAAATCGGCCTAAAATATTTTTTTTCAAAAATCCCCAAATTCTGCTTAAAACTTTTGGTACAACTTAAAAAAGATTTGCTGCGGGGACAGAAGTTGATTTTGGTGTTTAATTTTGACACAACTCACCAGAAATATATTTACCCATTTAAAAAATTACGTAAGCCCCGGACCTTAAAAATCGGCCCAAAATATTTTTTTTTCAAAAATCCCCAAATTCTGCTTAAAACTTTTGGTACAACTTAAAAAATATTTGCTGCGTTGAAACAAGTTGATTTTGGTGCTGAATTTGACACAACTCACCGGAAATATATTTACCCGTATGAAAAATTACGTAAGCCCCGGACCTTAAAAATCGGGCAAAATTTTTTTTTAAAAAAATCCCCAAATTCTGCTTAAAACATTTGGTACAACTTAAAAAAGATTTGCTGCGGTGACAGAAGTTGATTTTGATGCTTAATTTTGACACAACTCACCAGAAATATATTATCCCCATATGAAAAATTATGTAAGCCCTGGACCTTAAAATTCAACCAAATATTTTTTTTTTCAAAAATCCCCAAATTCTGCTTAAAACTTTTGGTACAACTTAAAAAAGATTTGCTGCGGTGACAGAAGTTGATTTTGGTGCTGAATTTTGACACAACTCACCAGAAATATATTTACCCGTATGAAAAATTACATAAGCCCCGGACCTTAAAAATCAACCAAAAATTTTTTTTCTCAGAAATTCCCAAATACTGCTTAAAACTTTTGGCACAACTTAAAAAAGATTTGCTGCGGTGACAGAAGTTGATTTTGGTGCTTAATTTTGACACAACTCACCCGAAATATATTTTCCCCATATGAAAACTTACGTAAGACCCGGACCTTAAAAATCGGCCCCCAATTTTTTTTTTTTTTAAATCCCCAAATTCTGCTTAAAACTTTTGGTACAACTTAAAAAAGATTTGATGCGTTGAAAGAAGTTGGTTTTGGTGCTTAATTTTGACACAACTCACCAGAAATATATTTACCCATATGAAAAATTATGTAAGCCCCGGACCTTAAAAATCGGCCAAAAATATTTTTTTTCAAAAATCCCCAAATTCTGCTTAAAACTTTTGGTACAACTTAAAAAAGATTTGCTGCGGGGACAGAAGTTGATTTTGGTGTTTAATTTTGACACAACTCACCAGAAATATATTTACCCATTTGAAAAATTATGTAAGCCCCTGACCTTAAAATTCAACCAAATATTTTTTTTTTCAAAAATCCCCAAATTCTGCTTAAAACTTTTGGTACAACTTAAAAAATATTTGCTGCGTTGAAACAAGTTGATTTTGGTGCTTAATTTTGACACAACTCACCAGAAAAATATTTACCCGTATGAAAAATTACGTAAGCCCCGGACCATAAAATCAACCAAAAATTTTTTTCTCAAAAATTCCCAAATTCTACTTAAAACTTTTGGTACAACTTAAAAAAGATTTGCTGCGGGGACAGAAGTTGATTTTTGTGCTTAATTTTGACACAACTCACCAGAAATATATTTACCCATTTGAAAAATTACGTAAGCCCCGGACCTTAAAAATTGGCCCAAAATTATTTTTTTTCAAAAATCCCCAAATTCTGCTTAAAACTTTTGGTACAACTTAAAAAAGATTTGCTGCGTTGAAACAAGTTGATTTTGGTGCTTAATTTTGACACAACTCACCAGAAAAATATTTACCCGTATGAAAAATTACGTAAGCCCCGGACCATAAAATCAACCAAAAATTTTTTTCTCAAAAATTCCCAAATTCTACTTAAAACTTTTGGTACAACTTAAAAAAGATTTGCTGCGGGGACAGAAGTTGATTTTTGTGCTTAATTTTGACACAACTCACCAGAAATATATTTACCCATTTGAAAAATTACGTAAGCCCCGGACCTTAAAAATTGGCCCAAAATTATTTTTTTTCAAAAATCCCCAAATTCTGCTTAAAACTTTTGGTACAACTTAAAAAAGATTTGCTGCGTTGAAACAAGTTGATTTTGGTGCTTAATTTTGACACAACTCACCAGAAATATATTTACCCGTATGAAAAATTACGTAAGCCCCGGACCTTAAAAATCGGCCCCAATTTTTTTTTTTCAAAAATCCTCAAATTCTGCTTAAAACTTTTGGTACAACTTAAAAAAGATTTGCTGCGTTGAAAGAAGTTGGTTTTGGTGCTTAATTTTGACACAACTCACCAGAAATATATTTACCCATATGAAAAATTATGTAAGCCCCGGACCTTAAAAATCGGCCTAAAATATTTTTTTTCAAAAATCCCCAAATTCTGCTTAAAACTTTTGGTACAACTTAAAAAAGATTTGCTGCGGGGACAGAAGTTGATTTTGGTGTTTAATTTTGACACAACTCACCAGAAATATATTTACCCATTTAAAAAATTACGTAAGCCCCGGACCTTAAAAATCGGCCCAAAATATTTTTTTTTCAAAAATCCCCAAATTCTGCTTAAAACTTTTGGTACAACTTAAAAAATATTTGCTGCGTTGAAACAAGTTGATTTTGGTGCTGAATTTGACACAACTCACCGGAAATATATTTACCCGTATGAAAAATTACGTAAGCCCCGGACCTTAAAAATCGGGCAAAATTTTTTTTTAAAAAAATCCCCAAATTCTGCTTAAAACATTTGGTACAACTTAAAAAAGATTTGCTGCGGTGACAGAAGTTGATTTTGATGCTTAATTTTGACACAACTCACCAGAAATATATTATCCCCATATGAAAAATTATGTAAGCCCTGGACCTTAAAATTCAACCAAATATTTTTTTTTTCAAAAATCCCCAAATTCTGCTTAAAACTTTTGGTACAACTTAAAAAAGATTTGCTGCGGTGACAGAAGTTGATTTTGGTGCTGAATTTTGACACAACTCACCAGAAATATATTTACCCGTATGAAAAATTACATAAGCCCCGGACCTTAAAAATCAACCAAAAATTTTTTTTCTCAGAAATTCCCAAATACTGCTTAAAACTTTTGGCACAACTTAAAAAAGATTTGCTGCGGTGACAGAAGTTGATTTTGGTGCTTAATTTTGACACAACTCACCCGAAATATATTTTCCCCATATGAAAACTTACGTAAGACCCGGACCTTAAAAATCGGCCCCCAATTTTTTTTTTTTTTAAATCCCCAAATTCTGCTTAAAACTTTTGGTACAACTTAAAAAAGATTTGATGCGTTGAAAGAAGTTGGTTTTGGTGCTTAATTTTGACACAACTCACCAGAAATATATTTACCCATATGAAAAATTATGTAAGCCCCGGACCTTAAAAATCGGCCAAAAATATTTTTTTTCAAAAATCCCCAAATTCTGCTTAAAACTTTTGGTACAACTTAAAAAAGATTTGCTGCGGGGACAGAAGTTGATTTTGGTGTTTAATTTTGACACAACTCACCAGAAATATATTTACCCATTTGAAAAATTATGTAAGCCCCTGACCTTAAAATTCAACCAAATATTTTTTTTTTCAAAAATCCCCAAATTCTGCTTAAAACTTTTGGTACAACTTAAAAAATATTTGCTGCGTTGAAACAAGTTGATTTTGGTGCTTAATTTTGACACAACTCACCAGAAAAATATTTACCCGTATGAAAAATTACGTAAGCCCCGGACCATAAAATCAACCAAAAATTTTTTTCTCAAAAATTCCCAAATTCTACTTAAAACTTTTGGTACAACTTAAAAAAGATTTGCTGCGGGGACAGAAGTTGATTTTTGTGCTTAATTTTGACACAACTCACCAGAAATATATTTACCCATTTGAAAAATTACGTAAGCCCCGGACCTTAAAAATTGGCCCAAAATTATTTTTTTTCAAAAATCCCCAAATTCTGCTTAAAACTTTTGGTACAACTTAAAAAAGATTTGCTGCGTTGAAACAAGTTGATTTTGGTGCTTAATTTTGACACAACTCACCAGAAATATATTTACCCGTATGAAAAATTACGTAAGCCCCGGACCTTAAAAATCGGCCCAAAATTTTTTTTTTCAAAAATCCCCAAATTCTGCTTAAAACTTTTGGTACAACTTAAAAAAGATTTGCTGCGTTGAAAGAAGTTGGTTTTGGTGCTTAATTTTAACACAACTCACCAGAAAAATATTTACATGTATGAAAAATTACGTAAGCCCCGGACCTTAAAAATTGGCCAAAAATATTTTTTTTCAAAAATCCCCAAATTCTGCTTAAAACTTTTGGTACAACTTAAAAAAGATTTGCTGCGGGGACAGAAGTTGATTTTGGTGCTTAATTTTGACACAACTCACCAGAAATATATTTACCCATTTGAAAAATTACGTAAGCCCCGGACCTTAAAAATTGGCCCAAAATTATTTTTTTTCAAAAATCCCCAAATTCTGCTTAAAACTTTTGGTACAACTTAAAAAAGATTTGCTGCGTTGAAACAAGTTGATTTTGGTGCTGAATTTTGACACAACTCACCAGAAATATATTTACCCGTATGAAAAATTACATAAGCCGCGGACCTTAAAAATCAACCAAAAATTTTTTTTCTCAGAAATTCCCAAATTCTGCTTAAAACTTTTGGTACCACTTAAAAAAGATTTGCTGCGGGGACAGAAGTTGATTTTGGTGCTTAATTTTGACACAACTCACCAGAAATATATTTTCCCCGTATGAAAAGTTACGTAAGACCCGGACCTTAAAAATCGTCCCCCAATTTTTTTTTTTCAAAAATCCTCAAATTCTGCTTAAAACTTTTGGTACAACTTAAAAAAGATTTGCTGCGTTGAAAGAAGTTGGTTTTGGTGCTTAATTTTGACACAACTCACCAGAAATATATTTACCCATATGAAAAATTATGTAAGCCCCGGACCTTAAAAATCGGCCTAAAATATTTTTTTTCAAAAATCCCCAAATTCTGCTTAAAACTTTTGGTACAACTTAAAAAAGATTTGCTGCGGGGACAGAAGTTGATTTTGGTGTTTAATTTTGACACAACTCACCAGAAATATATTTACCCATTTAAAAAATTGCGTAAGCCCCGGACCTTAAAAATCGGCCCAAAATATTTTTTTTTCAAAAATCCCCAAATTCTGCTTAAAACTTTTGGTACAACTTAAAAAAGATTTGCTGCGTTGAAACAAGTTGATTTTGGTGCTGAATTTGACACAACTCACCAGAAATATATTTACCCGTATGAAAAATTACGTAAGCCCCGGACCTTAAAAATCGGGCAAAATTTTTTTTTTCAAAAATCCCCAAATTCTGCTTAAAACATTTGGTACAACTTAAAAAAGATTTGCTGCGGTGACAGAAGTTGATTTTGATGCTTAATTTTGACACAACTCACCAGAAATATATTATCCCCATATGAAAAATTATGTAAGCCCTGGACCTTAAAATTCAACCAAATATTTTTTTTTTCAAAAATCCCCAAATTCTGCTTAAAACTTTTGGTACAACTTAAAAAAGATTTGCTGCGGTGACAGAAGTTGATTTTGGTGGTGAATTTTGACACAACTCACCAGAAATATATTTACCCGTATGAAAAATTACATAAGCCCCGGACCTTAAAAATCAACCAAAAAATTTTTTTCTCAGAAATTCCCAAATACTGCTTACAACTTTTGGCACAACTTAAAAAAGATTTGCTGCGGTGACAGAAGTTGATTTTGGTGCTTAATTTTGACACAACTCACCCGAAATATATTTTCCCCATATGAAAACTTACGTAAGACCCGGACCTTAAAAATCGGACCCCAATTTTTTTTTTTTTTAAATCCCCAAATTCTGCTTAAAACTTTTGGTACAACTTAAAAAAGATTTGATGCGTTGAAAGAAGTTGGTTTTGGTGCTTAATTTTGACACAACTCACCAGAAATATATTTACCCATATGAAAAATTATGTAAGCCCCGGACCTTAAAAATCGGCCAAAAATATTTTTTTTCAAAAATCCCCAAATTCTGCTTAAAACTTTTGGTACAACTTAAAAAAGATTTGCTGCGGGGACAGAAGTTGATTTTGGTGTTTAATTTTGACACAACTCACCAGAAATATATTTACCCATTTGAAAAATTATGTAAGCCCCTGACCTTAAAATTCAACCAAATATTTTTTTTTTCAAAAATCCCCAAATTCTGCTTAAAACTTTTGGTACAACTTAAAAAAGATTTGCTGCGTTGAAACAAGTTGATTTTGGTGCTTAATTTTGACACAACTCACCAGAAAAATATTTACCCGTATGAAAAATTACGTAAGCCCCGGACCATAAAATCAACCAAAAATTTTTTTCTCAAAAATTCCCAAATTCTACTTAAAACTTTTGGTACCACTTAAAAAAGATTTGCTGCGGGGACAGAAGTTGATTTTGGTGCTTAATTTTGACACAACTCACCAGAAATATATTTTCCCCGTATGAAAAGTTACGTAAGACCCGGACCTTAAAAATCGTCCCCCAATTATTTTTTTTCAAAAATCCTCAAATTCTGCTTAAAACTTTTGGTACAACTTAAAAAAGATTTGCTGCGTTGAAAGAAGTTGGTTTTGGTGCTTAATTTTGACACAACTCACCAGAAATATATTTACCCATATGAAAAATTATGTAAGCCCCGGACCTTAAAAATCGGCCTAAAATATTTTTTTTCAAAAATCCCCAAATTCTGCTTAAAACTTTTGGTACAACTTAAAAAAGATTTGCTGCGGGGACAGAAGTTGATTTTGGTGTTTAATTTTGACACAACTCACCAGAAATATATTTACCCATTTAAAAAATTACGTAAGCCCCGGACCTTAAAAATCGGCCCAAAATATTTTTTTTTCAAAAATCCCCAAATTCTGCTTAAAACTTTTGGTACAACTTAAAAAAGATTTGCTGCGTTGAAACAAGTTGATTTTGGTGCTGAATTTGACACAACTCACCAGAAATATATTTACCCGTATGAAAAATTACGTAAGCCCCGGACCTTAAAAATCGGGCAAAATTTTTTTTTAAAAAAATCCCCAAATTCTGCTTAAAACATTTGGTACAACTTAAAAAAGATTTGCTGCGGTGACAGAAGTTGATTTTGATGCTTAATTTTGACACAACTCACCAGAAATATATTATCCCCATATGAAAAATTATGTAAGCCCTGGACCTTAAAATTCAACCAAATATTTTTTTTTTCAAAAATCCCCAAATTCTGCTTAAAACTTTTGGTACAACTTAAAAAAGATTTGCTGCGGTGACAGAAGTTGATTTTGGTGCTGAATTTTGACACAACTCACCAGAAATATATTTACCCATTTGAAAAATTATGTAAGCCCCTGACCTTAAAATTCAACCAAATATTTTTTTTTTCAAAAATCCCCAAATTCTGCTTAAAACTTTTGGTACAACTTAAAAAATATTTGCTGCGTTGAAACAAGTTGATTTTGGTGCTTAATTTTGACACAACTCACCAGAAAAATATTTACCCGTATGAAAAATTACGTAAGCCCCGGACCATAAAATCAACCAAAAATTTTTTTCTCAAAAATTCCCAAATTCTACTTAAAACTTTTGGTACCACTTAAAAAAGATTTGCTGCGGGGACAGAAGTTGATTTTGGTGCTTAATTTTGACACAACTCACCAGAAATATATTTTCCCCGTATGAAAAGTTACGTAAGACCCGGACCTTAAAAATCGTCCCCCAATTTTTTTTTTTCAAAAATCCTCAAATTCTGCTTAAAACTTTTGGTACAACTTAAAAAAGATTTGCTGCGTTGAAAGGAGTTGGTTTTGGTGCTTAATTTTGACACAACTCACCAGAAATATATTTACCCATATGAAAAATTATGTAAGCCCCGGACCTTAAAAATCGGCCTAAAATATTTTTTTTCAAAAATCCCCAAATTCTGCTTAAAACTTTTGGTACAACTTAAAAAAGATTTGCTGCGGGGACAGAAGTTGATTTTGGTGTTTAATTTTGACACAACTCACCAGAAATATATTTACCCATTTAAAAAATTACGTAAGCCCCGGACCTTAAAAATCGGCCCAAAATATTGTTTTTTCAAAAATCCCCAAATTCTGCTTAAAACTTTTGGTACAACTTAAAAAAGATTTGCTGCGTTGAAACAAGTTGATTTTGGTGCTGAATTTGACACAACTCACCAGAAATATATTTACCCGTATGAAAAATTACGTAAGCCCCGGACCTTAAAAATCGGGCAAAATTTTTTTTTAAAAAAAATCCCCAAATTCTGCTTAAAACATTTGGTACAACTTAAAAAAGATTTGCTGCGGTGACAGAAGTTGATTTTGATGCTTAATTTTGACACAACTCACCAGAAATATATTATCCCCATATGAAAAATTATGTCAGCCCTGGACCTTAAAATTCAACCAAATATTTTTTTTTTCAAAAATCCCCAAATTCTGCTTAAAACTTTTGGTACAACTTAAAAAAGATTTGCTGCGGTGACAGAAGTTGATTTTGGTGCTGAATTTTGACACAACTCACCAGAAATATATTTACCCGTATGAAAAATTACATAAGCCCCGGACCTTAAAAATCAACCAAAAATTTTTTTTCTCAGAAATTCCCAAATAGTGCTTAAAACTTTTGGCACAACTTAAAAAAGATTTGCTGCGGTGACAGAAGTTGATTTTGGTGCTTAATTTTGACACAACTCACCCGAAATATATTTTCCCCATATGAAAACTTACGTAAGACCCGGACCTTAAAAATCGGCCCCCAATTTTTTTTTTTTAAAAATCCCCAAATTCTGCTTAAAACTTTTGGTACAACTTAAAAAAGATTTGATGCGTTGAAAGAAGTTGGTTTTGGTGCTTAATTTTGACACAACTCACCAGAAATATATTTACCCATATGAAAAATTATGTAAGCCCCGGACCTTAAAAATCGGCCAAAAATATTTTTTTTCAAAAATCCCCAAATTCTGCTTAAAACTTTTGGTACAACTTAAAAAAGATTTGCTGCGGGGACAGAAGTTGATTTTGGTGTTTAATTTTGACACAACTCACCAGAAATATATTTACCCATTTGAAAAATTATGTAAGCCCCTGACCTTAAAATTCAACCAAATATTTTTTTTTTCAAAAATCCCCAAATTCTGCTTAAAACTTTTGGTACAACTTAAAAAATATTTGCTGCGTTGAAACAAGTTGATTTTGGTGCTTAATTTTGACACAACTCACCAGAAAAATATTTACCCGTATGAAAAATTACGTAAGCCCCGGACCATAAAATCAACCAAAAATTTTTTTCTCAAAAATTCCCAAATTCTACTTAAAACTTTTGGTACAACTTAAAAAAGATTTGCTGCGGGGACAGAAGTTGATTTTTGTGCTTAATTTTGACACAACTCACCAGAAATATATTTACCTGTATGAAAAATTACGTAAGCCCCGGACCTTAAAAATCGGCCCAAAATTTTTTTTTTCAAAAATCCCCAAATTCTGCTTAAAACTTTTGGTACAACTTAAAAAAGATTTGCTGCGGTGACAGAAGTTGGTTTTGGTGCTTAATTTTGACACAACTCACCAGAAATATATTTACCAGTATGAAAAATTACGTAAGCCCCGGACCATAAAAATCAACCAAAAATTTTTTTTCTCAAAAATTCCCAAATTCTGCTTAAAACTTTTGGTACAACTTAAAAAAGATTAGCTGCGGTGACAGAAGTTGATTTTGGTGCTTATATTTGACACAACTCACCAGAAATATATTTTCCCCGTATGAAAAGTTTCGTAAGCCCCGAACCTTAAAAATCAGCCCCAAATTTTTTTTTTTCAAAAATCCCCAAATTCTGCTTAAAACTTTTGGTACAACTTAAAAAAGATTTGCTGCGGTGACAGAAGTTGGTTTTTGGGCTTAATTTTGACACAACTCACCAGAAATATATTTACCAGTATGAAAAATTACGTAAGCCCCGGACCATAAAAATCAACCAAAATTTTTTTTCTCAAAAATTCCCAAATTCTGCTTAAAACTTTTGGTACAACTTAAAAAAGATTTGCTGCGGTGACAGAAGTTGATTTTGGTGCTTATATTTGACACAACTCACCAGAAATATATTTTCCCCGTATGAAAAGTTTCGTAAGCCCCGAACCTTAAAAATCAGCCCCAAATTTTTTTTTTTCAAAAATCCCCAAATTCTGCTTAAAACTTTTGGTACAACTTAAAAAGATTTGCTGCGTTGAAAGAAGTTGGTTTTGGTGCTTAATTTTGACACAACTCACCAGAAATATATTTACCCGTATGAAAAATTACATAAGCCCCGGACCTTAAAAATCAACCCAAAATTTTTTTTTTCAAAAATTCCCAAATTCTGCTTAAAACTTTTGGTACAACTTAAAAAAGATTTCCTGTGGTGACAGAAGTTGATTTTGGTGCTTAATTTTGACACAACTCACCAGAAATATATTTACCCGTATGAAAAATTACGTAAGCCCAGGACCTTAAAAATCGGCCCAAAATTTTTTTTTTCAAAAATCCCCAAATTCTGCTTAAAACTTTTGGTACAACTTAAAAAAGATTTGCTGCGTTGAAAGAAGTTGGTTTTGGTGCTTAATTTTAACACAACTCACCAGAAAAATATTTACATGTATGAAAAATTACGTAAGCCCCGGACCTTAAAAATTGGCCAAAAATATTTTTTTTCAAAAATCCCCAAATTCTGCTTAAAACTTTTGGTACAACTTAAAAAAGATTTGCTGCGGGGACAGAAGTTGATTTTGGTGTTTAATTTTGACACAACTCACCAGAAATATATTTCCCATTTAAAAAATTACGTAAGCCCCGGACCTTAAAAATCGGCCCAAAATATTTTTTTTTCAAAAATCCCCAAATTCTGCTTAAAACTTTTGGTACAACTTAAAAAAGATTTGCTGCGTTGAAACAAGTTGATTTTGGTGCTGAATTTGACACAACTCACCAGAAATATATTTACCCGTATGAAAAATTACGTAAGCCCCGGACCTTAAAAATCGGGCAAAATTTTTTTTTTCAAAAATCCCCAAATTCTGCTTAAAACATTTGGTACAACTTAAAAAAGATTTGCTGCGGTGACAGAAGTTGATTTTGATGCTTAATTTTGACACAACTCACCAGAAATATATTATCCCCATATGAAAAATTATGTAAGCCCTGGACCTTAAAATTCAACCAAATATTTTTTTTTTCAAAAATCCCCAAATTCTGCTTAAAACTTTTGGTACAACTTAAAAAAGATTTGCTGCGGTGACAGAAGTTGATTTTGGTGGTGAATTTTGACACAACTCACCAGAAATATATTTACCCGTATGAAAAATTACATAAGCCCCGGACCTTAAAAATCAACCAAAAAATTTTTTTCTCAGAAATTCCCAAATACTGCTTAAAACTTTTGGCACAACTTAAAAAAGATTTGCTGCGGTGACAGAAGTTGATTTTGGTGCTTAATTTTGACACAACTCACCCGAAATATATTTTCCCCATATGAAAACTTACGTAAGCCCCGGACCTTAAAAATCGGCCAAAAATATTTTTTTTCAAAAATCCCCAAATTCTGCTTAAAACTTTTGGTACAACTTAAAAAAGATTTGCTGCGGGGACAGAAGTTGATTTTGGTGTTTAATTTTGACACAACTCACCAGAAATATATTTACCCATTTGAAAAATTATGTAAGCCCCTGACCTTAAAATTCAACCAAATATTTTTTTTTTCAAAAATCCCCAAATTCTGCTTAAAACTTTTGGTACAACTTAAAAAATATTTGCTGCGTTGAAACAAGTTGATTTTGGTGCTTAATTTTGACACAACTCACCAGAAAAATATTTACCCGTATGAAAAATTACGTAAGCCCCGGACCATAAAATCAACCAAAAATTTTTTTCTCAAAAATTCCCAAATTCTACTTAAAACTTTTGGTACCACTTAAAAAAGATTTGCTGCGGGGACAGAAGTTGTTTTTGGTGCTTAATTTTGACACAACTCACCAGAAATATATTTTCCCCGTATGAAAAGTTACGTAAGACCCGGACCTTAAAAATCGTCCCCCAATTTTTTTTTTTCAAAAATCCTCAAATTCTGCTTAAAACTTTTGGTACAACTTAAAAAAGATTTGCTGCGTTGAAAGAAGTTGGTTTTGGTGCTTAATTTTGACACAACTCACCAGAAATATATTTACCCATATGAAAAATTATGTAAGACCCGGACCTTAAAAATCGGAATAAAATATTTTTTTTCAAAAATCCCCAAATTCTGCTTAAAACTTTTGGTACAACTTAAAAAAGATTTGCTGCGGGGACAGAAGTTGATTTTGGTGTTTAATTTTGACACAACTCACCAGAAATATATTTACCCATTTAAAAAATTACGTAAGCCCCGGACCTTAAAAATCGGCCCAAAATATTTTTTTTTCAAAAATCCCCAAATTCTGCTTAAAACTTTTGGTACAACTTAAAAAAGATTTGCTGCGTTGAAACAAGTTGATTTTGGTGCTGAATTTGACACAACTCACCAGAAATATATTTACCCGTATGAAAAATTACGTAAGCCCCGGACCTTAAAAATCGGGCAAAATTTTTTTTTTAAAAAATCCCCAAATTCTGCTTAAAACATTTGGTACAACTTAAAAAAGATTTGCTGCGGTGACAGAAGTTGATTTTGATGCTTAATTTTGACACAACTCACCAGAAATATATTATCCCCATATGAAAAATTATGTAAGCCCTGGACCTTAAAATTCAACCAAATATTTTTTTTTTCAAAAATCCCCAAATTCTGCTTAAAACTTTTGGTACAACTTAAAAAAGATTTGCTGCGTTGACAGAAGTTGATTTTGGTGCTGAATTTTGACACAACTCACCAGAAATATATTTACCCATATGAAAAATTACATAAGCCCCGGACCTTAAAAATCAACCAAAAATTTTTTTTCTCAGAAATTCCCAAATACTGCTTAAAACTTTTGGCACAACTTAAAAAAGATTTGCTGCGGTGACAGAAGTTGATTTTGGTGCTTAATTTTGACACAACTCACCCGAAATATATTTTCCCCATATGAAAACTTACGTAAGACCCGGACCTTAAAAATCGGCCCCCAATTTTTTTTTTTTAAAAATCCCCAAATTCTGCTTAAAACTTTTGGTACAACTTAAAAAAGATTTGATGCGTTGAAAGAAGTTGGTTTTGGTGCTTAATTTTGACACAACTCACCAGAAATATATTTACCCATATGAAAAATTACGTAAGCCCCAGACCATAAAAATCAACCAAAAAATTTTTTTCTCAAAAATTCCCAAATTCTGCTTAAAACTTTTGGTACAACTTAAAAAAGATTTGCTGCGGTGACAGAAGTTGATTTTGGTGCTTATATTTGACACAACTCACCAGAAATATATTTTCCCCGTATGAAAAGTTTCGTAAGCCCCGAACCTTAAAAATCAGCCCCAAATTTTTTTTTTTCAAAAATCCCCAAATTCTGCTTAAAACTTTTGGTACAACTTAAAAAGATTTGCTGCGTTGAAAGAAGTTGGTTTTGGTGCTTAATTTTGACACAACTCACCAGAAATATATTTACCCGTATGAAAAATTACATAAGCCCCGGACCTTAAAAATCAACCCAAAATTTTTTTTTTCAAAAATTTCCAAATTCTGCTTAAAACTTTTGGTACAACTTAAAAAAGATTTCCTGTGGTGACAGAAGTTGATTTTGGTGCTTAATTTTGACACAACTCACCAGAAAAATATTTACATGTATGAAAAATTACGTAAGCCCCGGACCTTAAAAATTGGCCCAAAATTTTTTTTTTCAAAAATCCCCAAATTCTGCTTAAAACTTTTGGTACAACTTAAAAAAGATTTGCTGCGTTGAAAGAAGTTGGTTTTGGTGCTTAATTTTAACACAACTCACCAGAAAAATATTTACATGTATGAAAAATTACGTAAGCCCCGGACCTTAAAAATTGGCCAAAAATATTTTTTTTCAAAAATCCCCAAATTCTGCTTATAACTTTTGGTACAACTTAAAAAAGATTTGCTGCGTTGAAACAAGTTGATTTTGGTGCTGAATTTTGACACAACTCACCAGAAATATATTTACCCATATGAAAAATTACATAAGCCGCGGACCTTAAAAATCAACCAAAAATTTTTTTTCTCAGAAATTCCCAAATTCTGCTTAAAACTTTTGGCACAACTTAAAAAAGATTTGCTGCGGTGACAGAAGTTGATTTTGGTGCTTAATTTTGACACAACTCACCAGAAATATATTTTCCCCATATGAAAAGTTACGTAAGACCCGGACCTTAAAAATCGTCCCCCAATTTTTTTTTTTCAAAAATCCCCAAATTCTGCTTAAAACTTTTGGTACAACTTAAAAAAGATTTGATGCGTTGAAAGAAGTTGGTTTTGGTGCTTAATTTTGACACAACTCACCAGAAATATATTTACCCATATGAAAAATTATGTAAGCCCCGGACCTTAAAAATCGGCCTAAAATATTTTTTTTCAAAAATCCCCAAATTCTGCTTAAAACTTTTGGTACAACTTAAAAAAGATTTGCTGCGGGGACAGAAGTTGATTTTGGTGTTTAATTTTGACACAACTCACCAGAAATATATTTACCCATTTAAAAAATTACGTAAGCCCCGGACCTTAAAAATCGGCCCAAAATATTTTTTTTTCAAAAATCCCCAAATTCTGCTTAAAACTTTTGGTACAACTTAAAAAAGATTTGCTGCGTTGAAACAAGTTGATTTTGGTGCTGAATTTGACACAACTCACCAGAAATATATTTACCCGTATGAAAAATTACGTAAGCCCCGGACCTTAAAAATCGGGCAAAATTTTTTTTTTAAAAAATCCCCAAATTCTGCTTAAAACATTTGGTACAACTTAAAAAAGATTTGCTGCGGTGACAGAAGTTGATTTTGATGCTTAATTTTGACACAACTCACCAGAAATATATTATCCCCATATGAAAAATTATGTAAGCCCTGGACCTTAAAATTCAACCAAATATTTTTTTTTTCAAAAATCCCCAAATTCTGCTTAAAACTTTTGGTACAACTTAAAAAAGATTTGCTGCGGTGACAGAAGTTGATTTTGATGCTTAATTTTGACACAACTCACCAGAAATATATTATCCCCATATGAAAAATTATGTAAGCCCTGGACCTTAAAATTCAACCAAATATTTTTTTTTTCAAAAATCCCCAAATTCTGCTTAAAACTTTTGGTACAACTTAAAAAAGATTTGCTGCGGTGACAGAAGTTGATTTTGGTGGTGAATTTTGACACAACTCACCAGAAATATATTTACCCGTATGAAAAATTACATAAGCCCCGGACCTTAAAAATCAACCAAAAAATTTTTTTCTCAGAAATTCCCAAATACTGCTTAAAACTTTTGGCACAACTTAAAAAAGATTTGCTGCGGTGACAGAAGTTGATTTTGGTGCTTAATTTTGACACAACTCACCCGAAATATATTTTCCCCATATGAAAACTTACGTAAGACCCGGACCTTAAAAATCGGCCCCCAATTTTTTTTTTAAAAAAATCCCCAAATTCTGCTTAAAACTTTTGGTACAACTTAAAAAAGATTTGATGCGTTGAAAGAAGTTGGTTTTGGTGCTTAATTTTGACACAACTCACCAGAAATATATTTACCCATATGAAAAATTATGTAAGCCCCGGACCTTAAAAATCGGCCAAAAATATTTTTTTTCAAAAATCCCCAAATTCTGCTTAAAACTTTTGGTACAACTTAAAAAAGATTTGCTGCGGGGACAGAAGTTGATTTTGGTGTTTAATTTTGACACAACTCACCAGAAATATATTTACCCATTTGAAAAATTATGTAAGCCCCTAACCTTAAAATTCAACCAAATATTTTTTTTTTCAAAAATCCCCAAATTCTGCTTAAAACTTTTGGTACAACTTAAAAAATATTTGCTGCATTGAAACAAGTTGATTTTGGTGCTTAATTTTGACACAACTCACCAGAAAAATATTTACCCGTATGAAAAATTACGTAAGCCCCGGACCATAAAATCAACCAAAAATTTTTTTCTCAAAAATTCCCAAATTCTACTTAAAACTTTTGGTACCACTTAAAAAAGATTTGCTGCGGGGACAGAAGTTGATTTTGGTGCTTAATTTTGACACAACTCACCAGAAATATATTTTCCCCGTATGAAAAGTTACGTAAGACCCGGACCTTAAAAATCGTCCCCCAATTTTTTTTTTTCAAAAATCCTCAAATTCTGCTTAAAACTTTTGGTACAACTTAAAAAAGATTTGCTGCGTTGAAAGAAGTTGGTTTTGGTGCTTAATTTTGACACAACTCACCAGAAATATATTTACCCATATGAAAAATTATGTAAGACCCGGACCTTAAAAATCGGCCTAAAATATTTTTTTTCAAAAATCCCCAAATTCTGCTTAAAACTTTTGGTACAACTTAAAAAAGATTTGCTGCGGGGACAGAAGTTGATTTTGGTGTTTAATTTTGACACAACTCACCAGAAATATATTTACCCATTTAAAAAATTACGTAAGCCCCGGACCTTAAAAATCGGCCCAAAATATTTTTTTTTCAAAAATCCCCAAATTCTGCTTAAAACTTTTGGTACAACTTAAAAAAGATTTGCTGCGTTGAAACAAGTTGATTTTGGTGCTGAATTTGACACAACTCACCAGAAATATATTTACCCGTATGAAAAATTACGTAAGCCCCGGACCTTAAAAATCGGGCAAAATTTTTTTTTAAAAAAATCCCCAAATTCTGCTTAAAACATTTGGTACAACTTAAAAAAGATTTGCTGCGGTGACAGAAGTTGATTTTGATGCTTAATTTTGACACAACTCACCAGAAATATATTATCCCCATATGAAAAATTATGTAAGCCCTGGACCTTAAAATTCAACCAAATATTTTTTTTTTCAAAAATCCCCAAATTCTGCTTAAAACTTTTGGTACAACTTAAAAAAGATTTGCTGCGGTGACAGAAGTTGATTTTGGTGCTGAATTTTGACACAACTCACCAGAAATATATTTACCCGTATGAAAAATTACATAAGCCCCGGACCTTAAAAATCAACCAAAAATTTTTTTTCTCAGAAATTCCCAAATACTGCTTAAAACTTTTGGCACAACTTAAAAAAGATTTGCTGCGGTGACAGAAGTTGATTTTGGTGCTTAATTTTGACACAACTCACCCGAAATATATTTTCCCCATATGAAAACTTACGTAAGACCCGGACCTTAAAAATCGGTCCCCAATTTTTTTTTTTTAAAAATCCCCAAATTCTGCTTAAAACTTTTGGTACAACTTAACAAAGATTTGATGCGTTGAAAGAAGTTGGTTTTGGTGCTTAATTTTGACACAACTCACCAGAAATATATTTACCCATATGAAAAATTATGTAAGCCCCGGACCTTAAAAATCGGCCAAAAATATTTTTTTTCAAAAATCCCCAAATTCTGCTTAAAACTTTTGGTACAACTTAAAAAAGATTTGCTGCGGGGACAGAAGTTGATTTTGGTGTTTAATTTTGACACAACTCACCAGAAATATATTTACCCATTTGAAAAATTATGTAAGCCCCTGACCTTAAAATTCAACCAAATATTTTTTTTTTCAAAAATCCCCAAATTCTGCTTAAAACTTTTGGTACAACTTAAAAAAGATTTGCTGCGGTGACAGAAGTTGGTTTTGGTGCTTAATTTTGACACAACTCACCAGAAATATATTTACCAGTATGAAAAATTACGTAAGCCCCGGACCATAAAAATCAACCAAAAATTTTTTTTCTCAAAAATTCCCAAATTCTGCTTAAAACTTTTGGTACAACTTAAAAAAGATTTGCTGCGGTGACAGAAGTTGATTTTGGTGCTTATATTTGACACAACTCACCAGAAATATATTTTCCCCGTATGAAAAGTTTCGTAAGCCCCGAACCTTAAAAATCAGCCCCAAATTTTTTTTTTTCAAAAATCCCCAAATTCTGCTTAAAACTTTTGGTACAACTTAAAAAGATTTGCTGCGTTGAAAGAAGTTGGTTTTGGTGCTTAATTTTGACACAACTCACCAGAAATATATTTACCCGTATGAAAAATTACATAAGCCCCGGACCTTAAAAATCAACCCAAAATTTTTTTTTTCAAAAATTTCCAAATTCTGCTTAAAACTTTTGGTACAACTTAAAAAAGATTTCCTGTGGTGACAGAAGTTGATTTTGGTGCTTAATTTTGACACAACTCACCAGAAAAATATTTACATGTATGAAAAATTACGTAAGCCCCGGACCTTAAAAATTGGCCCAAAATTTTTTTTTTCAAAAATCCCCAAATTCTGCTTAAAACTTTTGGTACAACTTAAAAAAGATTTGCTGCGTTGAAAGAAGTTGGTTTTGGTGCTTAATTTTAACACAACTCACCAGAAAAATATTTACATGTATGAAAAATTACGTAAGCCCCGGACCTTAAAAATTGGCCAAAAATATTTTTTTTCAAAAATCCCCAAATTCTGCTTAAAACTTTTGGTACAACTTAAAAAAGATTTGCTGTGGGGACAGAAGTTGATTTTGGTGCTTAATTTTGACACAACTCACCAGAAATATATTTACCCATTTGAAAAATTACGTAAGCCCCGGACCTTAAAAATTGGCCCAAAATTATTTTTTTTCAAAAATCCCCAAATTCTGCTTAAAACTTTTGGTACAACTTAAAAAAGATTTGCTGCGTTGAAACAAGTTGATTTTGGTGCTGAATTTTGACACAACTCACCAGAAATATATTTACCCGTATGAAAAATTACATAAGCCGCGGACCTTAAAAATCAACCAAAAATTTTTTTTCTCAGAAATTCCCAAATTCTGCTTAAAACTTTTGGCACAACTTAAAAAAGATTTGCTGCGGTGACAGAAGTTGATTTTGGTGCTTAATTTTGACACAACTCACCAGAAATATATTTTCCCCATATGAAAAGTTACGTAAGACCCGGACCTTAAAAATCGTCCCCCAATTTTTTTTTTTCAAAAATCCCCAAATTCTGCTTAAAACTTTTGGTACAACTTAAAAAAGATTTGCTGCGTTGAAAGAAGTTGGTTTTGGTGCTTAATTTTGACTCAACTCACCAGAAATATATTTACCCATATGAAAAATTATGTAAGCCCCGGACCTTAAAAATCGGCCAAAAATATTTTTTTTCAAAAATCCCCAAATTCTGCTTAAAACTTTTGGTACAACTTAAAAAAGATTTGCTGCGGGGACAGAAGTTGATTTTGGTGTTTAATTTTGACACAACTCACCAGAAATATATTTACCCATTTAAAAAATTACATAAGCCCCGGACCTTAAAAATCGGCCCAAAATATTTTTTTTTCAAAAATCCCCAAATTCTGCTTAAAACTTTTGGTACAACTTAAAAAAGATTTGCTGCGTTGAAACAAGTTGATTTTGGTGCTGAATTTGACACAACTCACCAGAAATATATTTACCCGTATGAAAAATTACGTAAGCCCCGGACCTTAAAAATCGGGCAAAATTTTTTTTTTTAAAATCCCCAAATTCTGCTTAAAACATTTGGTACAACTTAAAAAAGATTTGCTGCGGTGACAGAAGTTGATTTTGATGCTTAATTTTGACACAACTCACCAGAAATATATTATCCCCATATGAAAAATTATGTAAGCCCTGGACCTTAAAATTCAACCAAATATTTTTTTTTTCAAAAATCCCCAAATTCTGCTTAAAACTTTTGGTACAACTTAAAAAAGATTTGCTGCGGTGACAGAAGTTGATTTTGGTGCTGAATTTTGACACAACTCACCAGAAATATATTTACCCGTATGAAAAATTACATAAGCCCCGGACCTTAAAAATCAACCAAAAATTTTTTTTCTCAGAAATTCCCAAATACTGCTTAAAACTTTTGGCACAACTTAAAAAAGATTTGCTGCGGTGACAGAAGTTGATTTTGGTGCTTAATTTTGACACAACTCACCCGAAATATATTTTCCCCATATGAAAACTTACGTAAGACCCGGACCTTAAAAATCGGCCCCCAATTTTTTTTTTTTAAAAATCCCCAAATTCTGCTTAAAACTTTTGGTACAACTTAAAAAAGATTTGATGCGTTGAAAGAAGTTGGTTTTGGTGCTTAATTTTGACACAACTCACCAGAAATATATTTACCCATATGAAAAATTATGTAAGCCCCGGACCTTAAAAATCGGCCAAAAATATTTTTTTTCAAAAATCCCCAAATTCTGCTTAAAACTTTTGGTACAACTTAAAAAAGATTTGCTGCGGGGACAGAAGTTGATTTTGGTGTTTAATTTTGACACAACTCACCAGAAATATATTTACCCATTTGAAAAATTATGTAAGCCCCTGACCTTAAAATTCAACCAAATATTTTTTTTTTCAAAAATCCCCAAATTCTGCTTAAAACTTTTGGTACAACTTAAAAAAGATTTGCTGCGGTGACAGAAGTTGGTTTTGGTGCTTAATTTTGACACAACTCACCAGAAATATATTTACCAGTATGAAAAATTACGTAAGCCCCGGACCATAAAAATCAACCAAAAATTTTTTTTCTCAAAAATTCCCAAATTCTGCTTAAAACTTTTGGTACAACTTAAAAAAGATTTGCTGCGGTGACAGAAGTTGATTTTGGTGCTTATATTTGACACAACTCACCAGAAATATATTTTCCCCGTATGAAAAGTTTCATAAGCCCCGAACCTTAAAAATCAGCCCCAAATTTTTTTTTTTCAAAAATCCCCAAATTCTGCTTAAAAGTTTGGTACAACTTAAAAAGATTTGCTGCGTTGAAAGAAGTTGGTTTTGGTGCTTAATTTTGACACAACTCACCAGAAATATATTTACCCGTATGAAAAATTACATAAGCCCCGGACCTTAAAAATCAACCCAAAATTTTTTTTTTCAAAAATTTCCAAATTCTGCTTAAAACTTTTGGTACAACTTAAAAAAGATTTCCTGTGGTGACAGAAGTTGATTTTGGTGCTTAATTTTGACACAACTCACCAGAAATATATTTACCCGTATGAAAAATTACGTAAGCCCCGGACCTTAAAAATCGGCCCAAAATTTTTTTTTTCAAAAATCCCCAAATTCTGCTTAAAACTTTTGGTACAACTTAAAAAAGATTTGCTGCGTTGAAAGAAGTTGGTTTTGGTGCTTAATTTTAACACAACTCACCAGAAAAATATTTACATGTATGAAAAATTACGTAAGCCCCGGACCTTAAAAATTGGCCAAAAATATTTTTTTTCAAAAATCCCCAAATTCTGCTTAAAACTTTTGGTACAACTTAAAAAAGATTTGCTGTGGGGACAGAAGTTGATTTTGGTGCTTAATTTTGACACAACTCACCAGAAATATATTTACCCATTTGAAAAATTACGTAAGCCCCGGACCTTAAAAATTGGCCCAAAATTATTTTTTTTCAAAAATCCCCAAATTCTGCTTAAAACTTTTGGTACAACTTAAAAAAGATTTGCTGCGTTGAAACAAGTTGATTTTGGTGCTGAATTTTGACACAACTCACCAGAAATATATTTACCCGTATGAAAAATTACATAAGCCGCGGACCTTAAAAATCAACCAAAAATTTTTTTTCTCAGAAATTCCCAAATTCTGCTTAAAACTTTTGGTACAACTTAAAAAAGATTTGCTGCGGGGACAGAAGTTGATTTTGGTGTTTAATTTTGACACAACTCACCAGAAATATATTTACCCATTTAAAAAATTACGTAAGCCCCGGACCTTAAAAATCGGCCCAAAATATTTTTTTTTCAAAAATCCCCAAATTCTGCTTAAAACTTTTGGTACAACTTAAAAAAGATTTGCTGCGTTGAAACAAGTTGATTTTGGTGCTGAATTTGACACAACTCACCAGAAATATATTTACCCGTATGAAAAATTACGTAAGCCCCGGACCTTAAAAATCGGGCAAATTTTTTTTTTTTTTAAATCCCCAAATTCTGCTTAAAACATTTGGTACAACTTAAAAAAGATTTGCTGCGGTGACAGAAGTTGATTTTGATGCTTAATTTTGACACAACTCACCAGAAATATATTATCCCCATATGAAAAATTATGTAAGCCCTGGACCTTAAAATTCAACCAAATATTTTTTTTTTCAAAAATCCCCAAATTCTGCTTAAAACTTTTGGTACAACTTAAAAAAGATTTGCTGCGGTGACAGAAGTTGATTTTGGTGCTGAATTTTGACACAACTCACCAGAAATATATTTACCCGTATGAAAAATTACATAAGCCCCGGACCTTAAAAATCAACCAAAAATTTTTTTTCTCAGAAATTCCCAAATACTGCTTAAAACTTTTGGCACAACTTAAAAAAGATTTGCTGCGGTGACAGAAGTTGATTTTGGTGCTTAATTTTGACACAACTCACCCGAAATATATTTTCCCCATATGAAAACTTACGTAAGACCCGGACCTTAAAAATCGGCCCCCAATTTTTTTTTTTTAAAAATCCCCAAATTCTGCTTAAAACTTTTGGTACAACTTAACAAAGATTTGATGCGTTGAAAGAAGTTGGTTTTGGTGCTTAATTTTGACACAACTCACCAGAAATATATTTACCCATATGAAAAATTATGTAAGCCCCGGACCTTAAAAATCGGCCAAAAATATTTTTTTTCAAAAATCCCCAAATTCTGCTTAAAACTTTTGGTACAACTTAAAAAAGATTTGCTGCGGGGACAGAAGTTGATTTTGGTGTTTAATTTTGACACAACTCACCAGAAATATATTTACCCATTTGAAAAATTATGTAAGCCCCTGACCTTAAAATTCAACCAAATATTTTTTTTTTCAAAAATCCCCAAATTCTGCTTAAAACTTTTGGTACAACTTAAAAAAGATTTGCTGCGGTGACAGAAGTTGGTTTTGGTGCTTAATTTTGACACAACTCACCAGAAATATATTTACCAGTATGAAAAATTACGTAAGCCCCGGACCATAAAAATCAACCAAAAATTTTTTTTCTCAAAAATTCCCAAATTCTGCTTAAAACTTTTGGTACAACTTAAAAAAGATTTGCTGCGGTGACAGAAGTTGATTTTGGTGCTTATATTTGACACAACTCACCAGAAATATATTTTCCCCGTATGAAAAGTTTCGTAAGCCCCGAACCTTAAAAATCAGCCCCAAATTTTTTTTTTTCAAAAATCCCCAAATTCTGCTTAAAACTTTTGGTACAACTTAAAAAGATTTGCTGCGTTGAAAGAAGTTGGTTTTGGTGCTTAATTTTGACACAACTCACCAGAAATATATTTACCCGTATGAAAAATTACATAAGCCCCGGACCTTAAAAATCAACCCAAAATTTTTTTTTTCAAAAATTTCCAAATTCTGCTTAAAACTTTTGGTACAACTTAAAAAAGATTTCCTGTGGTGACAGAAGTTGATTTTGGTGCTTAATTTTGACACAACTCACCAGAAAAATATTTACATGTATGAAAAATTACGTAAGCCCCGGACCTTAAAAATTGGCCCAAAATTTTTTTTTTCAAAAATCCCCAAATTCTGCTTAAAACTTTTGGTACAACTTAAAAAAGATTTGCTGCGTTGAAAGAAGTTGGTTTTGGTGCTTAATTTTAACACAACTCACCAGAAAAATATTTACATGTATGAAAAATTACGTAAGCCCCGGACCTTAAAAATTGGCCAAAAATATTTTTTTTCAAAAATCCCCAAATTCTGCTTAAAACTTTTGGTACAACTTAAAAAAGATTTGCTGTGGGGACAGAAGTTGATTTTGGTGCTTAATTTTGACACAACTCACCAGAAATATATTTACCCATTTGAAAAATTACGTAAGCCCCGGACCTTAAAAATTGGCCCAAAATTATTTTTTTTCAAAAATCCCCAAATTCTGCTTAAAACTTTTGGTACAACTTAAAAAAGATTTGCTGCGGTGACAGAAGTTGATTTTGGTGCTGAATTTTGACACAACTCACCAGAAATATATTTACCCGTATGAAAAATTACATAAGCCCCGGACCTTAAAAATCAACCAAAAATTTTTTTTCTCAGAAATTCCCAAATACTGCTTAAAACTTTTGGCACAACTTAAAAAAGATTTGCTGCGGTGACAGAAGTTGATTTTGGTGCTTAATTTTGACACAACTCACCCGAAATATATTTTCCCCATATGAAAACTTACGTAAGACCCGGACCTTAAAAATCGGCCCCCAATTTTTTTTTTTTAAAAATCCCCAAATTCTGCTTAAAACTTTTGGTACAACTTAACAAAGATTTGATGCGTTGAAAGAAGTTGGTTTTGGTGCTTAATTTTGACACAACTCACCAGAAATATATTTACCCATATGAAAAATTATGTAAGCCCCGGACCTTAAAAATCGGCCAAAAATATTTTTTTTCAAAAATCCCCAAATTCTGCTTAAAACTTTTGGTACAACTTAAAAAAGATTTGCTGCGGGGACAGAAGTTGATTTTGGTGTTTAATTTTGACACAACTCACCAGAAATATATTTACCCATTTGAAAAATTACGTAAGCCCCGGACCATAAAAATCAACCAAAATATTTTTTTTTCAAAAATCCCCAAATTCTGCTTAAAACTTTTGGTACAACTTAAAAAAGATTTGCTGCGTTGAAACAAGTTGATTTTGGTGCTGAATTTGACACAACTCACCAGAAATATATTTACCCGTATGAAAAATTACGTAAGCCCCGGACCTTAAAAATCGGGCAAAATTTTTTTTTTTAAAAATCCCCAAATTCTGCTTAAAACATTTGGTACAAGTTAAAAAAGATTTGCTGCGGTGACAGAAGTTGATTTTGATGCTTAATTTTGACACAACTCACCAGAAATATATTATCCCCATATGAAAAATTATGTAAGCCCTGGACCTTAAAATTCAACCAAATATTTTTTTTTTCAAAAATCCCCAAATTCTGCTTAAAACTTTTGGTACAACTTAAAAAAGATTTGCTGCGGTGACAGAAGTTGATTTTGGTGCTGAATTTTGACACAACTCACCAGAAATATATTTACCCGTATGAAAAATTACATAAGCCCCGGACCTTAAAAATCAACCAAAAATTTTTTTTCTCAGAAATTCCCAAATACTGCTTAAAACTTTTGGCACAACTTAAAAAAGATTTGCTGCGGTGACAGAAGTTGATTTTGGTGCTTAATTTTGACACAACTCACCCGAAATATATTTTCCCCATATGAAAACTTACGTAAGACCCGGACCTTAAAAATCGGCCCCCAATTTTTTTTTTTTAAAAATCCCCAAATTCTGCTTAAAACTTTTGGTACAACTTAAAAAAGATTTGATGCGTTGAAAGAAGTTGGTTTTGGTGCTTAATTTTGACACAACTCACCAGAAATATATTTACCCATATGAAAAATTATGTAAGCCCCGGACCTTAAAAATCGGCCAAAAATATTTTTTTTCAAAAATCCCCAAATTCTGCTTAAAACTTTTGGTACAACTTAAAAAAGATTTGCTGCGGGGACAGAAGTTGATTTTGGTGTTTAATTTTGACACAACTCACCAGAAATATATTTACCCATTTGAAAAATTATGTAAGCCCCTGACCTTAAAATTCAACCAAATATTTTTTTTTTCAAAAATCCCCAAATTCTGCTTAAAACTTTTGGTACAACTTAAAAAAGATTTGCTGCGGTGACAGAAGTTGGTTTTGGTGCTTAATTTTGACACAACTCACCAGAAATATATTTACCAGTATGAAAAATTACGTAAGCCCCGGACCATAAAAATCAACCAAAAATTTTTTTTCTCAAAAATTCCCAAATTCTGCTTAAAACTTTTGGTACAACTTAAAAAAGATTTGCTGCGGTGACAGAAGTTGATTTTGGTGCTTATATTTGACACAACTCACCAGAAATATATTTTCCCCGTATGAAAAGTTTCGTAAGCCCCGAACCTTAAAAATCAGCCCCAAATTATTTTTTTTTAAAAATCCCCAAATTCTGCTTAAAAGTTTGGTACAACTTAAAAAGATTTGCTGCGTTGAAAGAAGTTGGTTTTGGTGCTTAATTTTGACACAACTCACCAGAAATATATTTACCCGTATGAAAAATTACATAAGCCCCGGACCTTAAAAATCAACCCAAAATTTTTTTTTTCAAAAATTTCCAAATTCTGCTTAAAACTTTTGGTACAACTTAAAAAAGATTTCCTGTGGTGACAGAAGTTGATTTTGGTGCTTAATTTTGACACAACTCACCAGAAATATATTTACCCGTATGAAAAATTACGTAAGCCCCGGACCTTAAAAATCGGCCCAAAATTTTTTTTTTCAAAAATCCCCAAATTCTGCTTAAAACTTTTGGTACAACTTAAAAAAGATTTGCTGCGTTGAAAGAAGTTGGTTTTGGTGCTTAATTTTAACACAACTCACCAGAAAAATATTTACATGTATGAAAAATTACGTAAGCCCCGGACCTTAAAAATTGGCCAAAAATATTTTTTTTCAAAAATCCCCAAATTCTGCTTAAAACTTTTGGTACAACTTAAAAAAGATTTGCTGTGGGGACAGAAGTTGATTTTGGTGCTTAATTTTGACACAACTCACCAGAAATATATTTACCCATTTGAAAAATTACGTAAGCCCCGGACATTAAAAATTGGCCCAAAATTATTTTTTTTCAAAAATCCCCAAATTCTGCTTAAAACTTTTGGTACAACTTAAAAAAGATTTGCTGCGTTGAAACAAGTTGATTTTGGTGCTGAATTTTGACACAACTCACCAGAAATATATTTACCCGTATGAAAAATTACATAAGCCGCGGACCTTAAAAATCAACCAAAAATTTTTTTTCTCAGAAATTCCCAAATTCTGCTTAAAACTTTTGGCACAACTTAAAAAAGATTTGCTGCGGTGACAGAAGTTGATTTTGGTGCTTAATTTTGACACAACTCACCAGAAATATATTTTCCCCATATGAAAAGTTACGTAAGACCCGGACCTTAAAAATCGTCCCCCAATTTTTTTTTTCAAAAATCCCCAAATTCTGCTTAAAACTTTTGGTACAACTTAAAAAAGATTTGCTGCGTTGAAAGAAGTTGGTTTTGGTGCTTAATTTTGACACAACTCACCAGAAATATATTTACCCATATGAAAAATTATGTAAGCCCCGGACCTTAAAAATCGGCCTAAAATATTTTTTTTCAAAAATCCCCAAATTCTGCTTAAAACTTTTGGTACAACTTAAATAAGATTTGCTGCGGGGACAGAAGTTGATTTTGGTGTTTAATTTTGACACAACTCACCAGAAATATATTTACCCATTTAAAAAATTACGTAAGCCCCGGACCTTAAAAATCGGCCCAAAATATTTTTTTTTCAAAAATCCCCAAATTCTGCTTAAAACTTTTGGTACAACTTAAAAAAAATTTGATGCTTTGAAACAAGTTGATTTTGGTGCTGAATTTGACACAACTCACCAGAAATATATTTACCCGTATGAAAAATTACGTAAGCCCCGGACCTTAAAAATCGGGCAAAATTTTTTTTTTCAAAAATCCCCAAATTCTGCTTAAAACATTTGGTACAACTTAAAAAAGATTTGCTGCGGTGACAGAAGTTGATTTTGATGCTTAATTTTAACACAACTCACCAGAAATATATTATCCCCATATGAAAAATTATGTAAGCCCTGGACCTTAAAATTCAACCAAATATTTTTTTTTTCAAAAATCCCCAAATTCTGCTTAAAACTTTTGGTACAACTTAAAAAAGATTTGCTGCGTTGAAACAAGTTGATTTTGGTGCTGAATTTTGACACAACTCACCAGAAATATATTTACCCGTATGAAAAATTACGTAAGCCCCGGACCTTAAAAATCGGCCCAAAATTTTTTTTTTCAAAAATCCCCAAATTCTGCTTAAAACTTTTGGTACAACTTAAAAAAGATTTGCTGCGTTGAAAGAAGTTGGTTTTGGTGCTTAATTTTGACACAACTCACCAGAAATATATTTACCCATTTGAAAAATTACGTAAGCCCCGGACCTTAAAAATTGGCCCAAAATTATTTTTTTCAAAAATCCCCAAATTCTGCTTAAAACTTTTGGTACAACTTAAAAAAGATTTGCTGCGTTGAAACAAGTTGATTTTGGTGCTGAATTTTGACACAACTCACCAGAAATATATTTACCCGTATGAAAAATTACATAAGCCGCGGACCTTAAAAATCAACCAAAAATTTTTTTTCTCAGAAATTCCCAAATTCTGCTTAAAACTTTTGGCACAACTTAAAAAAGATTTGCTGCGGTGACAGAAGTTGATTTTGGTGCTTAATTTTGACACAACTCACCAGAAATATATTTTCCCCGTATGAAAAGTTACGTAAGACCCGGACCTTAAAAATCGTCCCCCAATTTTTTTTTTTCAAAAATCCCCAAATTCTGCTTAAAACTTTTGGTACAACTTAAAAAAGATTTGCTGCGTTGAAAGAAGTTGGTTTTGGTGCTTAATTTTGACACAACTCACCAGAAATATATTTACCCATATGAAAAATTATGTAAGCCCCGAACCTTAAAAATCGGCCTAAAATATTTTTTTTCAAAAATCCCCAAATTCTGCTTAAAACTTTTGGTACAACTTAAAAAAGATTTGCTGCGGGGACAGAAGTTGATTTTGGTGTTTAATTTTGACACAACTCACCAGAAATATATTTACCCATTTAAAAAATTACGTAAGCCCCGGACCTTAAAAATCGGCCCAAAATATTTTTTTTTCAAAAATCCCCAAATTCTGCTTAAAACTTTTGGTACAACTTAAAAAAGATTTGCTGCGTTGAAACAAGTTGATTTTGGTGCTGAATTTGACACAACTCACCAGAAATATATTTACCCGTATGAAAAATTACGTAAGCCCCGGACCTTAAAAATCGGGCAAAATTTTTTTTTTCAAAAATCCCCAAATTCTGCTTAAAACATTTGGTACAACTTAAAAAAGATTTGCTGCGGTGACAGAAGTTGATTTTGATGCTTAATTTTGACACAACTCACCAGAAATATATTATCCCCATATGAAAAATTATGTAAGCCCTGGACCTTAAAATTCAACCAAATATTTTTTTTTTCAAAAATCCCCAAATTCTGCTTAAAACTTTTGGTACAACTTAAAAAAGATTTGCTGCGGTGACAGAAGTTGATTTTGGTGGTGAATTTTGACACAACTCACCAGAAATATATTTACCCGTATGAAAAATTACATAAGCCCCGGACCTTAAAAATCAACCAAAAAATTTTTTTCTCAGAAATTCCCAAATACTGCTTAAAACTTTTGGCACAACTTAAAAAAGATTTGCTGCGGTGACACAAGTTGATTTTGGTGCTTAATTTTGACACAACTCACCCGAAATATATTTTCCCCATATGAAAACTTACGTAAGACCCGGACCTTAAAAATCGGCCCCCAATTTTTTTTTTTTAAAAATCCCCAAATTCTGCTTAAAACTTTTGGTACAACTTAAAAAAGATTTGATGCGTTGAAAGAAGTTGGTTTTGGTGCTTAATTTTGACACAACTCACCAGAAATATATTTACCCATATGAAAAATTATGTAAGCCCCGGACCTTAAAAATCGGCCAAAAATATTTTTTTTCAAAAATCCCCAAATTCTGCTTAAAACTTTTGGTACAACTTAAAAAAGATTTGCTGCGGGGACAGAAGTTGATTTTGGTGTTTAATTTTGACACAACTCACCAGAAAAATATTTACCCATTTGAAAAATTATGTAAGCCCCTGACCTTAAAATTCAACCAAATATTTTTTTTTTCATAAATCCCCAAATTCTGCTTAAAACTTTTGGTACAACTTAAAAAATATTTGCTGCGTTGAAACAAGTTGATTTTGGTGCTTAATTTTGACACAACTCACCAGAAAAATATTTACCCATATGAAAAATTACGTAAGCCCCGGACCATAAAATCAACCAAAAATTTTTTTCTCAAAAATTCCCAAATTCTACTTAAAACTTTTGGTACCACTTAAAAAAGATTTGTTGCGGTGACAGAAGTTGATTTTGGTGCTTAATTTTGACACAACTCACCAGAAATATATTTACCCATATGAAAAATTACGTAAGCCCCGGACCTTAAAAATCGTCCCAAAATATATTTTTTTAAAAAATCCCCAAATTCTGCTTAAAACATTTGGTACAACTTAAAAAAGATTTGCTGCGGTGACAGAAGTTGATTTTGATGCTTAATTTTGACACAACTCACCAGAAATATATTATCCCCATATGAAAAATTATGTAAGCCCTGGACCTTAAAATTCAACCAAATATTTTTTTTTTCAAAAATCCCCAAATTCTGCTTAAAACTTTTGGTACAACTTAAAAAAGATTTGCTGCGATGACAGAAGTTGATTTTGGTGCTGAATTTTGACACAACTCACCAGAAATATATTTACCCGTATGAAAAATTACATAAGCCCCGGACCTTAAAAATCAACCAAAAAATTTTTTTCTCAGAAATTCCCAAATACTGCTTAAAACTTTTGGCACAACTTAAAAAAGATTTGCTGCGGTGACAGAAGTTGATTTTGGTGCTTAATTTTGACACAACTCACCCGAAATATATTTTCCCCATATGAAAACTTACGTAAGACCCGGACCTTAAAAATCGGCCCAAAATTTTTTTTTCCAAAAATCCCCAAATTCTGCTTAAAACTTTTGGTACAACTTAAAAAAGATTTGCTGCGTTGAAACAAGTTGATTTTGGTGCTGAATTTGACACAACTCACCAGAAATATATTTACCCGTATGAAAAATTACATAAGCCGCGGACCTTAAAAATCAACCAAAAATTTTTTTTCTCAGAAATTCCCAAATTCTGCTTAAAACTTTTGGCACAACTTAAAAAAGATTTGCTGCGGTGACAGAAGTTGATTTTGGTGCTTAATTTTGACACAACTCACCAGAAATATATTTTCCCCGTATGAAAAGTTACGTAAGACCCGGACCTTAAAAATCGTCCCCCAATTTTTTTTTTTCAAAAATCCCCAAATTCTGCTTAAAACTTTTGGTACAACTTAAAAAAGATTTGCTGCGGGGACAGAAGTTGATTTTGGTGTTTAATTTTGACACAACTCACCAGAAATATATTTACCCATTTAAAAAATTACGTAAGCCCCGGACCTTAAAAATCGGCCCAAAATATTTTTTTTTCAAAAATCCCCAAATTCTGCTTAAAACTTTTGGTACAACTTAAAAAAGATTTGCTGCGTTGAAACAAGTTGATTTTGGTGCTGAATTTGACACAACTCACCAGAAATATATTTACCCGTATGAAAAATTACGTAAGCCCCGGACCTTAAAAATAATGCAAAATTTTTTTTTTCAAAAATCCCCAAATTCTGCTTAAAACATTTGGTACAACTTAAAAAAGATTTGCTGCGGTGACAGAAGTTGATTTTGATGCTTAATTTTGACACAACTCACCAGAAATATATTATCCCCATATGAAAAATTATGTAAGCCCTGGACCTTAAAATTCAACCAAATATTTTTTTTTTCAAAAATCCCCAAATTCTGCTTAAAACTTTTGGTACAACTTAAAAAAGATTTGCTGCGGTGACAGAAGTTGATTTTGGTGGTGAATTTTGACACAACTCACCAGAAATATATTTACCCGTATGAAAAATTACATAAGCCCCGGACCTTAAAAATCAACCAAAAAATTTTTTTCTCAGAAATTCCCAAATACTGCTTAAAACTTTTGGCACAACTTAAAAAAGATTTGCTGCGGTGACAGAAGTTGATTTTGGTGCTTAATTTTGACACAACTCACCCGAAATATATTTTCCCCATATGAAAACTTACGTAAGACCCGGACCTTAAAAATCGGCCCCCAATTTTTTTTTTTTAAAAATCCCCAAATTCTGCTTAAAACTTTTGGTACAACTTAAAAAAGATTTGATGCGTTGAAAGAAGTTGGTTTTGGTGCTTAATTTTGACACAACTCACCAGAAATATATTTACCCATATGAAAAATTATGTAAGCCCCGGACCTTAAAAATCAGCCAAAAATATTTTTTTTCAAAAATCCCCAAATTCTGCTTAAAACTTTTGGTACAACTTAAAAAAGATTTGCTGCGGGGACAGAAGTTGATTTTGGTGTTTAATTTTGACACAACTCACCAGAAATATATTTACCCATTTGAAAAATTATGTAAGCCCCTGACCTTAAAATTCAACCAAATATTTTTTTTTTCATAAATCCCCAAATTCTGCTTAAAACTTTTGGTACAACTTAAAAAATATTTGCTGCGTTGAAACAAGTTGATTTTGGTGCTTAATTTTGACACAACTCACCAGAAAAATATTTACCCATATGAAAAATTACGTAAGCCCCGGACCATAAAATCAACCAAAAATTTTTTTCTCAAAAATTCCCAAATTCTACTTAAAACTTTTGGTACCACTTAAAAAAGATTTGCTGCGGTGACAGAAGTTGATTTTGGTGCTTAATTTTGACACAACTCACCAGAAATATATTTACCCATATGAAAAATTACGTAAGCCCCGGACCTTAAAAATCGTCCCAAAATATATTTTTTTAAAAAATCCCCAAATTCTGCTTAAAACATTTGGTACAACTTAAAAAAGATTTGCTGCGGTGACAGAAGTTGATTTTGATGCTTAATTTTGACACAACTCACCAGAAATATATTATCCCCATATGAAAAATTATGTAAGCCCTGGACCTTAAAATTCAACCAAATATTTTTTTTTTCAAAAATCCCCAAATTCTGCTTAAAACTTTTGGTACAACTTAAAAAAGATTTGCTGCGATGACAGAAGTTGATTTTGGTGCTGAATTTTGACACAACTCACCAGAAATATATTTACCCGTATGAAAAATTACATAAGCCCCGGACCTTAAAAATCAACCAAAAAATTTTTTTCTCAGAAATTCCCAAATACTGCTTAAAACTTTTGGCACAACTTAAAAAAGATTTGCTGCGGTGACAGAAGTTGATTTTGGTGCTTAATTTTGACACAACTCACCCGAAATATATTTTCCCCATATGAAAACTTACGTAAGACCCGGACCTTAAAAATCGGCCCAAAATTTTTTTTTCCAAAAATCCCCAAATTCTGCTTAAAACTTTTGGTACAACTTAAAAAAGATTTGCTGCGTTGAAACAAGTTGATTTTGGTGCTGAATTTTGACACAACTCACCAGAAATATATTTACCCGTATGAAAAATTACATAAGCCGCGGACCTTAAAAATCAACCAAAAATTTTTTTTCTCAGAAATTCCCAAATTCTGCTTAAAACTTTTGGCACAACTTAAAAAAGATTTGCTGCGGTGACAGAAGTTGATTTTGGTGCTTAATTTTGACACAACTCACCAGAAATATATTTTCCCCGTATGAAAAGTTACGTAAGACCCGGACCTTAAAAATCGTCCCCCAATTTTTTTTTTTCAAAAATCCCCAAATTCTGCTTAAAACTTTTGGTACAACTTAAAAAAGATTTGCTGCGGGGACAGAAGTTGATTTTGGTGTTTAATTTTGACACAACTCACCAGAAATATATTTACCCATTTAAAAAATTACGTAAGCCCCGGACCTTAAAAATCGGCCCAAAATATTTTTTTTTCAAAAATCCCCAAATTCTGCTTAAAACTTTTGGTACAACTTAAAAAAGATTTGCTGCGTTGAAACAAGTTGATTTTGGTGCTGAATTTGACACAACTCACCAGAAATATATTTACCCGTATGAAAAATTACGTAAGCCCCGGACCTTAAAAATAATGCAAAATTTTTTTTTTCAAAAATCCCCAAATTCTGCTTAAAACATTTGGTACAACTTAAAAAAGATTTGCTGCGGTGACAGAAGTTGATTTTGATGCTTAATTTTGACACAACTCACCAGAAATATATTATCCCCATATGAAAAATTATGTAAGCCCTGGACCTTAAAATTCAACCAAATATTTTTTTTTTCAAAAATCCCCAAATTCTGCTTAAAACTTTTGGTACAACTTAAAAAAAATTTGCTGCGGTGACAGAAGTTGATTTTGGTGGTGAATTTTGACACAACTCACCAGAAATATATTTACCCGTATGAAAAATTACATAAGCCCCGGACCTTAAAAATCAACCAAAAAATTTTTTTCTCAGAAATTCCCAAATACTGCTTAAAACTTTTGGCACAACTTAAAAAAGATTTGCTGCGGTGACACAAGTTGATTTTGGTGCTTAATTTTGACACAACTCACCCGAAATATATTTTCCCCATATGAAAACTTACGTAAGACCCGGACCTTAAAAATCGGCCCCCAATTTTTTTTTTTTAAAAATCCCCAAATTCTGCTTAAAACTTTTGGTACAACTTAAAAAAGATTTGATGCGTTGAAAGAAGTTGGTTTTGGTGCTTAATTTTGACACAACTCACCAGAAATATATTTACCCATATGAAAAATTATGTAAGCCCCGGACCTTAAAAATCGGCCAAAAATATTTTTTTTCAAAAATCCCCAAATTCTGCTTAAAACTTTTGGTACAACTTAAAAAAGATTTGCTGCGGGGACAGAAGTTGATTTTGGTGTTTAATTTTGACACAACTCACCAGAAATATATTTACCCATTTGAAAAATTATGTAAGCCCCTGACCTTAAAATTCAACCAAATATTTTTTTTTTCAAAAATCCCCAAATTCTGCTTAAAACTTTTGGTACAACTTAAAAAATATTTGCTGCGTTGAAACAAGTTGATTTTGGTGCTTAATTTTGACACAACTCACCAGAAAAATATTTACCCATATGAAAAATTACGTAAGCCCCGGACCATAAAATCAACCAAAAATTTTTTTCTCAAAAATTCCCAAATTCTACTTAAAACTTTTGGTACCACTTAAAAAAGATTTGCTGCGGGGACAGAAGTTGATTTTGGTGCTTAATTTTGACACAACTCACCAGAAATATATTTTCCCCGTATGAAAAGTTACGTAAGACCCGGACCTTAAAAATCGTCCCCCAATTTTTTTTTTTCAAAAATCCTCAAATTCTGCTTAAAACTTTTGGTACAACTTAAAAAAGATTTGCTGCGTTGAAAGAAGTTGGTTTTGGTGCTTAATTTTGACACAACTCACCAGAAATATATTTACCCATATGAAAAATTATGTAAGCCCCGGACCTTAAAAATCGGCCTAAAATATTTTTTTTCAAAAATCCCCAAATTCTGCTTAAAACTTTTGGTACAACTTAAAAAAGATTTGCTGCGGGGACAGAAGTTGATTTTGGTGTTTAATTTTGACACAACTCACCAGAAATATATTTACCCATTTAAAAAATTACGTAAGCCCCGGACCTTAAAAATCGTCCCAAAATATTTTTTTTTCAAAAATCCCCAAATTCTGCTTAAAACTTTTGGTACAACTTAAAAAAGATTTGCTGCGTTGAAACAAGTTGATTTTGGTGCTGAATTTGACACAACTCACCAGAAATATATTTACCCATATGAAAAATTACGTAAGCCCCGGACCTTAAAAATCGGGCAAAATTTTTTTTAAAAAAAATCCCCAAATTCTGCTTAAAACATTTGGTACAACTTAAAAAAGATTTGCTGCGGTGACAGAAGTTGATTTTGATGCTTAATTTTGACACAACTCACCAGAAATATATTATCCCCATATGAAAAATTATGTAAGCCCTGGACCTTAAAATTCAACCAAATATTTTTTTTTTCAAAAATCCCCAAATTCTGCTTAAAACTTTTGGTACAACTTAAAAAAGATTTGCTGCGATGACAGAAGTTGATTTTGGTGCTGAATTTTGACACAACTCACCAGAAATATATTTACCCGTATGAAAAATTACATAAGCCCCGGACCTTAAAAATCAACCAAAAAAGTTTTTTCTCAGAAATTCCCAAATACTGCTTAAAACTTTTGGCACAACTTAAAAAAGATTTGCTGCGGTGACAGAAGTTGATTTTGGTGCTTAATTTTGACACAACTCACCCGAAATATATTTTCCCCATATGAAAACTTACGTAAGACCAGGACCTTAAAAATCAGCCCCCAATTTTTTTTTTTTAAAAATCCCCAAATTCTGCTTAAAACTTTTGGTACAACTTAAAAAAGATTTGATGCGTTGAAAGAAGTTGGTTTTGGTGCTTAATTTTGACACAACTCACCAGAAATATATTTACCCATATGAAAAATTATGTAAGCCCCGAACCTTAAAAATCGGCCAAAAATATTTTTTTTCAAAAATCCCCAAATTCTGCTTAAAACTTTTGGTACAACTTAAAAAAGATTTGCTGCGGGGACAGAAGTTGATTTTGGTGTTTAATTTTGACACAACTCACCAGAAATATATTTACCCATTTGAAAAATTATGTAAGCCCCTGACCTTAAAATTCAACCAAATATTTTTTTTTTCAAAAATCTCCAAATTCTGCTTAAAACTTTTGGTACAACTTAAAAAATATTTGCTGCGTTGAAACAAGTTGATTTTGGTGCTTAATTTTGACACAACTCACCAGAAAAATATTTACCCGTATGAAAAATTACGTAAGCCCCGGACCATAAAATCAACCAAAAATTTTTTTCTCAAAAATTCCCAAATTCTACTTAAAACTTTTGGTACCACTTAAAAAAGATTTGCTGCGGGGACAGAAGTTGATTTTGGTGCTTAATTTTGACACAACTCACCAGAAATATATTTACCTGTATGAAAAATTACGTAAGCCCCGGACCTTAAAAATCGGCCCAAAATTTTTTTTTTCAAGAATCCCCAAATTCTGCTTAAAACTTTTGGTACAACTTAAAAAAGATTTGCTGCGGTGACAGAAGTTGGTTTTGTTGCTTAATTTTGACACAACTCACCAGAAATATATTTACCAGTATGAAAAATTACGTAAGCCCCGGACCATAAAAATCAACCAAAAATTTTTTTTCTCAAAAATTCCCAAATTCTGCTTAAAACTTTTGGTACAACTTAAAAAAGATTTGCTGCGGTGACAGAAGTTGATTTTGGTGCTTATATTTGACACAACTCACCAGAAATATATTTTCCCCGTATGAAAAGTTTCGTAAGCCCCGAACCTTAAAAATCAGCCCCAAATTTTTTTTTTTCAAAAATCCCCAAATTCTGCTTAAAACTTTTGGTACAACTTAAAAAGATTTGCTGCGTTGAAAGAAGTTGGTTTTGGTGCTTAATTTTGACACAACTCACCAGAAATATATTTACCCGTATGAAAAATTACATAAGCCCCGGACCTTAAAAATCAACCCAAAATTTTTTTTTTCAAAAATTTCCAAATTCTGCTTAAAACTTTTGGTACAACTTAAAAAACATTTCCTGTGGTGACAGAAGTTGATTTTGGTGCTTAATTTTGACACAACTCACCAGAAATATATTTACCCGTATGAAAAATTACGTAAGCCCCGGACCTTAAAAATCGGCCCAAAATTTTTTTTTTCAAAAATCCCCAAATTCTGCTTAAAACTTTTGGTACAACTTAAAAAAGATTTGCTGCGTTGAAAGAAGTTGGTTTTGGTGCTTAATTTTAACACAACTCACCAGAAAAATATTTACATGTATGAAAAATTACGTAAGCCCCGGACCTTAAAAATTGGCCAAAAATATTTTTTTTCAAAAATCCCCAAATTCTGCTTAAAACTTTTGGTACAACTTAAAAAAGATTTGCTGCGGGGACAGAAGTTGATTTTGGTGCTTAATTTTGACACAACTCACCAGAAATATATTTACCCATTTGAAAAATTACGTAAGCCCCGGACCTTAAAAATTGGCCCAAAATTATTTTTTTTCAAAAATCCCCAAATTCTGCTTAAAACTGTTGGTACAACTTAAAAAAGATTTGCTGCGTTGAAACAAGTTGATTTTGGTGCTGAATTTTGACACAACTCACCAGAAATATATTTACCCGTATGAAAAATTACATAAGCTGCGGACCTTAAAAATCAACCAAAAATTTTTTTTCTCAGAAATTCCCAAATTCTGCTTAAAACTTTTGGCACAACTTAAAAAAGATTTGCTGCGTTGAAACAAGTTGATTTTGGTGCTTAATTTTGACACAACTCACCAGAAATATATTTTCCCCGTATGAAAAGTTACGTAAGACCCGGACCTTAAAAATCGTCCCCCAATTTTTTTTTTTCAAAAATCCCCAAATTCTGCTTAAAACTTTTGGTACAACTTAAAAAAGATTTGCTGCGTTGAAAGAAGTTGGTTTTGGTGCTTAATTTTGACACAACTCACCAGAAATATATTTACCCATATGACAAATTATGTAAGCCCCGGACCTTAAAAATCGGCCTAAAATATTTTTTTTCAAAAATCCCCAAATTCTGCTTAAAACTTTTGGTACAACTTAAAAAAGATTTGCTGCGGGGACAGAAGTTGATTTTGGTGTTTAATTTTGACACAACTCACCAGAAATATATTTACCCATTTAAAAAATTACGTAAGCCCCGGACCTTAAAAATCGGCCCAAAATATTTTTTTTTCAAAAATCCCCAAATTCTGCTTAAAACTTTTGGTACAACTTAAAAAGATTTGCTGCGTTGAAAGAAGTTGATTTTGGTGCTTAATTTTGACACAACTCACCAGAAATTTATTTACCCGTATGAAAAATTACGTAAGCCCCGGACCTTAAAAATCGGCCAAAATTGTTTTTTTCAAAAATCCCCAAATTCTGCTTAAAACTTTTGGTACAACTTAAAAAAGATTTGCTGCGTTGAAACAAGTTGATTTTGGTGCTGAATTTTGACACAACTCACCAGAAATATATTTACCCGTATGAAAAATTACATAAGCCCCCGACCTTAAAAATCAACCAAAAAATTTTTTTCTCAGAAATTCCCAAATACTGCTTAAAACTTTTGGCACAACTTAAAAAAGATTTGCTGCGGTGACAGAAGTTGATTTTGGTGCTTAATTTTGACACAACTCACCCGAAATATATTTTCCCCATATGAAAAGTTACGTAAGACCCGGACCTTAAAAATCGGCCCCCAATTATTTTTTTTCAAAAATCCCCAAATTCTGCTTAAAACTTTTGGTACAACTTAAAAAAGATTTGATGCGTTGAAAGAAGTTGGTTTTGGTGCTTAATTTTGACACAACTCACCAGAAATATATTTACCCATATGAAAAATTATGTAAGCCCCGGACCTTAAAAATCGGCCAAAAATGTTTTTTTTCAAAAATCCCCAAATTCTGCTTAAAACTTTTGGTACAACTTAAAAAAGATTTGCTGCGGGGACAGAAGTTGATTTTGGTGTTTAATTTTGACACAACTCACCAGAAATATATTTACCTATTTGAAAAATTATGTAAGCCCCGGACCTTAAAATTCAACCAAATATTTTTTTTTTCAAAAATCCCCAAATTCTGCTTAAAACTTTTGGTACAACTTAAAAAATATTTGCTGCGTTGAAACAAGTTGATTTTGGTGCTTAATTTTGACACAACTCACCAGAAAAATATTTACCCGTATGAAAAATTACGTAAGCCCCGGACCATAAAATCAACCAAAAATTTTTTTCCTCAAAAATTCCAAAATTCTACTTAAAACTTTTGGTACCACTTAAAAAAGATTTGCTGCGGGGACAGAAGTTGATTTTGGTGCTTAATTTTGACACAACTCACCAGAAAAATATTTACCCGTATGAAAAATTACGTAAGCTCCGGACCATAAAATCAACCAAAAATTTTTTTTCTCAAAAATTCCCAATTCTACTTAAAACTTTTGGTACAACTTATAAAAGATTTGCTGCGGGGACAGAAGTTGATTTTGGTGCTTAATTTTGACACAACTCACCAGAAATATATTTACCCATAGGAAAAATTACGTAAGCCCCGGACAATAAAAATCAACCAAAAATTTTTTTTCTCAAAAATTCCCAAATTCTGCTTAAAACTTTTGGTACAACTTAAAAAAGATTTGCTGCGGGGACAGAAGTTGATTTTGGTGCTTAATTTTGACACAACTCACCAGAAATATATTTACCCGTATGAAAAATTAAGTAAGCCCCGTAACTTAAAAATCGGCCCCAAATTTTTTTTTTCAAAAATCCCTAAATTCTGCTTAAAACTTTAGGTACAACTTAAAAAAGATTTGCTGCATTGAAACAAGTTAATTTTGGTGCTTAATTTTGACACAACTCACCAGAAAAATATTTACCCGTATGAAAAATTACATAAACCCCGGACTATAAAATCAACCAAAAATTTTTTTTCTCAAAAATTCCCAAATTCTACTTAAAACTTTTGGTACAACTTAAAAAAGATTTAATACGAGGACAGAAGTTGATTTTGGTGCTTAATTTTGACACAACTCACCAGAAATATATTTACCTGTATGAAAAATTACGTAAGCCCCGGACCTTAACATCGGCCCAAAATTTTTTCTTTTCAAAAATCCCCAAATTCTGCTTAAAACTTTTGGTACAACTTAAAAAAGATTTGCTGCGTTGAAAGAAGTTGGTTTTGGTGCTTAATTTTAACACAACTCACCAGAAAAATATTTACATGTATGAAAAATTACGTAAGCCCCGGACCTTAAAAATTGGCCAAAAATATTTTTTTTCAAAAATCCCCAAATTCTGCTTAAAACTTTTGGTACAACTTAAAAAAGATTTGCTGCGGGGACAGAAGTTGATTTTGGTGCTTAATTTTGACACAACTCACCAGAAATATATTTACCCATTTGAAAAATTACGTAAGCCCCGGACCTTAAAAATTGGCCCAAAATTATTTTTTTTCAAAAATCCCCAAATTCTGCTTAAAACTTTTGGTACAACTTAAAAAAGATTTGCTGCGTTGAAACAAGTTGATTTTGGTGCTGAATTTTGACAAAACTCACCAGAAATATATTTACCCGTATTGAAAAATTACATAAGCCCCGGACCTTAAAAATCAACCAAAAATTTTTTTTCTCAGAAATTCCCAATTTCTGCTTAAAACTTTTGGCACAACTTAAAAAAGATTTGTTGCGGTGACAGAAGTTGATTTTGGTGCTTAATTTTGACACAACTCACCAGAAATATATTTTCCCCGTATGAAAAGTTACGTAAGACCCGGACCTTAAAAATCGGCCCCCAATTTTTTTTTTTTAAAAATCCCCAAATTCTGCTTAAAACTTTTGGTACAACTTAAAAAAGATTTGCTGCGTTGAAAGAAGTTGGTTTTGGTGCTTAATTTTGACACAACTCACCAGAAATATATTTACCCATATGAAAAATTATGTAAGCCCCGGACCTTAAAAATCTGCCAAAAATATTTTTTTTCAAAAATCCCCAAATTCTGCTTAAAACTTTTGGTACAACTTAAAAAAGATTTGCTGCGGGGACAGAAGTTGATTTTGGTGTTTAATTTTGACACAACTCACCAGAAATATATTTACCCATTTGAAAAATTACGTAAGCCCCGGACCTTAAAAATCGGCACAAAATATTTTTTTTTCAAAACTCCCCAAATTCTGCTTAAAACTTTTGGTACAACTTAAAAAAGATTTGCTGCGTTGAAACAAGTTGATTTTGGTGCTGAATTTTGACACTACTCACCAGAAATATATTTACCCGTATGAAAAATTGCGTAAGCCCCGGACCTTAAAAATCGGCCAAAATTTTTTTTTTCAAAAATCCCCAAATTCTGCTTAAAACATTTGGTACAACTTAAAAAAGATTTGCTGCGGTGACAGAAGTTGATTTTGATGCTTAATTTTGACACAACTCACCAGAAATATATTTTCCCCATATGAAAAATTATGTAAGCCCTGGACCTTAAAATTCAACCAAATATTTTTTTTTTCAAAAATCCCCAAATTCTGCTTAAAACTTTTGGTACAACTTAAAAAAGATTTGCTGCGGTGACAGAAGTTGGTTTTGGTGCTTTATTTTGACACAACTCACCAGAAATATATTTACCCGTATGAAAAATTACGTAAGCCCCGGACATTAAAAATCGGCCAAATTTTTTTTTTTCAAAAATCCCCAAATTCTGCTTAAAACATTTGGTACAACTTAAAAAAGATTTGCTGCGGTGACAGAAGTTGATTTTGATGCTTAATTTTGACACAACTCACCAGAAATATATTTTCCCCATATGAAAAATTATGTAAACCCTGGACCTTAAAATTCAACCAAATATTTTTTTTTTCAAAAATCCCCAAATTCTGCTTAAAACGTTTGGTACAACTTAAAAAAGATTTGCTGCGGTGACAGAAGTTGATTTTGGTGCTTATATTTGACACAACTCACCAGAAATATATTTTCCCCATATGAAAAGTTACGTAAGACCCGGACCTTAAAAATCAGCCCCAAATTTTTTTTTTTCAAAAATCCACAAATTCTGCTTAAAACTTTTGGTACAACTTAAAAAGATTTGCTGCGTTGAAAGAAGTTGGTTTTGGTGCTTAATTTTGACACAACTCACCAGAAATATATTTACCCATATAAAAAATTACATAAGCCCCGGACCTTAAAAATCAACCCAAAATTTTTTTTTCAAAAAATTTCCAAATTCTGCTTAAAACTTTTGGTACACTTAAAAAAGATTTGCTGTGGTGACAGAAGTTGATTTTGGTGCTTAATTTTGACACAACTCACCAGAAATATATTTACCCATATGAAAAATTACGTAAGACCCGGACCTTAAAAATCGGCCCCCAAATTTTTTTTTTCAAAAATCCCCAAATTCTGCTTAAAACTTTTGGTACAACTTAAAAAAGATTTGCTGCGGTGACAGAAGTTGGTTTTGGTGCTTAATTTTGACACAACTCACCAGAAATATATTTACCTGTATGAAAAATTACATAAGCCCCGGACTATAAAATCAACCAAAAATTTTTTTTCTCAAAAATTCCCAAATTCTGCTTAAAACTTTTAGCACAACTTAAAAAAGATTTGCTGCGGTGACAGAAGTTGATTTTGGTGCTTAATGTTGACACAACACACCAGAAATATATTTTCCCCGTATGAAAAGTTACGTAAGACCCGTACCTTAAAAATCGGCCCCCAATTTTTTTTTTTCAAAAATCCCCAAATTCTGCTTAAAACTTTTGGTACAACTTAAAAAAGATTTGCTGCGTTGAAAGAAATTGGTTTTGGTGCTTAATTTTGACAGAACTCACCAGAAATATATTTACCCATATGAAAAATTATGTAAGCCCCGGACCTTAAAAATCGGCCAAAAATATTTTTTTTCAAAAATCCCCAAATTCTGCTTAAAACTTTTGGTACAACTTAAAAAAGATTTGCTGCGGGGACAGAAGTTGATTTTGGTGTTTAATTTTGACACAACTCACCAGAAATATATTTACCCATAGGAAAAATTACGTAAGCCCCGGACCTTAAAATCGGCCCAAAATTTATTTTTTTTAAAAAAATCCCCAAATTCTGCTTAAAACTTTTGGTACAACTTAAAAAAGATTTGCTGCGTTGAAACAAGTTGATTTTGGTGCTGAATTTTGACACTACTCACCAGAAATATATTTACCCATATGAAAAATTGCGTAAGCCCCGGACCTTAAAAATCGGCCAAAATTTTTTTTTTCAAAAATCCCCAAATTCTGCTTAAAACATTTGGTACAACTTAAAAAAGATTTGCTGCGGTGACAGAAGTTGATTTTGATGCTTAATTTTGACACAACTCACCAGAAATATATTTTCCCCATATGAAAAATTATGTAAGCCCTGGACCTTAAAATTCAACCAAATATTTTTTTTTTCAAAAATCCCCAAATTCTGCTTAAAACTTTTGGTACAACTTAAAAAAGATTTGCTGCGGTGACAGAAGTTGGTTTTGGTGCTTTATTTTGACACAACTCACCAGAAATATATTTACCCGTATGAAAAATTACGTAAGCCCCGGACCTTAAAAATCGGCCAAATTTTTTTTTTTCAAAAATCCCCAAATTCTGCTTAAAACATTTGGTACAACTTAAAAAAGATTTGCTGCGGTGACAGAAGTTGATTTTGATGCTTAATTTTGACACAACTCACCAGAAATATATTTTCCCCATATGAAAAATTATGTAAGCCCTGGACCTTAAAATTCAACCAAATATTTTTTTTTTCAAAAATCCCCAAATTCTGCTTAAAACGTTTGGTACAACTTAAAAAAGATTTGCTGCGGTGACAGAAGTTGATTTTGGTGCTTATATTTGACACAACTCACCAGAAATATATTTTCCCCATATGAAAAGTTACGTAAGACCCGGACCTTAAAAATCAGCCCCAAATTTTTTTTTTTCAAAAATCCACAAATTCTGCTTAAAACTTTTGGTACAACTTAAAAAGATTTGCTGCGTTGAAAGAAGTTGGTTTTGGTGCTTAATTTTGACACAACTCACCAGAAATATATTTACCCATATAAAAAATTACATAAGCCCCGGACCTTAAAAATCAACCCAAAATTTTTTTTTCAAAAAATTTCCAAATTCTGCTTAAAACTTTTGGTACACTTAAAAAAGATTTGCTGTGGTGACAGAAGTTGATTTTGGTGCTTAATTTTGACACAACTCACCAGAAATATATTTACCCATATGAAAAATTACGTAAGACCCGGACCTTAAAAATCGGCCCCCAAATTTTTTTTTTCAAAAATCCCCAAATTCTGCTTAAAACTTTTGGTACAACTTAAAAAAGATTTGCTGCGGTGACAGAAGTTGGTTTTGGTGCTTAATTTTGACACAACTCACCAGAAATATATTTACCTGTATGAAAAATTACATAAGCCCCGGACTATAAAATCAACCAAAAATTTTTTTTCTCAAAAATTCCCAAATTCTGCTTAAAACTTTTAGCACAACTTAAAAAAGATTTGCTGCGGTGACAGAAGTTGATTTTGGTGCTTAATGTTGACACAACACACCAGAAATATATTTTCCCCGTATGAAAAGTTACGTAAGACCCGTACCTTAAAAATCGGCCCCAATTTTTTTTTTCAAAAATCCCCAAATTCTGCTTAAAACTTTTGGTACAACTTAAAAAAGATTTGCTGCGGGGACAGAAGTTGATTTTGGTGCTTAATTTTGACACAACTCACCAGAAATATATTTACCTGTATGAAAAATTACGTAAGCCCCGGACCTTAAAAATCAGCCAAAAATTTTTTTTTTCAAAAATCCCCAAATTCTGCTTAAAACTTTTGGTACAACTTAAAAAAGATTTGCAGCGGTGACAGAAGTTGATTTTGGTGCTTAATTTTGACACAACTCATCAAAAATATATTTTCCCCATATCAAAAGTTACGTAAGCCCCGGACCTTAAAAATTGGCCCAAAATTATTTTTTTTCAAAAATCCCCAAATTCTGTTTAAAACTTTTGGTACAACTTAAAAAAGATTTGCTGTGTTGAAACAAGTTGATTTTGGTGCTGAATTTTGACACAACTCACCAGAAATATATTTACCCATATGAAAAATCACATAAGCCCCGGACCTTAAAAATCAACCAAAAAATTTTTTTCTCAGAAATTCCCAAATACTGCTTAAAACTTTTGGCACAACTTAAAAAAGATTTGCTGCGTTGAAACAAGTTGATTTTGGTGCTTAATTTTGACACAACTCACCAGAAAAATATTTACCCATATGAAAAATTAGGTAAGCCCCGGACCATAAAATCAACCAAAAATTATTTTCCTCAAAAATTCCCAAATTCTACTTAAAACTTTTGGTACCACTTAAAAAAGATTTGCTGCGGGGACAGAAGTTGATTTTGGTGCTTAATTTTGACACAACTCACCAGAAATATATTTACCTGTATGAAAAATTACGTAAGCCCCGGACCTTAAAAATCGACCAAAAATTTTTTTTTTTCAAAAATCCCCAAATTCTGCTTAAAACTTTTGGTACAACTTAAAAAAGATTTGCTGCGGTGACAGAAGTTGGTTTTGGTGCTTAATTTTGACACAACTCACCAGAAATATATTTTCCCCGTATGAAAAGTTACGTAAGCCCCAAACCTTAAAAATCAGCCCCAAATTTTTTTTTTTTTTAAATCCCCAAATTCTGCTTAAAACTTTTGGTACAACTTAAAAAGATTTGCTGCTTTGAAAGAAGTTGGTTTTGGTGCTTAATTTTGACACAACTCACCAGAAAAATATTTACACGTATGAAAAATTACGTAAGCCCCGGACCTTAAAAATTGGCCAAAAATATTTTTTTTCAAAAATCCCCAAATTCTGCTTAAAACTTTTGGTACAACTTAAAAAAGATTTGCTGCGGGGACAGAAGTTGATTTTGGTGCTTAATTTTGACACAACTCACCAGAAATATATTTACCCATTTGAAAAATTACGTAAGCCCCGGACCTTAAAAATTGGCAAAAAAATTATTTTTTTTCAAAAATCCCCAAATTCTGCTTAAAACTTTTGGTACAACTTAAAAAATATTTGCTGCGTTGAAACAAGTTGATTTTGGTGCTTAATTTTGACACAACTCACCAGAAAAATATTTACACGTATGAAAAATTACGTAAGCCCCGGACCTTAAAAATTGGCCAAAAATATTTTTTTTCAAAAATCCCCAAATTCTGCTTAAAACTTTTGGTACAACTTAAAAAAGATTTGCTGCGGGGACAGAAGTTGATTTTGGTGCTTAATTTTGACACAACTCACCAGAAATATATTTACCCATTTGAAAAATTACGTAAGTCCCGGACCTTAAAAATTGGCAAAAAAATTATTTTTTTTCAAAAATCCCCAAATTCTGCTTAAAACTTTTGGTACAACTTAAAAAAGATTTGCTGCGTTGAAAGAAGTTGGTTTTGGTGCTTAATTTTGACACAACTCACCAGAAATATATTTACCCATATGAAAAATTATGTAAGCCCCGGACCTTAAAAATCGGCCAAAAATATTTTTTTTCAAAAATCCCCAAATTCTGCTTAAAACTTTTGGTACAACTTAAAAAAGATTTGCTGCGGGGACAGAAGTTGATTTTGGTGTTTAATTTTGACACAACTCACCAGAAATATATTTACCCATTTAAAAAATTACGTAAGCCCCGGACCTTAAAAATCGGCCCAAAATATTTTTTTTTCAAAAATCCCCAAATTCTGCTTAAAACTTTTGGTACAACTTAAAAAAGATTTGCTGCGGTGACAGAAGTTGATTTTGATGCTTAATTTTGACACAACTCACCAGAAATATATTTTCCACATATGAAAAATTATGTAAGCCCTGGACCTTAAAATTCAACCAAATATTTTTTTTTTCAAAAATCCCCAAATTCTGCTTAAAACTTTTGGTACAACTTAAAAAAGATTTGCTGCGGTGACAGAAGTTGGTTTTGGTGCTTTATTTTGACACAACTCACAAGAAATATATTTACCCGTATGAAAAATTACGTAAGCCCCGGACCTTAAAAATCAGCCAAAATTTTTTTTTTCAAAAATCCCCAAATTCTGCTTAAAACATTTGGTACAACTTAAAAAAGATTTGCTGCGGTGACAGAAGTTGATTTTGATGCTTAATTTTGACACAACTCACGAGAAATATATTTTCCACATATGAAAAATTATGTAAGCCCTGGACCTTAAAATTCAACCAAATATTTTTTTTTTCAAAAATCCCCAAATTCTGCTTAAAACTTTTGGTACAACTTAAAAAGATTTGCTGCGTTGAAAGAAGTTGGTTTTGGTGCTTAATTTTGACACAACTCACCAGAAATATATTTACCCATATGAAAAATTACATAAGCCCCGGACCTTAAAAATCAACCCAAAATTTTTTTTTCAAAAAATTTCCAAATTCTGCTTAAAACTTTTGGTACAACTTAAAAAAGATTTGCTGTGGTGACAGAAGATGATTTTGGTGCTTAATTTTGACACAACTCACCAGAAATATATTTACCCGTATGAAAAATTACGTAAGCCCCGGACCTTAAAAATCGGCCAAAATTTTTTTTTTCAAAAATCCCCAAATTCTGCTTAAAACTTTTGGTACAACTTAAAAAAGATTTGCTACGGTGACAGAAGTTGATTTTGGTGCTTAATTTTGACACAACTCACCAGAAATATATTTTCCCCATATGAAAAATTACGTAAGCCCCGGACCTTAAAAATCAACCAAAAATTTTTTTTTTCAAAAATCCCCAAATTCTGCTTAAAACTTTTGGTACAACTTAAAAAAGATTTGCTGCGGGGACAGAAGTTGATTTTGGTGCTTAATTTTGACACAACTCACCAGAAATATATTTACCTGTATGAAAAATTACATAAGCCCCGGACCTTAAAAATCAGCCAAAAATTTTTTTTTTCAAAAATCCCCAAATTCTGCTTAAAACTTTTGGTACAACTTAAAAAAGATTTGCTGCGGGGACAGAAGTTGATTTTGGTGCTTAATTTTGACACAACTCACCAGAAATATATTTACCTGTATGAAAAATTACGTAAGCCCCGGACCTTAAAAATCAGCCAAAAATTTTTTTTTTCAAAAATCCCCAAATTCTGCTTAAAACTTTTGGTACAACTTAAAAAAGATTTGCTGCGGTGACAGAATATGCTTCTTTATTTTAACTTGCAACAAAGATATATATATATATACAATAATTACATATATAAAAAATAAATAAATAAATAGATAAAATATATATATACACAAAATCAAATATCAACATAAGGATACACAATATTACTCCATATTATGCCTTATAACCAAAAGAAAACTTTACCAATCCTAATAATAAACAACTTATCTCCTATGAGAAAAAATAAGCAAGGATTTTAGAACAACAACTACCTTAACCACTATCTATATATATATATATTTTTTTTTTTTTTTTTTTATATATTATATATGTATATATACACAGCAAACCATAAAACAATACAAAAACTTTAACTACTATCTATCTTATCTAATCCTACCCATCACCAATACACACCACCTCAGGTAGATGTATGTAAAACCTTTTCAACAAAAACCAAAAAATAGAATAAAAAATCTACAGGGAGTGAAAGGACAGAAAAGAAACCCAGCTGAACAAGAAGAGACTTTCAACCACCCACTCAAGGGGGTTTCAAACGGCCCCACCACTGTGACCATCTGACAGCATCCAGTCTCCCCTTATCCAGATCCATCATCTTTTTCACCTCTTGCATAATCATACCTACCACCACATCACAGGGGAGGACCTTCCTTCGAATAGATACCTGGCACCGTGCATTCCACGTGTGATACCTAACAGCTAAACTAACTAAAAAAATTGTGGTCAAATTAAAGTCACCGTATCTTCTGACCACCCCATAAGCCCACTCAGGGTAACTAAGACCCGAAAGGCACGGGATACCAATGGCCTTTGAAACCTCCTCATAAACCTTTACATTAAAAGGACACTCAAGCAGGAAGTGGTCCATCGTCTCCTCCACCCCTGGACATTCCTCCCGTGGGCAGCCACGTTCACTGGCACTTCGCCACCTGAGGTTCCCTCCAACATAAAGCCTCCCATGAAAAGTGAGCCAGGCAATATCTTTGAACTTGGGCGGTAACCTTTGTGAATTTAACAAAACCAATCCAGCCGAAGCGACATTACCTGGACAGTCCCTCAGTGACAGCGGAACATGAAAGTGGGTGTGCAAAATTCTTCTCTCCAACTCCCTCCTAGAGAAGTTTTTGACTTCACCCACTCCCACGTCATATCGCTTTATCACCTTCAAGCTCTGGATGACGTAGATCGGGAGGTAACCATGACGAATCCGGAAACTTCTCACTTGGCCTCCATCTATCCAGAATCTGAGGAAGGGAAACACCCATGGTCTAAATCCCTCTACCCACCGAGGAGGAGTGTCTAAAAACATGCTCCCAATGTTAAGCTTTAAAAAAGCTGTAACAAAAAAGATCACTGGGTTTACCATGTTCAAACCCCCATCTTTCCTCGGTCTGTAGGTGATACCCCTCTTCACTATATTGATCCTGTTCTTCCACAACAAGAGGAAGAACAAGGAATTCAATCTGGACCACAAAGACTGTGGCAAAAAGCACACGTAACTGACATACAAAAAAATCGGGATCAGGTAAGTTTTGCACAAGTCAACCCTTTCCCTCAAAGACAATTTCCATCTTTTCCAACTCTCTACCTTCTTGGTAGCATCTTCCAGCTTGTTAACCCAATTTAGGGAGGCATAATCTCCATGATCAAATTTGATACCAAGAATTTTAATCTGATCGTTGACCTGAGGGAAGCTGTCCGGAAGAGGAAAAGGCTCCCCCTCCTCCCCCATCCAGAAAACATCACACTTTTCTCGGTTTACTCTGGAGCACGAAGCCTCAGAGTACTCGCAAATGAGGTGTTCTATGCCACGGGCCTCTGCCTGCGAGGACAGAACCACCGTGACATCATCTGCGTAAGCCACCACCCTCAATGCAAACTCCGGACACAGCTGCACCCCCCCTACAGTCCCACACTCTACCCTCCTAACGAAGGGATCGATTGCAAAGACATACAGGAGGGGGCTCAGGGGACACCCCTGACGAACACCCGAGCCTACACCAAAGGTAGGGCCCACCCAACCGTTTACCAGTGGAAAGCTTTCAGCCATACGATAGATCGTCTGTAACCAATTAACCACCCTCTCTGGAAGACCATACCATCTCAGTAGAGCCCAAAGGTACTCATGATTCACTCGGTCAAAAGCTTTAGACTGATCCAATGCCAGTAAGTACTTTCCCCACTTCTCAGCCCTGCACCGCTCAATGGCCTCCCGGACACCAAGGACAGCACTAAAAGTGCTACGACCCTTCACCGTACAGTGCTGAGAAGGAGAAAGCAACAGCTCAGAAAACTCTGAAAGCCTGTTAAACAGTACCTTTGCCAAAATCTTCCTGTCTGTATTGAGAAGGGCTATGGGGCGCCAGTTCTCAATACGAGACGAGTCCTTCCCTTTGGACAGCAAAATAAGCGCAGATAACCTCATGGAAGGAGGGAGGACTCCCTCATCCAGGCTCTCATTAAAAACTTCCACAAGGCGGGGAATCAGGAGGTCAGCAAAGGTCTTATAAAATTCAGATGTTAAACCATCTGGTCCTGGTGATTTCTTGGGGTTTAAACCCATTATCGCCTTCCTAACTTCCTCTGCGGTTATATCACTTGCCAAGGAGTCAAGAGAGGCACCCTGAGAACTCAGACCAGGGGTTCCCCTCAGAAATTCCTCCATCCTCTCCCTGATGAGTGGCTGCTCAGACAGAAGATCAGAATAGTAGGACACAATAACATCCAGAATGCCTTCCTTGTCAGTACGAAGAACACCCTGTCCGTCCACCAGTCCTCTGACATGTTTGGCGTCGACTGACCTCCTACAGCTCTGGTAGGGATCAGGCGAGTGGTACATACCATAATCCCTTTCCAAAACCAAGGATGCCAATCGGTTATATTGGAACTCTTTCATCTGAGCCTTCACTCGGGAGATTTCCCCATCATCTCCCTCCTCAGAGATCAGGAAATCCAATTTCCTTCTCAGATTACGGTAGATATTTTGCTTTATCAAGTTTTTCCTAGCTACAAGGCCACGGAAAAATTTGCAGGTTCTCTTTTTAATCACCTCCCACCACTCAGACCTACTCCAACCAGCCTCCAGAAGTGTCTCCTGAGATTGAAAGAAGACCCTGAAGGACTGCCTAACTCTCTCTTCTTCCAGGAGTTCAGAGTTCAAACGCCACAGACCCCGCCCCTTCTGAGGGGTTTCTGAAGCATTCAAAGTTACTGAGAGCAAACCGTGATCGGAAAATTCCACCAACCTCACCCCAAGGGATGAAGTCTTGGAAGTCTCCTTAACAAAAAACCTATCTATCCTAGACCTACGACTACCACTAAAGTAGGTGAAACCCGTGAGGTCTGGGGAGTGACGAATATGCACATCCACCAAACCAGCCTGTCTAACCATGCTAACTAAAAAATTGGAATCATAGCCCAGGGGTCTCCTTGAGCCTCCCCTGTCTTTTGGCCTAACAACAGTATTAAAATCACCACCAAAGACGACCTGCTGGGCTGTAAAAAGAAAAGGTTTTATCTCCATAAAGAGACTTTTCCTATCACCTGGTGTCTGTGGCCCATACACATTAATTAATCTCACATCTTGTCCCTTTATGTTGACATCCAAAATCATACATCTACCTGCTTGCAATTCAATAACCTTGTGCACAGTTACCATATCAGAAAAAAGGACTGCCACCCCACCGTATGGCTCGGCCGCAAGAGACCAGTAAGAAGGACCCCTCCTCCACTCCTGCTTCGCCTTGTGGAGGATATCCAATTTACTAATCCTAGTCTCTTGCAAAAATAAAACATCAACATCAATCGTATTGAAAAAATCAAAGGCCATCATACGAGCACATTCGGACAACACGGAAGCCACATTAATCGTGGCACATCGTATAGGATGAGGATCCATGTTTCTAGGTTATGGAATATTACAAGACCTTGCTTACTTTTACATACCATCACCAAAAAACAAGTCTTAACACTGCACGCCAGCCCCCTGCGGGCCAGCCACACCACCGCTTGTGGCATCCCCACCCCCCTCCCTTCCACCCCCAGAGGGTACACCACCCTCCTCAGGGATCCCAGGGTCAGGGGCCTTGGCCACAAACGTTATGACCTGGCAGTTTACCCCACCACCAGTGCCACTTGGCCCGACCCCCGAGCTCTGGGATGACTCCACATCAGTCTCTTTGACTACCTCCTGCTGAACCGCCACTGTCTCCTCCATTGCCACCACCTCCTCCTTTCTCCTTTCCACCACCCTTCTTTCCATCGGGGCCAGAGTTTCCTTATTTACCGCCTCTTCCCCCACCTCCGGGATTGACTCCCTTCTTTTTTTCCCGTCCCGGTGCCTCTCACTTTCTTTAAAAGACCTCTTTGTTTTTCTTTTGTTTTTTTTGACACCAGATAACACTCTCCATCTTTCCTTATGATTTCCTCCTCATCAGAGGAGAAAACATCAAATTTATTTGATAACACCACTTGTGTTTCTGTATCTTTCTCTTTTATCCCCTTCCCTCCCCGCCTAACCTCCTGAAATGTCTCCTCCATTACCTCCTCCCTACTTTCAACATTTACCACCTCATCCTGCTCTATACCCTCTTCTTCTACCTCATTCACCACCTCACTCACCACGACACTACTACCCACCACCTGTTCTAACACCACATTGTGACTGGCTTTCGGACATCTGCTATAAGGGTGCCCCTCCACCCCACACAAATTGCACCTGACAGTGTGACAATCTCTAGACCAGTGACCCACACCCCCACACAAAGAACACTTCACCACAGTGCACTCGGAACTAACGTGACAGTGATCACCACACTTAAAACATGTCCTCGGCTGCCCAGGATAAAAACACTGAACCCTGTCCCTACCTATATAGGCAGCCGAGGGCACATGCACACACCCCCTTTCAGAATACCTCAACCTAATTCCTACTTCCCACGCCCCTCCCCACACACCCAACACATAACCAGCCTTTGTTACCCCCGATTCAAGATCACAAAATCTCTTAAGCCAAAAGGCAATATCCTCTGGAGGTAATGATTCATTTCTGACTAGGATCGTAGCTTTGACCCTGTCCTGCCTGGTGACCAGGTTAACCACATACTTCTCAAATGGGTCCTTGGATCTGCATGCCTGCCACTTCACCCAGAAAACCTGCAGACCCTGGTATGATACAAAGCTCAAGTCATACTCCAGGGTCCGCACTGGGTGAATGCAGGCGTACAGATCTGCCGCACCGAACCCCAGGCTGAACACCATTTTAAGGAAAGCCTCTCTACTTGGGGCTTCCCCTGGAGCAATCCACTTAAATTGAACAAGGTTCCTTCTTTTGCCAACACCTCCAGGCGTAGGTGCAGCATATGACACATTATTTGCTCTTTGTCTAGTAACCACACTGGCATAAGACAGAACACCCGAAGCTGATTTAGACTGCCTCTCACCTCTCGAGACCATGTCTTTTTCTATTGCAGCGGCAGCCACTCTAGCCCTTTCAGGGACTAGCATTTTATCACCATATATAGTTTCAATCACCTTTCTTTGTTCAGCCGAAAGAGTCTCTTTATTCAGTATCGGCATTCCCTGTGCCAATATCGGACGGCTGACTGATACAGATGACACCCCTGGCACTTCCTCAGGAGCCTTATCCTGATGGGATTCACCCTCCATGCCAGCTTCTACCAATACTGCTGCCTGAATCAGCTCAGAATCCATGGCCTCAGTGCAATCAGGGATAGTAGCTGCCAGTTCCCCCACAGGTACTGTTGCTCCACCTATAGGGACCAGGGGGACCAGGGTAACAATTTGGGCACCCCCACTCCCAATCCCCCCAGTCTCCTTTGCATCATCGCTTACCTTATCAACTGGCTCCCCCTGCACTCTCCGACCAGCATCCTCGGACGGCTGAGCCTCCACAGCAGCTGAAGACGGAACCTCCTCCTGTTCTGACTTAACCACCTCCATGTCACTCATAGAGGTAGATTCCGATTTGATCATCTTTTTTTTTATTTTCTTTAAATATTCCAAGCGGTCCTTAGCATTTCCCAATGAAACGGACAAAGCTGTAATTTCCTCTTTAAAAGACCATCTGTCCCAGGTAGCGCTAACATTTCTTTTTCTCTTTTTTTCGCTTAGCTTGTTGCTCAGCTTCCTAATCTCTTTTTGAAGCTGATCCATGCTCAAAGCAGCATACACGTCATCTTCTTCATCCGCAGACACTTGGTCCTCCTCCACTGTCTTCTCCCCTTTTGCGGCACCCCCCGCTTCACTGCCAGTGGGGGCCACCATCTCCCCCTGAGTTGCCTCACTCAGGGGTCCCTCCACTGACAGTTTGGGGAGCACCGCTGGGCTAGGGGTCACCATAACTGCACCTCCAGCACTGATCACCAGATTGCTGCTTTCTGTCATCTCCATGTCCTCCGATTCACTGCCAGTGAGGGTCTCCATACCCCCCCGAGTTGCCTCACTCGGGGGTCCCTCCACTGGCAGTTTGGAGGCAAGACTTGCAGACACTGGTCCCATCTCCTCTGCACCGCTTGTGGGGGCCGCCATTACCCCCCGAGTTGCGTCACTCGGGGGTCCCGCCGCCAGCGGTTTGGAGACTGGCACTCTGCTGAACTCCACTGGACCCCCCGCTCTCTGAACTGAAAGTCCAGGGGGGTCCAGGACACCTCCTCCGCCCGCCGCCGGGTCCGCCAGCACAGCAGCCGCCTTCCGACTCCCCGGCACGTCCGCCGCTGATACAGGGAGTCCTCCGCTTGCCGCCGCCGTCCGCTCCATCAGCTCCGGCTGCTTCGGCTGCTCCGTCAGACTCCCCGCACTCCGTCTCCCGGGCAGGCGTGCCAAAGGGACAGGGGGGTCCGGAGCTCCAGCCGCGCACACTTGCGGCCTCCGCGAACCGGCGGGTGGATCCCCGGCCTCGCGCTGCAGTCCTCCGGCAGGCAGGTTAGGCGGGTCAGGCGGGACAGGCGGGACAGAACCCCTGCTTGATCCTCCAGCCCGGGGTCTGCCTCTCTTAGTCATGGTGCTGAAAGGCAGCAGCACCACAGCAAATCCTCAGCACCACAAACAGCAGGATCAGCAGCGATATCTTCCCCAGGAGGAATCAGCCTGCCTGGGGAAGCCCTCTCCCTGTCTCAGCAGCTCACCACCTCCTCCTAGGACACTCCTCTCCCAAAAGATTTGCTACGGTGACAGAAGTTGATTTTGGTGCTTAATTTTGACACAACTCACCAGAAATATATTTTCCCTGTATGAAAAGTTAAGTAAGCCCCGGACCTTAAAAATCAGCACCAAATTTTTTTTTTTCAAAAATCCCCAAATTCTGCTTAAAACTTTTGGTACAACTTAAAAAGATTTGCTGCGTTGAAAGAAGTTGGTTTTGGTGCTTAATTTTGACACAACTCACCAGAAATATATTTACCCATATGATAAATTACATAAGCCCCGGACCTTAAAAATCAACCCAAAATTTTTTTTTAAAAAAATTTCCAAATTCTGCTTAAAACTTTTGGTACAACTTAAAAAAGATTTGCTGCGGGGACAGAAGTTGATTTTGGTGCTTAATTTTGACACAACTCACCAGAAATATATTTACCTGTATGAAAAATTACGTAAGCCCCGGACCTTAAAAATCAGCCCAAAATTTTTTTTTTCAAAAATCCCCAAATTCTGCTTAAAACTTTTGGTACAACTTAAAAAAGATTTGCTGCGGTGACAGAAGTTGGTTTTGGTGCTTAATTTTGACACAACTCACCAGAAATATATTTATCCGTATGAAAAATTAAGTAAGCCCCGGACCTTAAAAATTGGCCCAAAATTATTTTTTTTCAAAAATCCCCAAATTCTGTTTAAAACTTTTGGTACAACTTAAAAAAGATTTGCTGCGTTGAAACAAGTTGATTTTGGTGCTGAATTTTGACACAACTCACCAGAAATATATTTACCCGTATGAAAAATTACATAAGCCCCGGACCTTAAAAATCAACCAAAAAATTTTTTTCTCAGAAATTCCCAAATACTGCTTAAAACTTTTGGCACAACTTAAAAAAGATTTGCTGCGGTGACAGAAGTTGATTTTGGTGCTTAATTTTGACACAACTCACCAGAAATATATTTTCCCCGTATGAAAAGTTAAGTAAGCCCCGGACCTTAAAAATCAGCCCCAAATTTTTTTTTTTCAAAAATCCCCAAATTCTGCTTAAAACTTTTGGTACAACTTAAAAAGATTTGCTGCGTTGAAAGAAGTTGGTTTTGGTGCTTAATTTTGACACAACTCACCAGAAATATATTTACCCATATGAAAAATTACATAAGCCCCGGACCTTAAAAATCAACCCAAAATTTTTTTTTCAAAAAATTTCCAAATTCTGCTTAAAACTTTTGGTACAACTTAAAAAAGATTTGCTGTGGTGACAGAAGTTGATTTTGGTGCTTAATTTTGACACAACTAATCAGAAATATATTTACCCGTATGAAAAATTACGTAAGCCCCGGACCTTAAAAATCGGCCAAAATTTTTTTTTTCAAAAATCCCCAAATTCTGCTTAAAACTTTTGGTACAACTTAAAAAAGATTTGCTACGGTGACAGAAGTTGATTTTGGTGCTTAATTTTGACACAACTCACCAGAAATATATTTTCCCCATTTGAAAAATTACGTAAGCCCCGGACCTTAAAAATCAACCAAAAATTTTTTTTTTCAAAAATCCCCAAATTCTGCTTAAAACTTTTGGTACAACTTAAAAAAGATTTGCTGCGGTGACAGAAGTTGGTTTTGGTGCTTAATTTTGACACAACTCACCAGAAATATATTTATCCGTATGAAAAATTAAGTAAGCCCCGGACAATAAAAATCAACCAAAAATTTTTTTTTCAAAAATCCCCAAATTCTACTTAAAACTTTTGGTACAACTTAAAAAAGATTTGCTGCGGGGACAGAAGTTGATTTTGGTGCTTAATTTTGACACAACTCACCAGAAATATATTTACCCATTTGAAAAATTACGTAAGCCCCGGACCTTAAAAATTGGCCCAAAATTATTTTTTTTCAAAAATCCCCAAATTCTGTTTAAAACTTTTGGTACAACTTAAAAAAGATTTGCTGCGTTGAAACAAGTTGATTTTGGTGCTGAATTTTGACACAACTCACCAGAAATATATTTACCCGTATGAAAAATTACATAAGCCCCGGACCTTAAAAATCAACCAAAAAATTTTTTTCTCAGAAATTCCCAAATACTGCTTAAAACTTTTGGCACAACTTAAAAAAGATTTGCTGCGGTGACAGAAGTTGATTTTGGTGCTTAATTTTGACACAACTCACCAGAAATATATTTTCCCCATATGAAAAGTTACGTAAGACCCGGACCTTAAAAATCGGCCACCAATTTTTTTTTTTCAAAAATCCCCAAATTCTGCTTAAAACTTTTGGTACAACTTAAAAAAGATTTGCTGCGTTGAAAGAAGTTGGTTTTGGTGCTTAATTTTGACACAACTCACCAGAAATATATTTACCCATATGAAAAATTATGTAAGCCCCGGACCTTAAAAATCGGCCAAAAATATTTTTTTTCAAAAATCCCCAAATTCTGCTTAAAACTTTTGGTACAACTTAAAAAAGATTTGCTGCGGGGACAGAAGTTGATTTTGGTGTTTAATTTTGACACAACTCACCAGAAATATATTTACCCGTATGAAAAATTACGTAAGCCCCGGACCTTAAAAATCGGCCAAAATTTTTTTTTTCAAAAATCCCCAAATTCTGCTTAAAACATTTGGTACAACTTAAAAAAGATTTGCTGCGGTGACAGAAGTTGATTTTGATGCTTAATTTTGACACAACTCACCAGAAATATATTTTCCCCATATGAAAAATTATGTAAGCCCTGGACCTTAAAATTCAACCAAATATTTTTTTTTTCAAAAATCCCCAAATTCTGCTTAAAACGTTTGGTACAACTTAAAAAAGATTTGCTGCAGTGACAGAAGTTGATTTTGGTGCTTATATTTGACACAACTCACCAGAAATATATTTTCCCCGTATGAAAAGTTAAGTAAGCCCCGGACCTTAAAAATCAGCCCCAAATTTTTTTTTTTCAAAAATCCCCAAATTCTGCTTAAAACTTTTGGTACAACTTAAAAAGATTTGCTGCGTTGAAAGAAGTTTGTTTTGGTGCTTAATTATGACACAACTCACCAGAAATATATTTACCCATATGAAAAATTACATAAGCCCCGGACCTTAAAAATCAACCCAAAATTTTTTTTTCAAAAAATTTCCAAATTCTGCTTAAAACTTTTGGTACAACTTAAAAAAGATTTGCTGTAGTGACAGAAGTTGATTTTGGTGCTTAATTTTGACACAACTCACCAGAAATATATTTACCCGTATAAAAAATTACGTAAGCCCCGTACCTTAAAAATCGGCCAAAATTTTTTTTTTCAAAAATCCCCAAATTCTGCTTAAAACTTTTGGTACAACTTAAAAAAGATTTGCAGCGGTGACAGAAGTTGATTTTGGTGCTTAATTTTGACACAACTCACCAGAAATATATTTTCCCCATATGAAAAGTTACGTAAGCCCCGGACCTTAAAAATCGGCCCCCAATTTTTTTTTTTCAAAAATCCCCAAATTCTGCTTAAAACTTTTGGTACAACTTAAAAAAGATTTCCTGCGTTGAAAGAAGTTGGTTTTGGTGCTTAATTTTGACACAACTCACCAGAAATATATTTACCCATATGAAAAATTATGTAAGCCCCGGACCTTAAAAATTGGCCAAAAATATTTTTTTTCAAAAATCCACAAATTCTACTTAAAACTTTTGGTACAACTTAAAAAAGATTTGCTGCGGGGACAAAAGTTGATTTTGGTGCTTAATTTTGACACAACTCACCAGAAATATATTTACCCATTTGAAAAATTACGTAAGCCCCGGACCTTAAAAATTGGCCCAAAATTATTTTTTTTCAAAAATCCCCAAATTCTGTTTAAAACTTTTGGTACAACTTAAAAAAGATTTGCTGCGTTGAAACAAGTTGATTTTGGTGCTGAATTTTGACACAACTCACCAGAAATATATTTACCCGTATGAAAAATTACATAAGCCCCGGACCTTAAAAATCAACCAAAAAATTTTTTTCTCAGAAATTCCCAAATACTGCTTAAAACTTTTGGCACAACTTAAAAAAGATTTGCTGCGGTGACAGAAGTTGATTTTGGTGCTTAATTTTGACACAACTCACCAGAAATATATTTTCCCCATATGAAAAGTTACGTAAGACCCGGACCTTAAAAATCGGCCCCCAATTTTTTTTTTTCAAAAATCCCCAAATTCTGCTTAAAACTTTTGGCACAACTTAAAAAAGATTTGATGCGTTGAAAGACGTTGGTTTTGGTGCTTAATTTTGACACATCTCACCAGAAATATATTTACCCATATGAAAAATTATGTAAGCCCCGGACCTTAAAAATCGGCCAAAAATATTTTTTTTCAAAAATCCCCAAATTCTGCTTAAAACTTTTGGTACAACTTAAAAAAGATTTGCTGCGGGGACAGAAGTTGATTTTGGTGTTTAATTTTGACACAAGTCACCAGAAATATATTTACCCATTTGAAAAATTATGTAAGCCCCGGACCTTAAAATTCAACCAAATATTTTTTTTTCAAAAATCCCCAAATTCTGCTTAAAACTTTTGGTACAACTTAAAAAATATTTGCTGCTTTGAAACAAGTTGATTTTGGTGCTTAATTTTGACACAACTCACCAGAAAAATATTTACCAGTATGAAAAATTACGTAAGCCCCGGACCATAAAATCAACCAAAAATTTTTTTCCTCAAAAATTCCCAAATTCTACTTAAAACTTTTAGTACCACTTAAAAAAGATTTGCTGCGGGGACAGAAGTTGATTTTGGTGCTTAATTTTGACACAACTCACCAGAAATATATTTACCTGTATGAAAAATTACGTAAGCCCCGGACCTTAAAAATCGGCCAAAAATTTTTTTTTTCAAAAATCCCCAAATTCTGCTTAAAACTTTTGGTACAACTTAAAAAAGATTTGCTGCGGTGACAGAAGTTGGTTTTGGTGCTTATATTTGACACAACTCACCAGAAATATATTTTCCCCGTATGAAAAGTTTCGTAAGCCCCGAACCTTAAAAATCAGCCCCAAATTTTTTTTTTTCAAAAATCCCCAAATTCTGCTTAAAACTTTTGGTACAACTTAAAAAGATTTGCTGCGTTGAAAGAAGTTGGTTTTGGTGCTTAATTTTGACACAACTCACCAGAAATATATTTACCCGTATGAAAAATTACATAAGCGCCGGACCTTAAAAATCAACCCAAAATTTTTTTTTCAAAAATTTCCAAATTCTGCTTAAAACTTTTGGTACAACTTAAAAAAGATTTCCTGTGGGGACAGAAGTTGATTTTGGTGCTTAATTTTGACACAACTCACCAGAAATATATTTACCCGTATGAAAAATTACGTAAGCCCCGGACCTTAAAAATCGGCCAAAATTTTTTTTTTCAAAAATCCCCAAATTCTGCTTAAAACTTTTGGTACAACTTAAAAAAGATTTGCTGCGTGGACAGAAGTTGATTTTGGTGCTTAATTTTGACACAACTCACCAGAAATATATTTACCTGTATGAAAAATTACGTAAGCCCCGGACCTTAAAAATCGTCCAAAAAATATTTTTTTCAAAAATCCCTAAATTCTGCTTAAAACTTTTGGTACAACTTAAAAAAGATTTGCTGCGGGGACAGAAGTTGGTTTTGGTGCTTAATTTTGACACAACTCACCAGAAATATATTTACCCGTATGAAAAATTACGTAAGCCCCGGACCATAAAAATCAACCACAAATTTTTTTTTTCAAAAATCCCCAAATTCTGCTTAAAACTTTTGGTACAACTTAAAAAATATTTGCTGCGGAGACAGAAGTTGATTTTGGTGCTTAATTTTGACACAACTCACCAGAAATATATTTACCCATTTGAAAAATTACGTAAGCCCCGGACCTTAAAAATTGGCCCAAAATTATTTTTTTTCAAAAATCCCCAAATTCTGTTTAAAACTTTTGGTACAACTTAAAAAAGATTTGCTGCGTTGAAACAAGTTGATTTTGGTGCTGAATTTTGACACAACTCACCAGAAATATATTTACCCGTATGAAAAATTACATAAGCCCCGGACCTTAAAAATCAACCAAAAAATTTTTTCCTCAGAAATTCCCAAATACTGCTTAAAACTTTTGGCACAACTTAAAAAAGATTTGCTGCGGTGACAGAAGTTGATTTTGGTGCTTAATTTTGACACAACTCACCAGAAATATATTTTCCCCATATGAAAAGTTACGTAAGACCCGGACCTTAAAAATCGGCCCCCAATTTTTTTTTTTCAAAAATCCCCAAATTCTGCTTAAAACTTTTGGTACAACTTAAAAAAGATTTGATGCGTTGAAAGACGTTGGTTTTGGTGCTTAATTTTGACACAACTCACCAGAAATATATTTACCCATATGAAAAATTATGTAAGCCCCGGACCTTAAAAATCGGCCAAAAATATTTTTTTTCAAAAATCCCCAAATTCTGCTTAAAACTTTTGGTACAACTTAAAAAAGATTTGCTGCGGGGACAGAAGTTGATTTTGGTGTTTAATTTTGACACAAGTCACCAGAAATATATTTACCCATTTGAAAAATTATGTAAGCCCCGGACCTTAAAATTCAACCAAATATTTTTTTTTTCAAAAATCCCCAAATTCTGCTTAAAACTTTTGGTACAACTTAAAAAATATTTGCTGCGTTGAAACAAGTTGAATTTGGTGCTTAATTTTGACACAACTCACCAGAAAAATATTTACCCGTATGAAAAATTACGTAAGCCCCGGACCATAAAATCAACCAAAAATTTTTTTCCTCAAAAATTCCCAAATTCTACTTAAAACTTTTAGTACCACTTAAGAAAGATTTGCTGCGGGGACAGAAGTTGATTTTGGTGCTTAATTTTGACACAACTCACCAGAAATATATTTACCTGTATGAAAAATTACGTAAGCCCCGGACCTTAAAAATCGGCCAAAAATTTTTTTTTTCAAAAATCCCCAAATTCTGCTTAAAACTTTTGGTACAACTTAAAAAAGATTTGCTGCGGTGACAGAAGTTGGTTTTGGTGCTTAATTTTGACACAACTCACCAGAAATATATTTACCCGTATGAAAAATTACGTATGCCCCGGACCATAAAAATCAACCAAAAATTTTTTTTCTCAAAAATTCCCAAATTCTGCTTAAAACTTTTGGTACAACTTAAAAAAGATTTGCTGCGGTGACAGAAGTTGATTTTGGTGCTTAATTTTGACACAACTCACCAGAAATATATTTTCCCCATATGAAAAGTTACGTAAGACCCGGACCTTAAAAATCGGCCACCAATTTTTTTTTTTCAAAAATCCCCAAATTCTGCTTAAAACTTTTGGTACAACTTAAAAAAGATTTGCTGCGTTGAAAGAAGTTGGTTTTGGTGCTTAATTTTGACACAACTCACCAGAAATATATTTACCCATATGAAAAATTATGTAAGCCCCGGACCTTAAAAATCGGCCAAAAATATTTTTTTTCAAAAATCCCCAAATTCTGCTTAAAACTTTTGGTACAACTTAAAAAAGATTTGCTGCGGGGACAGAATTTGATTTTGGTGTTTAATTTTGACACAACTCACCAGAAATATATTTACCCGTATGAAAAATTACGTAAGCCCCGGACCTTAAAAATCAGCCAAAATTTTTTTTTTCAAAAATCCCCAAATTCTGCTTAAAACATTTGGTACAACTTAAAAAAGATTTGCTGCGGTGACAGAAGTTGATTTTGATGCTTAATTTTGACACAACTCACCAGAAATATATTTTCCCCATATGAAAAATTATGTAAGCCCTGGACCTTAAAATTCAACCAAATATTTTTTTTTTCAAAAATCCCCAAATTCTGCTTAAAACGTTTGGTACAACTTAAAAAAGATTTGCTGCAGTGACAGAAGTTGATTTTGGTGCTTATATTTGACACAACTCACCAGAAATATATTTTCCCCGTATGAAAAGTTAAGTAAGCCCCGGACCTTAAAAATCAGCCCCAAATTTTTTTTTTTCAAAAATCCCCAAATTCTGCTTAAAACTTTTGGTACAACTTAAAAAGATTTGCTGCGTTGAAAGAAGTTTGTTTTGGTGCTTAATTATGACACAACTCACCAGAAATATATTTACCCATATGAAAAATTACATAAGCCCCGGACCTTAAAAATCAACCCAAAATTTTTTTTTCAAAAAATTTCCAAATTCTGCTTAAAACTTTTGGTACAACTTAAAAAAGATTTGCTGTAGTGACAGAAGTTGATTTTGGTGCTTAATTTTGACACAACTCACCAGAAATATATTTACCCGTATAAAAAATTACGTAAGCCCCGTACCTTAAAAATCGGCCAAAATTTTTTTTTTCAAAAATCCCCAAATTCTGCTTAAAACTTTTGGTACAACTTAAAAAAGATTTGCTACGGTGACAGAAGTTGATTTTGGTGCTTAATTTTGACACAACTCACCAGAAATATATTTTCCCCATTTGAAAAATTACGTAAGCCCCGGACCTTAAAAATCAACCAAAAATTTTTTTTTTCAAAAATCCCCAAATTCTGCTTAAAACTTTTGGTACAACTTAAAAAAGATTTGCAGCGGGGACAGAAGTTGATTTTGGTGCTTAATTTTGACACAACTCACCAGAAATATATTTACCTGTATGAAAAATTAAGTAAGCCCCGGACAATAAAAATCAACCAAAAATTTTTTTTCTCAAAAATTCCCAAATTCTGCTTAAAACTTTTGGTACAACTTAAAAAAGATTTGCAGCGGTGACAGAAGTTGATTTTGGTGCTTAATTTTGACACAACTCACCAGAAATATATTTTCCCCATATGAAAAGTTACGTAAGCCCCGGACCTTAAAAATCGGCCCCCAATTTTTTTTTTTCAAAAATCCCCAAATTCTGCTTAAAACTTTTCGTACAACTTAAAAAAGATTTCCTGCATTGAAAGAAGTTGGTTTTGGTGCTTAATTTTGACACAACTCACCAGAAATATATTTACCCATATGAAAAATTATGTAAGCCCCGGACCTTAAAAATTGGCCAAAAATATTTTTTTTCAAAAATCCCCAAATTCTACTTAAAACTTTTGGTACAACTTAAAAAAGATTTGCTGCGGGGACAAAAGTTGATTTTGGTGCTTAATTTTGACACAACTCACCAGAAATATATTTACCCATTTGAAAAATTACGTAAGCCCCGGACCTTAAAAATTGGCCCAAAATTATTTTTTTTCAAAAATCCCCAAATTCTGTTTAAAACTTTTGGTACAACTTAAAAAAGATTTGCTGCGTTGAAACAAGTTGATTTTGGTGCTGAATTTTGACACAACTCACCAGAAATATATTTACCCGTATGAAAAATTACATAAGCCCCGGACCTTAAAAATCAACCAAAAAATGTTTTTCTCAGAAATTCCCAAATACTGCTTAAAACTTTTGGCACAACTTAAAAAAGATTTGCTGCGGTGACAGAAGTTGATTTTGGTGCTTCATTTTGACACAACTCACCAGAAATATATTTTCCCCATATGAAAAGTTACGTAAGACCCGGACCTTAAAAATCGGCCCCCAATTTTTTTTTTTCAAAAATCCCCAAATTCTGCTTAAAACTTTTGGCACAACTTAAAAAAGATTTGATGCGTTGAAAGACGTTGGTTTTGGTGCTTAATTTTGACACAACTCACCAGAAATATATATACCCATATGAAAAATTATGTAAGCCCCGGACCTTAAAAATCGGCCAAAAATATTTTTTTTCAAAAATCCCCAAATTCTGCTTAAAACTTTTGGTACAACTTAAAAAAGATTTGCTGCGGGGACAGAAGTTGATTTTGGTGTTTAATTTTGACACAAGTCACCAGAAATATATTTACCCATTTGAAAAATTATGTAAGCCCCGGACCTTAAAATTCAACCAAATATTTTTTTTTTCAAAAATCCCCAAATTCTGCTTAAAACTTTTGGTACAACTTAAAAAATATTTGCTGCTTTGAAACAAGTTGATTTTGGTGCTTAATTTTGACACAACTCACCAGAAAAATATTTACCCGTATGAAAAATTACGTAAGCCCCGGACCATAAAATCAACCAAAAATTTTTTTCCTCAAAAATTCCCAAATTCTACTTAAAACTTTTAGTACCACTTAAAAAAGATTTGCTGCGGGGACAGAAGTTGATTTTGGTGCTTAATTTTGACACAACTCACCAGAAATATATTTACCTGTATGAAAAATTACGTAAGCCCCGGACCTTAAAAATCGGCCCAAAATTTTTTTTTTCAAAAATCCCCAAATTCTGCTTAAAACTTTTGGTACAACTTAAAAAAGATTTGCTGCGGTGACAGAAGTTGGTTTTGGTGCTTAATTTTGACACAACTCACCAGAAATATATTTACCCGTATGAAAAATTACGTAAGCCCCGGACCATAAAAATCAACCAAAAATGTTTTTTCTCAAAAATTCCCAAATTCTGCTTAAAACTTTTGGTACAACTTAAAAAAGATTTGCTGCGGTGACAGAAGTTGATTTTGGTGCTTATATTTGACACAACTCACCAGAAATATATTTTCCCCGTATGAAAAGTTTCGTAAGCCCCGAACCTTAAAAATCAGCCCCAAATTTTTTTTTTTCAAAAATCCCCAAATTCTGCTTAAAACTTTTGGTACAACTTAAAAAGATTTGCTGCGTTGAAAGAAGTTGGTTTTGGTGCTTAATTTTGACACAACTCACCAGAAATATATTTACCCGTATGAAAAATTACATAAGCGCCGGACCTTAAAAATCAACCCAAAATTTTTTTTTCAAAAATTTCCAAATTCTGCTTAAAACTTTTGGTACAACTTAAAAAAGATTTCCTGTCGTGACAGAAGTTGATTTTGGTGCTTAATTTTGACACAACTCACCAGAAATATATTTACCCGTATGAAAAATTACGTAAGCCCCGGACCATAAAAATCAACCAAAAATGTTTTTTCTCAAAAATTCCCAAATTCTGCTTAAAACTTTTGGTACAACTTAAAAAAGATTTGCTGCGGTGACAGAAGTTGATTTTGGTGCTTATATTTGACACAACTCACCAGAAATATATTTTCCCCGTATGAAAAGTTTCGTAAGCCCCGAACCTTAAAAATCAGCCCCAAATTTTTTTTTTTCAAAAATCCCCAAATTCTGCTTAAAACTTTTGGTACAACTTAAAAAGATTTGCTGCGTTGAAAGAAGTTGGTTTTGGTGCTTAATTTTGACACAACTCACCAGAAATATATTTACCCGTATGAAAAATTACGTAAGCCCCGGACCTTAAAAATCGGCCAAAATTTTTTTTTTCAAAAATCCCCAAATTCTGCTTAAAACTTTTGGTACAACTTAAAAAAGATTTGCTACGGTGACAGAAGTTGATTTTGGTGCTTAATTTTGACACAACTCACCAGAAATATATTTTCCCCATATGAAAAATTACGTAAGCCCCGGACCTTAAAAATCAACCAAAAATTTTTTTTTTCAAAAATCCCCAAATTGTGCTTAAAACTTTTGGTACAACTTAAAAAAGATTTGCTGCGTGGACAGAAGTTGATTTTGGTGCTTAATTTTGACACAACTCACCAGAAATATATTTACCTGTATGAAAAATTACGTAAGCCCCGGACCTTAAAAATCGTCCCAAAATTTTTTTTTTCAAAAATCCCTAAATTCTGCTTAAAACTTTTGGTACAACTTAAAAAAGATTTGCTGCGGGGACAGAAGTTGGTTTTGGTGCTTAATTTTGACACAACTCACCAGAAATATATTTACCCGTATGAAAAATTACGTAAGCCCCGGACCATAAAAATCAACCACAAATTTTTTTTTTCAAAAATCCCCAAATTCTGCTTAAAACTTTTGGTACAACTTAAAAAATATTTGCTGCGGAGACAGAAGTTGATTTTGGTGCTTAATTTTGACACAACTCACCAGAAATATATTTACCCATTTGAAAAATTACGTAAGCCCCGGACCTTAAAAATTGGCCCAAAATTATTTTTTTTCAAAAATCCCCAAATTCTGTTTAAAACTTTTGGTACAACTTAAAAAAGATTTGCTGCGTTGAAACAAGTTGATTTTGGTGCTGAATTTTGACACAACTCACCAGAAATATATTTACCCGTATGAAAAATTACATAAGCCCCGGACCTTAAAAATCAACCAAAAAATTTTTTCCTCAGAAATTCCCAAATACTGCTTAAAACTTTTGGCACAACTTAAAAAAGATTTGCTGCGGTGACAGAAGTTGATTTTGGTGCTTAATTTTGACACAACTCACCAGAAATATATTTTCCCCATATGAAAAGTTACGTAAGACCCGGACCTTAAAAATCGGCCCCCAATTTTTTTTTTTCAAAAATCCCCAAATTCTGCTTAAAACTTTTGGTACAACTTAAAAAAGATTTGATGCGTTGAAAGACGTTGGTTTTGGTGCTTAATTTTGACACAACTCACCAGAAATATATTTACCCATATGAAAAATTATGTAAGCCCCGGACCTTAAAAATCGGCCAAAAATATTTTTTTTCAAAAATCCCCAAATTCTGCTTAAAACTTTTGGTACAACTTAAAAAAGATTTGCTGCGGGGACAGAAGTTGATTTTGGTGTTTAATTTTGACACAAGTCACCAGAAATATATTTACCCATTTGAAAAATTATGTAAGCCCCGGACCTTAAAATTCAACCAAATATTTTTTTTTTCAAAAATCCCCAAATTCTGCTTAAAACTTTTGGTACAACTTAAAAAATATTTGCTGCGTTGAAACAAGTTGAATTTGGTGCTTAATTTTGACACAACTCACCAGAAAAATATTTACCCGTATGAAAAATTACGTAAGCCCCGGACCATAAAATCAACCAAAAATTTTTTTCCTCAAAAATTCCCAAATTCTACTTAAAACTTTTAGTACCACTTAAAAAAGATTTGCTGCGGGGACAGAAGTTGATTTTGGTGCTTAATTTTGACACAACTCACCAGAAATATATTTACCTGTATGAAAAATTACGTAAGCCCCGGACCTTAAAAATCGGCCAAAAATTTTTTTTTTCAAAAATCCCCAAATTCTGCTTAAAACTTTTGGTACAACTTAAAAAAGATTTGCTGCGGTGACAGAAGTTGGTTTTGGTGCTTAATTTTGATACAACTCACCAGAAATATATTTACCCGTTTGAAAAATTACGTAAGCCCCGGACCATAAAAATCAACCAAAAATTTTTTTTCTCAAAAATTCCCAAATTCTGCTTAAAACTTTTGGTACAACTTAAAAAAGATTTGCTGCGGTGACAGAAGTTGATTTTGGTGCTTATATTTGACACAACTCACCAGAAATATATTTTCCCCGTATGAAAAGTTTCGTAAGCCCCGAACCTTAAAAATCAGCCCCCAATTTTTTTTTTTCAAAAATCCCCAAATTCTGCTTAAAACTTTTGGTACAACTTAAAAAAGATTTGATGCGGTGACAGAAGTTGGTTTTGGTGCTTTATTTTGACACAACTCACCAGAAATATATTTACCCGTATGAAAAATTACGTAAGCCCCGGACCTTAAAAATCGGCAAAAATTTTTTTTTTCAAAAATCCCCAAATTCTGCTTAAAACATTTGGTACAACTTAAAAAAGATTTGCTGCGGTGACAGAAGTTGATTTTGGTGCTTATATTTGACACAACTCACCAGAAATATATTTTCCCCTTATGAAAAGTTTCGTAAGCCCCGAAACTTAAAAATCAGCCCCAAATTTTTTTTTTTCAAAAATCCCCAAATTCTGCTTAAAACTTTTGGTACAACTTAAAAAAGATTTGCTGCGTTGAAAGAAGTTGGTTTTGGTGCTTAATTTTGACACAACTCACCAGAAATATATTTACCCGTATGAAAAATTACATAAGCCCCGGACCTTAAAAATCAACCCAAAATTTTTTTTTTCAAAAATTTCCAAATTCTGCTTAAAACTTTTGGTACAACTTAAAAAAGATTTCCTGTGGTGACAGAAGTTGATTTTGGTGCTTAATTTTGACACAACTCACCAGAAATATATTTACCCATTTGAAAAATTACGTAAGCCCCGGACCTTAAAAATTGGCCCAAAATTATTTTTTTTCAAAAATCCCCAAATTCTGCTTAAAACTTTTGGTACAACTTAAAAAAGATTTGCTGCGTTGAAACAAGTTGATTTTGGTGCTGAATTTTGACACAACTCACCAGAAATATATTTACCCGTATGAAAAATTACATAAGCCCCGGACCTTAAAAATCAACCAAAAATTTTTTTTCTCAGAAATTCCCAAATTCTGCTTAATACTTTTGGCACAACTTAAAAAAGATTTGCTGCGGTGACAGAAGTTGATTTTGGTGCTTAATTTTGACACAACTCACCAGAAATATATTTTCCCCATATGAAAAGTTACGTAAGACCCGGACCTTAAAAATCGGCCACCAATTTTTTTTTTTCAAAAATCCCCAAATTCTGCTTAAAACTTTTGGTACAACTTAAAAAAGATTTGCTGCGTTGAAAGAAGTTGGTTTTGGTTGATTTTACCCATATGAAAAATCAACCCAAAATTTTTTTTTCAAAAAATTTCCAAATTCTGCTTAAAACTTTTGGTACAACTTAAAAAAGATTTGCTGTGGTGACAGAAGTTGATTTTGGTGCTTAATTTTGACACAACTCACCAGAAATATATTTTCCCCATTTGAAAAATTACGTAAGCCCCGGACCTTAAAAATCAACCAAAAATTTTTTTTTTCAAAAATCCCCAAATTCTGCTTAAAACTTTTGGTACAACTTAAAAAAGATTTGCTGCGGTGACAGAAGTTGATTTTGGTGCTTAATTTTGACACAACTCACCAGAAATATATTTACCTGTATGAAAAATTACGTAAGCCCCGGACCTTAAAAATCAGCCAAAAATTTTTTTTTTCAAAAATCCCCAAATTCTGCTTAAAACTTTTGGTACAACTTAAAAAAGATTTGCTGCGGGGACAGAAGTTGGTTTTGGTGCTTAATTTTGACACAACTCACCAGAAATATATTTATCCGTATGAAAAATTAAGTAAGCCCCGGACAATAAAAATCAACCAAAAATTTTTTTTCTCAAAAATTCCCAAATTCTGCTTAAAACTTTTGGTACAACTTAAAAAAGATTTGCAGCGGTGACAGAAGTTGATTTTGGTGCTTAATTTTGACACAACTCACCAGAAATATATTTTCCCCATATGAAAAGTTACGTAAGCCCCGGACCTTAAAAATCGGCCCCCAATTTTTTTTTTTCAAAAATCCCCAAATTCTGCTTAAAACTTTTGGTACAACTTAAAAAAGATTTGCTGCGTTGAAAGAAGTTGGTTTTGGTGCTTAATTTTGACACAACTCACCAGAAATATATTTACCCATATGAAAAATTATGTAAGCCCCGGACCTTAAAAATTGGCCAAAAATATTTTTTTTCAAAAATCCCCAAATTCTACTTAAAACTTTTGGTACAACTTAAAAAAGATTTGCTGCGGGGACAGAAGTTGATTTTGGTGCTTAATTTTGACACAACTCACCAGAAATATATTTACCCATTTGAAAAATTACGTAAGCCCCGGACCTTAAAAATTGGCCCAAAATTATTTTTTTTCAAAAATCCCCAAATTCTGTTTAAAACTTTTGGTACAACTTAAAAAAGATTTGCTGCGTTGAAACAAGTTGATTTTGGTGCTGAATTTTGACACAACTCACCAGAAATATATTTACCCGTATGAAAAATTACATAAGCCCCGTACCTTAAAAATCAACCAAAAAATTTTTTTCTCAGAAATTCCCAAATACTGCTTAAAACTTTTGGCACAACTTAAAAAAGATTTGCTGCGGTGACAGAAGTTGATTTTGGTGCTTAATTTTGACACAACTCACCAGAAATATATTTTCCCCATATGAAAAGTTACGTAAGACCCGGACCTTAAAAATCGGCCCCCAATTTTTTTTTTTTCAAAAATCCCCAAATTCTGCTTAAAACTTTTGGTACAACTTAAAAAAGATTTGATGCGTTGAAAGACGTTGGTTTTGGTGCTTAATTTTGACACAACTCACCAGAAATATATTTACCCATATGAAAAATTATGTAAGCCCCGGACCTTACAAATCGGCCAAAAATATTTTTTTTCAAAAATCCCCAAATTCTGCTTAAAACTTTTGGTACAACTTAAAAAAGATTTGCTGCGGGGACAGAAGTTGATTTTGGTGTTTAATTTTGACACAACTCACCAGAAATATATTTACCTGTATGAAAAATTACGTAAGCCCCGGACCTTAAAAATCGGCCAAAAATTTTTTTTTTCAAAAATCCCCAAATTCTGCTTAAAACTTTTGGTACAACTTAAAAAAGATTTGCTGCGGTGACAGAAGTTGGTTTTGGTGCTTAATTTTGATACAACTCACCAGAAATATATTTACCCGTTTGAAAAATTACGTAAGCCCCGGACCATAAAAATCAACCAAAAATTTTTTTTCTCAAAAATTCCCAAATTCTGCTTAAAACTTTTGGTACAACTTAAAAAAGATTTGCTGCGGTGACAGAAGTTGATTTTGGTGCTTATATTTGACACAACTCACCAGAAATATATTTTCCCCGTATGAAAAGTTTCGTAAGCCCCGAACCTTAAAAATCAGCCCCCAATTTTTTTTTTTCAAAAATCCCCAAATTCTGCTTAAAACTTTTGGTACAACTTAAAAAAGATTTGATGCGGTGACAGAAGTTGGTTTTGGTGCTTTATTTTGACACAACTCACCAGAAATATATTTACCCGTATGAAAAATTACGTAAGCCCCGGACCTTAAAAATCGGCAAAAATTTTTTTTTTCAAAAATCCCCAAATTCTGCTTAAAACATTTGGTACAACTTAAAAAAGATTTGCTGCGGTGACAGAAGTTGATTTTGGTGCTTATATTTGACACAACTCACCAGAAATATATTTTCCCCTTATGAAAAGTTTCGTAAGCCCCGAAACTTAAAAATCAGCCCCAAATTTTTTTTTTTCAAAAATCCCCAAATTCTGCTTAAAACTTTTGGTACAACTTAAAAAAGATTTGCTGCGTTGAAAGAAGTTGGTTTTGGTGCTTAATTTTGACACAACTCACCAGAAATATATTTACCCGTATGAAAAATTACATAAGCCCCGGACCTTAAAAATCAACCCAAAATTTTTTTTTTCAAAAATTTCCAAATTCTGCTTAAAACTTTTGGTACAACTTAAAAAAGATTTCCTGTGGTGACAGAAGTTGATTTTGGTGCTTAATTTTGACACAACTCACCAGAAATATATTTACCCATTTGAAAAATTACGTAAGCCCCGGACCTTAAAAATTGGCCCAAAATTATTTTTTTTCAAAAATCCCCAAATTCTGCTTAAAACTTTTGGTACAACTTAAAAAAGATTTGCTGCGTTGAAACAAGTTGATTTTGGTGCTGAATTTTGACACAACTCACCAGAAATATATTTACCCGTATGAAAAATTACATAAGCCCCGGACCTTAAAAATCAACCAAAAATTTTTTTTCTCAGAAATTCCCAAATTCTGCTTAATACTTTTGGCACAACTTAAAAAAGATTTGCTGCGGTGACAGAAGTTGATTTTGGTGCTTAATTTTGACACAACTCACCAGAAATATATTTTCCCCATATGAAAAGTTACGTAAGACCCGGACCTTAAAAATCGGCCACCAATTTTTTTTTTTCAAAAATCCCCAAATTCTGCTTAAAACTTTTGGTACAACTTAAAAAAGATTTGCTGCGTTGAAAGAAGTTGGTTTTGGTTGATTTTACCCATATGAAAAATCAACCCAAAATTTTTTTTTCAAAAAATTTCCAAATTCTGCTTAAAACTTTTGGTACAACTTAAAAAAGATTTGCTGTGGTGACAGAAGTTGATTTTGGTGCTTAATTTTGACACAACTCACCAGAAATATATTTTCCCCATTTGAAAAATTACGTAAGCCCCGGACCTTAAAAATCAACCAAAAATTTTTTTTTTCAAAAATCCCCAAATTCTGCTTAAAACTTTTGGTACAACTTAAAAAAGATTTGCTGCGGTGACAGAAGTTGATTTTGGTGCTTAATTTTGACACAACTCACCAGAAATATATTTACCTGTATGAAAAATTACGTAAGCCCCGGACCTTAAAAATCAGCCAAAAATTTTTTTTTTCAAAAATCCCCAAATTCTGCTTAAAACTTTTGGTACAACTTAAAAAAGATTTGCTGCGGGGACAGAAGTTGGTTTTGGTGCTTAATTTTGACACAACTCACCAGAAATATATTTATCCGTATGAAAAATTAAGTAAGCCCCGGACAATAAAAATCAACCAAAAATTTTTTTTCTCAAAAATTCCCAAATTCTGCTTAAAACTTTTGGTACAACTTAAAAAAGATTTGCAGCGGTGACAGAAGTTGATTTTGGTGCTTAATTTTGACACAACTCACCAGAAATATATTTTCCCCATATGAAAAGTTACGTAAGCCCCGGACCTTAAAAATCGGCCCCCAATTTTTTTTTTTCAAAAATCCCCAAATTCTGCTTAAAACTTTTGGTACAACTTAAAAAAGATTTGCTGCGTTGAAAGAAGTTGGTTTTGGTGCTTAATTTTGACACAACTCACCAGAAATATATTTACCCATATGAAAAATTATGTAAGCCCCGGACCTTAAAAATTGGCCAAAAATATTTTTTTTCAAAAATCCCCAAATTCTACTTAAAACTTTTGGTACAACTTAAAAAAGATTTGCTGCGGGGACAGAAGTTGATTTTGGTGCTTAATTTTGACACAACTCACCAGAAATATATTTACCCATTTGAAAAATTACGTAAGCCCCGGACCTTAAAAATTGGCCCAAAATTATTTTTTTTCAAAAATCCCCAAATTCTGTTTAAAACTTTTGGTACAACTTAAAAAAGATTTGCTGCGTTGAAACAAGTTGATTTTGGTGCTGAATTTTGACACAACTCACCAGAAATATATTTACCCGTATGAAAAATTACATAAGCCCCGTACCTTAAAAATCAACCAAAAAATTTTTTTCTCAGAAATTCCCAAATACTGCTTAAAACTTTTGGCACAACTTAAAAAAGATTTGCTGCGGTGACAGAAGTTGATTTTGGTGCTTAATTTTGACACAACTCACCAGAAATATATTTTCCCCATATGAAAAGTTACGTAAGACCCGGACCTTAAAAATCGGCCCCCAATTTTTTTTTTTTCAAAAATCCCCAAATTCTGCTTAAAACTTTTGGTACAACTTAAAAAAGATTTGATGCGTTGAAAGACGTTGGTTTTGGTGCTTAATTTTGACACAACTCACCAGAAATATATTTACCCATATGAAAAATTATGTAAGCCCCGGACCTTACAAATCGGCCAAAAATATTTTTTTTCAAAAATCCCCAAATTCTGCTTAAAACTTTTGGTACAACTTAAAAAAGATTTGCTGCGGGGACAGAAGTTGATTTTGGTGTTTAATTTTGACACAACTCACCAGAAATATATTTACCTGTATGAAAAATTACGTAAGCCCCGGACCTTAAAAATCGGCCAAAAATTTTTTTTTTCAAAAATCCCCAAATTCTGCTTAAAACTTTTCGTACAACTTAAAAAAGATTTGCTGCGGTGACAGAAGTTGGTTTTGGTGCTTAATTTTGACACAACTCACCAGAAATATATTTACCCGTATGAAAAATTACGTAAGCCCCGGACCATAAAAATCAACCAAAAATTTTTTTTCTCAAAAATTCCCAAATTCTGCTTAAAACTTTTGGTACAACTTAAAAAAGATTTGCTGCGGTGACAGAAGTTGATTTTGGTGCTTATATTTGACACAACTCACCAGAAATATATTTTCCCCGTATGAAAAGTTTCGTAAGCTCCGAACCTTAAAAATCGGCCCCAAATTTTTTTTTTTCAAAAATCCCCAAATTCTGCTTAAAACTTTTGGTACAACTTAAAAAGATTTGCTGCGTTGAAAGAAGTTGGTTTTGGTGCTTAATTTTGACACAACTCACCAGAAATATATTTACCCGTATGAAAAATTACATAAGCCCCGGACCTTAAAAATCAACCCAAAATTTTTTTTTCAAAAATTTCCAAATTCTGCTTAAAACTTTTGGTACAACTTAAAAAAGATTTGCTGTGGTGACAGAAGTTGATTTTGGTGCTTAATTTTGACACAACTCACCAGAAATATATTTACCCGTATGAAAAATTACGTAAGCCCCGGACCTTAAAAATCGGCCAAAATTTTTTTTTTCAAAAATCCCCAAATTCTGCTTAAAACTTTTGGTACAACTTAAAAAAGATTTGCTACGGTGACAGAAGTTGATTTTGGTGCTTAATTTTGACACAACTCACCAGAAATATATTTTCCCCATTTGAAAAATTACGTAAGCCCCGGACCTTAAAAATCAACCAAAAATTTTTTTTTTCAAAAATCCCCAAATTCTGCTTAAAACTTTTGGTACAACTTAAAAAAGATTTGCTCTGGGGACAGAAGTTGATTTTGGTGCTTAATTTTGACACAACTCACCAGAAATATATTTACCTGTATGAAAAATTACGTAAGCCCCGGACCTTAAAAATCGGCAAAAAATTTTTTTTTTCAAAAATCCCCAAATTCTGCTTAAAACTTTTGGTACAACTTAAAAAAGATTTGCTGCGGTGACAGAAGTTGGTTTTGGTGCTTGATTTTGACACAACTCACCAGAAATATATTTTCCCCATATGAAAAGTTACGTAAGACCCGGACCTTAAAAATGAGCCCCCAATTTTTTTTTTTCAAAAATCCCCAAATTCTGCTTAAAACTTTTGGTACAACTTAAAAAAGATTTGATGCGGTGACAGAAGTTGGTTTTGGTGCTTTATTTTGACACAACTCACCAGAAATATATTTACCCGTATGAAAAATTACGTAAGCCCCGGACCTTAAAAATCGGCAAAAATTTTTTTTTTCAAAAATCCCCAAATTCTGCTTAAAACATTTGGTACAACTTAAAAAAGATTTGCTGCGGTGACAGAAGTTGATTTTGGTGCTTATATTTGACACAACTCACCAGAAATATATTTTCCCCTTATGAAAAGTTTCGTAAGCCCCGAAACTTAAAAATCAGCCCCAAATTTTTTTTTTTCAAAAATCCCCAAATTCTGCTTAAAACTTTTGGTACAACTTAAAAAGATTTGCTGCGTTGAAAGAAGTTGGTTTTGGTGCTTAGTTTTGACACAACTCACCAGAAATATATTTACCCGTATGAAAAATTACATAAGCCCCGGACCTTAAAAATCAACCCAAATTTTTTTTTTCAAAAATTTCCAAATTCTGCTTAAAACTTTTGGTACAACTTAAAAAAGATTTCCTGTGGTGACAGAAGTTGATTTTGGTGCTTAATTTTGACACAACTCACCAGAAATATATTTACCCATTTGAAAAATTACGTAAGCCCCGGACCTTAAAAATTGGCCCAAAATAATTTTTTTTTCAAAAATCCCCAAATTCTGCTTAAAACTTTTGGTACAACTTAAAAAAGATTTGCTGCGTTGAAACAAGTTGATTTTGGTGCTGAATTTTGACACAACTCACCAGAAATATATTTACCCGTATGAAAAATTACATAAGCCCCGGACCTTAAAAATCAACCAAAAAATTTTTTTCTCAGAAATTCCCAAATTCTGCTTAATACTTTTGGCACAACATAAAAAAGATTTGCTGCGGTGACAGAAGTTGATTTTGGTGCTTAATTTTGACACAACTCACCAGAAATATATTTTCCCCATATGAAAAGTTACGTAAGACCCGGACCTTAAAAATCGGCCACCAATTTTTTTTTTTCAAAAATCCCCAAATTCAGCTTAAAACTTTTGGTACAACTTAAAAAAGATTTGCTGCGTTGAAAGAAGTTGGTTTTGGTGCTTAATTTTGACACAACTCACCAGAAATATATTTACCCATATGAAAAATTATGTAAGCCCCGGACCTTAAAAATTGGCCACAAATATTTTTTTTCAAAAATCCCCAAATTCTGCTTAAAACTTTTGGTACAACTTAAAAAAGATTTGCTGCGTTGAAATAAGTTGGTTTTGGTTGATTTTACCCATATGAAAAATCAACCCAAAAAAGTTTTTTTTCAAAAAATTTCCAAATTCTGCTTAAAACTTTTGGTACAACTTAAAAAAGATTTGCTGTGGTGACAGAAGTTGATTTTGGTGCTTAATTTTGACACAACTCACCAGAAATATATTTACCCGTATGAAAAATTACGTAAGCCCCGGACCTTAAAAATCGGCCAAAATTTTTTTTTTCAAAAATCCCCAAATTCTGCTTAAAACTTTTGGTACAACTTAAAAAAGATTAGCTACGGTGACAGAAGTTGATTTTGGTGCTTAATTTTGACACAACTCACCAGAAATATATTTTCCCCATTTGAAAAATTACGTAAGCCCCGGACCTTAAAAATCAACCAAAAATTTTTTTTTTCAAAAATCCCCAAATTCTGCTTAAAACTTTTGGTACAACTTAAAAAAGATTTGCTGCGGGGACAGAAGTTGATTTTGGTGCTTAATTTTGACACAACTCACCAGAAATATATTTACCTGTATGAAAAATTACGTACGCCCCGGACCTTAAAAATCAGCCCAAAATTTTTTTTTTCAAAAATCCCCAAATTCTGCTTAAAACTTTTGGTACAACTTAAAAAAGATTTGCTGCGGTGACAGAAGTTGGTTTTGGTGCTTAATTTTGACACAACTCACCAGAAATATATTTATCCGTATGAAAAATTAAGTAAGCCCCGGACAATAAAAATCAACCAAAAATTTTTTTTCTCAAAAATTCCCAAATTCTGCTTAAAACTTTTGGTACAACTTAAAAAAGATTTGCAGCGGTGACAGAAGTTGATTTTGGTGCTTAATTTTGACACAACTCACCAGAAATATATTTTCCCCATATGAAAAGTTACGTAAGACCCGGACCTTAAAAATCGGCCCCCAATTTTTTTTTTTCAAAAATCCCCAAATTCTGCTTAAAACTTTTGGTACAACTTAAAAAAGATTTCCTGCGTTGAAAGAAGTTGGATTTGGTGCTTAATTTTGACACAACTCACCAGAAATATATTTACCCATATGAAAAATTATGTAAGCCCCGGACCTTAAAAATTGGCCAAAAATATTTTTTTTCAAAAATCCCCAAATTCTACTTAAAACTTTTGGTACAACTTAAAAAAAGATTTGCTGCGGGGACAGAAGTTGATTTTGGTGCTTAATTTTGACACAACTCACCAGAAATATATTTACCCATTTGAAAAATTACATAAGCCCCAGACCTTAAAAATTGGCCCAAAATTATTTTTTTTCAAAAATCCCCAAATTCTGTTTAAAACTTTTGGTACAACTTAAAAAAGATTTGCTGCGTTGAAACAAGTTGATTTTGGTGCTGAATTTTGACACAACTCACCAGAAATATATTTACCCGTATGAAAAATTACATAAGCCCCGGACCTTAAAAATCAACCAAAAAATTTTTTTCTCAGAAATTCCCAAATTCTGCTTAATATTTTTGGCACAACTTAAAAAAGATTTGCTGCGGTGACAGAAATTGATTTTGGTGCTTAATTTTGACACAACTCACCAGAAATATATTTTCCCCATATGAAAAGTTACGTAAGACCCGGACCTTAAAAATCGGCCACCAATTTTTTTTTTTCAAAAATCCCCAAATTCTGCTTAAAACTTTTGTTACAACTTAAAAAAGATTTGCTGCCTTGAAAGAAGTTGGTTTTGGTTGATTTTACCCATATGAAAAATCAACCCAAAATTTTTTTTCAAAAAATTTCCAAATTCTGCTTAAAACTTTTGGTACAACTTAAAAAAGATTTGCTGTGGTGACAGAAGTTGATTTTGGTGCTTAATTTTGACACAACTCACCAGAAATATATTTACCCGTATGAAAAATTACGTAAGCCCCGGACCTTAAAAATCGGCCAAATTTTTTTTTTTCAAAAATCCCCAAATTCTGCTTAAAACTTTTGGTACAACTTAAAAAAGATTTGCTACGGTGACAGAAGTTGATTTTGGTGCTTAATTTTGACACAACTCACCAGAAATATATTTTCCCCATTTGAAAAATTACGTAAGCCCCGGACCTTAAAAATCAACCAAAAATTTTTTTTTTCAAAAATCCCCAAATTCAGCTTAAAACTTTTGGTACAACTTAAAAAAGATTTGCTGCGGGGACAGAAGTTGATTTTGGTGCTTAATTTTGACACAACTCACCAGAAATATATTTACCTGTATGAAAAATTACGTAAGCCCCGGACCTTAAAAATCGGCCAAAAATTAATTTTTTCAAAAATCCCCAAATTCTGCTTAAAACTTTTGGTACAACTTAAAAAAGATTTGCTGCGGTGACAGAAGTTGGTTTTGGTGCTTAATTTTGACACAACTCACCAGAAATATATTTATCCGTATGAAAAATTAAGTAAGCCCTGGACAATAAAAATCAACCAAAAATTTTTTTTCTCAAAAATTCCCAAATTCTGCTTAAAACTTTTGGTACAACTTAAAAAAGATTTGCAGCGGTGACAGAAGTTGGTTTTGGTGCTTAATTTTGACACAACTCACCAGAAATATATTTATCCGTATGAAAAATTAAGTAAGCCCCGGACAATAAAAATCAACCAAAAATTTTTTTTCTCAAAAATTCCCAAATTCTGCTTAAAACTTTTGGTACAACTTAAAAAAGATTTGCAGCGGTGACAGAAGTTGATTTTGGTGCTTAATTTTGACACAACTCACCAGAAATATATTTTCCCCATATGAAAAGTTACGTAAGACCCGGACCTTAAAAATCGGCCCCCAATTTTTTTTTTTCAAAAATCCCCAAATTCTGCTTAAAACTTTTGGTACAACTTAAAAAAGATTTCCTGCGTTGAAAGAAGTTGGATTTGGTGCTTAATTTTGACACAACTCACCAGAAATATATTTACCCATATGAAAAATTATGTAAGCCCCGGACCTTAAAAATTGGCCAAAAATATTTTTTTTCAAAAATCCCCAAATTCTACTTAAAACTTTTGGTACAACTTAAAAAAAGATTTGCTGCGGGGACAGAAGTTGATTTTGGTGCTTAATTTTGACACAACTCACCAGAAATATATTTACCCATTTGAAAAATTACATAAGCCCCAGACCTTAAAAATTGGCCCAAAATTATTTTTTTTCAAAAATCCCCAAATTCTGTTTAAAACTTTTGGTACAACTTAAAAAAGATTTGCTGCGTTGAAACAAGTTGATTTTGGTGCTGAATTTTGACACAACTCACCAGAAATATATTTACCCGTATGAAAAATTACATAAGCCCCGGACCTTAAAAATCAACCAAAAAATTTTTTTCTCAGAAATTCCCAAATTCTGCTTAATACTTTTGGCACAACTTAAAAAAGATTTGCTGCGGTGACAGAAATTGATTTTGGTGCTTAATTTTGACACAACTCACCAGAAATATATTTTCCCCATATGAAAAGTTACGTAAGACCCGGACCTTAAAAATCGGCCACCAATTTTTTTTTTTCAAAAATCCCCAAATTCTGCTTAAAACTTTTGTTACAACTTAAAAAAGATTTGCTGCCTTGAAAGAAGTTGGTTTTGGTTGATTTTACCCATATGAAAAATCAACCCAAAATTTTTTTTCAAAAAATTTCCAAATTCTGCTTAAAACTTTTGGTACAACTTAAAAAAGATTTGCTGTGGTGACAGAAGTTGATTTTGGTGCTTAATTTTGACACAACTCACCAGAAATATATTTACCCGTATGAAAAATTACGTAAGCCCCGGACCTTAAAAATCGGCCAAATTTTTTTTTTTCAAAAATCCCCAAATTCTGCTTAAAACTTTTGGTACAACTTAAAAAAGATTTGCTACGGTGACAGAAGTTGATTTTGGTGCTTAATTTTGACACAACTCACCAGAAATATATTTTCCCCATTTGAAAAATTACGTAAGCCCCGGACCTTAAAAATCAACCAAAAATTTTTTTTTTCAAAAATCCCCAAATTCTGCTTAAAACTTTTGGTACAACTTAAAAAAGATTTGCTGCGGGGACAGAAGTTGATTTTGGTGCTTAATTTTGACACAACTCACCAGAAATATATTTACCTGTATGAAAAATTACGTAAGCCCCGGACCTTAAAAATCAGCCAAAAATTATTTTTTTCAAAAATCCCCAAATTCTGCTTAAAACTTTTGGTACAACTTAAAAAAGATTTGCTGCGGTGACAGAAGTTGGTTTTGGTGCTTAATTTTGACACAACTCACCAGAAATATATTTATCCGTATGAAAAATTAAGTAAGCCCTGGACAATAAAAATCAACCAAAAATTTTTTTTCTCAAAAATTCCCAAATTCTGCTTAAAACTTTTGGTACAACTTAAAAAAGATTTGCAGCGGTGACAGAAGTTGATTTTGGTGCTTAATTTTGACACAACTCACCAGAAATATATTTTCCCCATATGAAAAGTTACGTAAGCCCCGGACCTTAAAAATTTTCTAAAATCCCCAAATTCTGCTTAAAACTTTTGGTACAACTTAAAAAAGATTTGATGCGGTGACAGAAGTTGGTTTTGGTGCTTTATTTTGACACAACTCACCAGAAATATATTTACCCGTATGAAAAATTACGTAAGCCCCGGACCTTAAAAATCGGCAAAATTTTTTTTTTTCAAAAATCCCCAAATTCTGCTTAAAACATTTGGTACAACTTAAAAAAGATTTGCTGCGGTGACAGAAGTTGATTTTGGTGCTTATATTTGACACAACTCACCAGAAATATATTTTCCCCTTATGAAAAGTTTCGTAAGCCCCGAAACTTAAAAATCAGCCCCAAATTTTTTTTTTTCAAAATTCCCCAAATTCTGCTTAAAACTTTTGGTACAACTTAAAAAGATTTGCTGCGTTGAAAGAAGTTGGTTTTGGTGCTTAATTTTGACACAACTCACCAGAAATATATTTACCCGTATGAAAAATTACATAAGCCCCGGACCTTAAAAATTGGCCCAAAATTATTTTTTTTCAAAAATCCCCAAATTCTGCTTAAAACTTTTGGTACAACTTAAAAAAGATTTGCTGCGTTGAAACAAGTTGATTTTGGTGCTGAATTTTGACACAACTCACCAGAAATATATTTACCCGTATGAAAAATTACATAAGCCCCGGACCTTAAAAATCAACCAAAAATTTTTTTTCTCAGAAATTCCCAAATTCTGCTTAATACTTTTGGCACAACTTAAAAAAGATTTGCTGCGGTGACAGAAGTTGATTTTGGTGCTTAATTTTGACACAACTCACCAGAAATATATTTTCCCCATATGAAAAGTTACGTAAGACCCGGACCTTAAAAATCGGCCACCAATTTTTTTTTTCAAAAATCCCCAAATTCTGCTTAAAACTTTTGGTACAACTTAAAAAAGATTTGCTGCGTTGAAAGAAGTTGGTTTTGGTTGATTTTACCCATATGAAAAATCAACCCAAAATTTTTTTTTCAAAAAATTTCCAAATTCTGCTTAAAACTTTTGGTACAACTTAAAAAAGATTTGCTGTGGTGACAGAAGTTGATTTTGGTGCTTAATTTTGACACAACTCACCAGAAATATATTTACCCGTATAAAAAATTACGTAAGCCCCGGACCTTAAAAATCGGCCAAAATTTTTTTTTTCAAAAATCCCCAAATTCTGCTTAAAACTTTTGGTACAACTTAAAAAAGATTTGCTACGGTGACAGAAGTTGATTTTGGTGCTTAATTTTGACACAACTCACCAGAAATATATTTTCCCCATATGAAAAGTTACGTAAGCCCCGGACCTTAAAAATCGGCCCCAAATTTTTTTTTTCAAAAATCCCCAAATTCTGCTTAAAACTTTTGGTACAACTTAAAAAAGATTTGCTGCGTTGAAAGAAGTTGGTTTTGGTGCTTAATTTTGACACAACTCACCAGAAATATATTTACCCATATGAAAAATTATGTAAGCCCCGGACCTTAAAAATTGGCCAAAAATATTTTTTTTCAAAAATCCCCAAATTCTGCTTAAAACTTTTGGTACAACTTAAAAAAGATTTGCTGCATTGAAACAAGTTGATTTTGGTTCTGAATTTTGACACAACTCACCAGAAATATATTTACCCGTATGAAAAATTACATAAGCCCCGGACCTTAAAAATCAACCAAAAAATTTTTTTCTCAGAAATTCCCAAATTCTGCTTAATACTTTTGGCACAACTTAAAAAAGATTTGCTGCGGTGACAGAAGTTGATTTTGGTGCTTAATTTTGACACAACTCACCAGAAATATATTTTCCCCATATGAAAAGTTACGTAAGACCCGGACCTTAAAAATCGGCCACCAATTTTTTTTTTTCAAAAATCCCCAAATTCTGCTTAAAACTTTTGGTACAACTTAAAAAAGATTTGCTGCGTTGAAAGAAGTTGGTTTTGGTTGATTTTACCCATATGAAAAATCAACCCAAAATTTTTTTTTCAAAAAATTTCCAAATTCTGCTTAAAACTTTTGGTACAACTTAAAAAAGATTTGCTGTGGTGACAGAAGTTGATTTTGGTGCTTAATTTTGACACAACTCACCAGAAATATATTTACCCGTATGAAAAATTACGTAAGCCCCGGACCTTAAAAATCGGCCAAAATTTTTTTTTTCAAAAATCCCCAAATTCTGCTTAAAACTTTTGGTACAACTTAAAAAAGATTTGCTACGGTGACAGAAGTTGATTTTGGAGCTTAATTTTGACACAACTAACCAGAAATATATTTTCCCCATTTGAAAAATTACGTAAGCCCCGGACCTTAAAAATCAACCAAAAATTTTTTTTTTCAAAAATCCCCAAATTCTGCTTAAAACTTTTGGTACAACTTAAAAAAGATTTGCTGCGGGGACAGAAGTTGATTTTGGTGCTTAATTTTGACACAACTCACCAGAAATATATTTACCTGTATGAAAAATTACGTAAGCCCCGGACCTTAAAAATCAGCCAAAAATTATTTTTTTCAAAAATCCCCAAATTCTGCTTAAAACTTTTGGTACAACTTAAAAAAGATTTGCTGCGGTGACAGAATATGGTTTTGGTGCTTAATTTTGACACAACTCACCAGAAATATATTTATCCGTATGAAAAATTAAGTAAGCCCCGGACAATAAAAATCAACCAAAAATTTTTTTTCTCAAAAATTCCCAAATTCTGCTTAAAACTTTTGGTACAACTTAAAAAAGATTTGCAGCGGTGACAGAAGTTGATTTTGGTGCTTAATTTTGACACAACTCACCAGAAATATATTTTCCCCATATGAAAAGTTACGTAAGCCCCGGACCTTAAAAATCGGCCCCCAATTTTTTTTTTTCAAAAATCCCCAAATTCTGCTTAAAACTTTTGGTACAACTTAAAAAAGATTTGCTGCGTTGAAAGAAGTTGGTTTTGGTGCTTAATTTTGACACAACTCACCAGAAATATATTTACCCATATGAAAAATTATGTAAGCCCCGGACCTTAAAAATTGGCCAAAAATATTTTTTTTCAAAAATCCCCAAATTCTGCTTAAAACTTTTGGTACAACTTAAAAAAGATTTGCTGCGTTGAAAGAAGTTGGTTTTGGTTGATTTTACCCATATGAAAAATCAACCCAAAATTTTTTTTTCAAAAAATTTCCAAATTCTGCTTAAAACTTTTGGTACAACTTAAAAAAGATTTGCTGTGGTGACAGAAGTTGATTTTGGTGCTTAATTTTGACACAACTCACCAGAAATATATTTACCCATATGAAAAATTACGTAAGCCCCGGACCTTAAAAATCGGCCAAAATTTTTTTTTTAAAAAATCCCCAAATTCTGCTTAAAACTTTTGGTACAACTTAAAAAAGATTTGCTACGGTGACAGAAGTTGATTTTGGTGCTTAATTTTGACACAACTCACCAGAAATATATTTTCCCCATTTGAAAAATTACGTAAGCCCCGGACCTTAAAAATCAACCAAAAATTTTTTTTTTCAAAAATCCCCAAATTCTGCTTAAAACTTTTGGTACAACTTAAAAAAGATTTGCTGCGGGGACAGAAGTTGATTTTGGTGCTTAATTTTGACACAACTCACCAGAAATATATTTACCTGTATGAAAAATTACGTAAGCCCCGGACCTTAAAAATCAGCCAAAAATTTTTTTTTTCAAAAATCCCCAAATTCTGCTTAAACCTTTTGGTACAACTTAAAAAAGATTAGCTACGGTGACAGAAGTTGATTTTGGTGCTTAATTTTGACACAACTCACCAGAAATATATTTTCCCCATTTGAAAAATTACGTAAGCCCCGGACCTTAAAAATCAACCAAAAATTTTTTTTTTCAAAAATCCCCAAATTCTGCTTAAAACTTTTGGTACAACTTAAAAAAGATTTGCTGCGGGGACAGAAGTTGATTTTGGTGCTTAATTTTGACACAACTCACCAGAAATATATTTACCTGTATTAAAAATTACGTACGCCCCGGACCTTAAAAATCAGCCAAAAATTTTTTTTTTCAAAAATCCCCAAATTCTGCTTAAAACTTTTGGTACAACTTAAAAAAGATTTGCTGCGGTGACAGAAGTTGGTTTTGGTGCTTAATTTTGACACAACTCACCAGAAATATATTTATCCGTATGAAAAATTAAGTAAGCCCCGGACAATAAAAATCAACCAAAAATTTTTTTTCTCAAAAATTCCCAAATTCTGCTTAAAACTTTTGGTACAACTTAAAAAAGATTTGCAGCGGTGACAGAAGTTGATTTTGGTGCTTAATTTTGACACAACTCACCAGAAATATATTTTCCCCATATGAAAAGTTACGTAAGCCCCGGACCTTAAAAATCGGCCCCCAATTTTTTTTTTTCAAAAATCCCCAAATTCTGCTTAAAACTTTTGGTACAACTTAAAAAAGATTTGCTGCGTTGAAAGAAGTTGGTTTTGGTGCTTAATTTTGACACAACTCACCAGAAATATATTTACCCATATGAAAAATTATGTAAGCCCCGGACCTTAAAAATTGGCCAAAAATATTTTTTTTCAAAAATCCCCAAATTCTACTTAAAACTTTTGGTACAACTTAAAAAAAGATTTGCTGCGGGGACAGAAGTTGATTTTGGTGCTTAATTTTGACACAACTCACCAGAAATATATTTACCCATTTGAAAAATTACGTAAGCCCCGGACCTTAAAAATTGGCCCAAAATTATTTTTTTTCAAAAATCCCCAAATTCTGTTTAAAACTTTTGGTACAACTTAAAAAAGATTTGCTGCGTTGAAACAAGTTGATTTTGGTGCTGAATTTTGACACAACTCACCAGAAATATATTTACCCGTATGAAAAATTACATAAGCCCCGGACCTTAAAAATCAACCAAAAAATTTTTTTCTCAGAAATTCCCAAATACTGCTTAAAACTTTTGGCACAACTTAAAAAAGATTTGCTGCGGTGACAGAAGTTGATTTTGGTGCTTAATTTTGACACAACTCACCAGAAATATATTTTCCCCATATGAAAAGTTACGTAAGCCCCGGACCTTAAAAATCGGCCCCCAATTTTTTTTTTTCAAAAATCCCCAAATTCTGCTTAAAACTTTTGGTACAACTTAAAAAAGATTTGCTGCGTTGAAAGAAGTTGGTTTTGGTGCTTAATTTTGACACAACTCACCAGAAATATATTTCCCATATGAAAAATTATGTAAGCCCCGGACCTTAAAAATTGGCCAAAAATATTTTTTTTCAAAAATCCCCAAATTCTACTTAAAACTTTTGGTACAACTTAAAAAAAGATTTGCTGCGGGGACAGAAGTTGATTTTGGTGCTTAATTTTGACACAACTCACCAGAAATATATTTACCCATTTGAAAAATTATGTAAGCCCCGGACCTTAAAAATTGGCCCAAAATTATTTTTTTTCAAAAATCCCCAAATTCTGTTTAAAACTTTTGGTACAACTTAAAAAAGATTTGCTGCGTTGAAACAAGTTGATTTTGGTGCTGAATTTTGACACAACTCACCAGAAATATATTTACCCGTATGAAAAATTACATAAGCCCCGGACCTTAAAAATCAACCAAAAAATTTTTTTCTCAGAAATTCCCAAATACTGCTTAAAACTTTTGGCACAACTTAAAAAAGATTTGCTGCGGTGACAGAAGTTGATTTTGGTGCTTAATTTTGACACAACTCACCAGAAATATATTTTCCCCATATGAAAAGTTACGTAAGACCTGGACCTTAAAAATCGGCCCCCAATTTTTTTTTTTTTAAAAATCCCCAAATTCTGCTTAAAACTTTTGGTACAACTTAAAAAAGATTTGATGCGTTGAAAGACGTTGGTTTTGGTGCTTAATTTTGACACAACTCACCAGAAATATATTTACCCATATGAAAAATTATGTAAGCCCCGGACCTTAAAAATCGGCCAAAAATATTTTTTTTCAAAAATCCCCAAATTCTGCTTAAAACTTTTGGTACAACTTAAAAAAGATTTGCTGCGGGGACAGAAGTTGATTTTGGTGTTTAATTTTGACACAAGTCACCAGAAATATATTTACCCATTTGAAAAATTATGTAAGCCCCGGACCTTAAAATTCAACCAAATATTTTTTTTTTCAAAAATCCCCAAATTCTGCTTAAAACTTTTGGTACAACATAAAAAATATTTGCTGCGTTGAAACAAGTTGATTTTGGTGCTTAATTTTGACACAACTCACCAGAAAAATATTTACCCGTATGAAAAATTACGTAAGCCCAGGACCATAAAATCAACCAAAAATTTTTTTCCTCAAAAATTCCCAAATTCTACTTAAAACTTTTAGTACCACTTAAAAAAGATTTGCTGCGGGGACAGAAGTTGATTTTGGTGCTTAATTTTGACACAACTCACCAGAAATATATTTACCTGTATGAAAAATTACGTAGGCCCCGGACCTTAAAAATCGGCCAAAAATTTTTTTTTTCAAAAATCCCCAAATTCTGCTTAAAACTTTTGGTACAACTTAAAAAAGATTTGCTGCGGTGACAGAAGTTGGTTTTGGTGCTTAATTTTGACACAACTCACCAGAAATATATTTACCCGTATGAAAAATTACGTAAGCCCCGGACCATAAAAATCAACCAAAATTTTTTTTTTCGAAAATCCCCAAATTCTGCTTAAAACTTTTGGTACAACTTAAAAAAGATTTGCTACGGTGACAGAAGTTGATTTTGGTGCTTAATTTTGACACAACTCACCAGAAATATATTTTCCCCATATGAAAAATTACATAAGCCCCGGACCTTAAAAATCAACCAAAAATTTATTTTTTCAAAAATCCCCAAATTCTGCTTAAAACTTTTGGTACAACTTAAAAAAGATTTGCTGCGGGGACAGAAGTTGATTTTGGTGCTTAATTTTGACACAACTCACCAGAAATATATTTACCTGTATGAAAAATTACGTAAGCCCCGGACCTTAAAAATCGGCAAAAATTTTTTTTTTTCAAAAATCCCCAAATTCTGCTTAAAACTTTTGGTACAACTTAAAAAAGATTTGATGCGGGGACAGAAGTTGATTTTGGTGCTTAATTTTGACACAACTCACCAGAAATATAGTTACCCATTTGAAAAATTACGTAAGCCCCGGACCTTAAAATTCAACCAAATATTTTTTTTTTCAAAAATCCCCAAATTCTGCTTAAAACTTTTGGTACAACTTAAAAAATATTTGCTGCGTTGAAACAAGTTGATTTTGGTGCTTAATTTTGACACAACTCACCAGAAAAATATTTACCCGTATGAAAAATTACGTAAACCCCGGACCATAAAATCAACCAAAAATTTTTTTCCTCAAAAATTCCCAAATTCTACTTAAAACTTTTGGTACCACTTAAAAAAGATTTGCTGCGGGGACAGAAGTTGATTTTGGTGCTTAATTTTGACCCAACTCACCAGAAATATATTTTCCCCGTATGAAAAGTTACGTAAGCCCCGGACCTTAAAAATCAGCCCCAAATTTTTTTTTTTCAAAAATCCCCAAATTCTGCTTAAAACTTTTGGTACAACTTAAAAAAGATTTGCTGCGTTGAAAGAAGTTGGTTTTGGTGCTTAATTTTGACACAACTCACCAGAAATATATTTACCCATATGAAAAATTACGTATGCCCCGGACCTTAAAAATCAACCCAAAATTTTTTTTTTCAAAAATTTCCAAATTCTGCTAAAAACTTTTGGTACAACTTAAAAAAGATTTGCTGCGTTGAAACAAGTTGGTTTTGGTGCTTAATTTTGACACAACTCACCAGAAATATATTTACCAGTATGAAAAATTACGTAAGCCCCGGACCTTAAAAATCGGTCAAAATTTTTTTTTTCAAAAATCCCCAAATTCTGCTTAAAACTTTTGGTACAACTGAAAAAAGATTTGCTACGGTGACAGAAGTTGATTTTGGTGCTTAATTTTGACACAACTCACCAGAAATATATTTTCCCCATATGAAAAATTACATAAGCCCCGGACCTTAAAAATCAACCAAAAATTTATTTTTTCAAAAATCCCCAAATTCTGCTTAAAACTTTTGGTACAACTTAAAAAAGATTTGCTGCGGGGACAGAAGTTGATTTTGGTGCTTAATTTTGACACAACTCACCAGAAATATATTTACCTGTATGAAAAATTACGTAAGCCCCGGACCTTAAAAATCGGCAAAAATTTTTTTTTTTCAAAAATCCCCAAATTCTGCTTAAAACTTTTGGTACAACTTAAAAAAGATTTGATGCGGGGACAGAAGTTGATTTTGGTGCTTAATTTTGACACAACTCACCAGAAATATAGTTACCCATTTGAAAAATTACGTAAGCCCCGGACCTTAAAATTCAACCAAATATTTTTTTTTTCAAAAATCCCCAAATTCTGCTTAAAACTTTTGGTACAACTTAAAAAATATTTGCTGCGTTGAAACAAGTTGATTTTGGTGCTTAATTTTGACACAACTCACCAGAAAAATATTTACCCGTATGAAAAATTACGTAAACCCCGGACCATAAAATCAACCAAAAATTTTTTTCCTCAAAAATTCCCAAATTCTACTTAAAACTTTTGGTACCACTTAAAAAAGATTTGCTGCGGGGACAGAAGTTGATTTTGGTGCTTAATTTTGACCCAACTCACCAGAAATATATTTTCCCCGTATGAAAAGTTACGTAAGCCCCGGACCTTAAAAATCAGCCCCCAATTTTTTTTTTTCAAAAATCCCCAAATTCTGCTTAAAACTTTTGGTACAACTTAAAAAAGATTTGCTGCGTTGAAAGAAGTTGGTTTTGGTGCTTAATTTTGACACAACTCACCAGAAATATATTTACCCATATGAAAAATTACGTATGCCCCGGACCTTAAAAATCAACCCAAAATTTTTTTTTTCAAAAATTTCCAAATTCTGCTAAAAACTTTTGGTACAACTTAAAAAAGATTTGCTGCGTTGAAACAAGTTGGTTTTGGTGCTTAATTTTGACACAACTCACCAGAAATATATTTACCAGTATGAAAAATTACGTAAGCCCCGGACCTTAAAAATCGGTCAAAATTTTTTTTTTCAAAAATCCCCAAATTCTGCTTAAAACTTTTGGTACAACTTAAAAAAGATTTGCTACGGTGACAGAAGTTGATTTTGGTGCTTAATTTTGACACAACTCACCAGAAATATATTTTCCCCATATGAAAAATTACATAAGCCCCGGACCTTAAAAATCAACCAAAAATTTTTTTTTTCAAAAATCCCCAAATTCTGCTTAAAACTTTTGGTACAACTTAAAAAAGATTTGCTGCGGGGACAGAAGTTGATTTTGGTGCTTAATTTTGACACAACTCACCAGAAATATATTTACCTGTATGAAAAATTACGTAAGCCCCGGACCTTAAAAATCGGCAAAAATTTTTTTTTTTCAAAAATCCCCAAATTCTGCTTAAAACTTTTGGTACAACTTAAAAAAGATTTGATGCGGGGACAGAAGTTGATTTTGGTGCTTAATTTTGACACAACTCACCAGAAATATAGTTACCCATTTGAAAAATTACGTAAGCCCCGGACCTTAAAATTCAACCAAATATTTTTTTTTTCAAAAATCCCCAAATTCTGCTTAAAACTTTTGGTACAACTTAAAAAATATTTGCTGCGTTGAAACAAGTTGATTTTGGTGCTTAATTTTGACACAACTCACCAGAAAAATATTTACCCGTATGAAAAATTACGTAAACCCCGGACCATAAAATCAACCAAAAATTTTTTTCCTCAAAAATTCCCAAATTCTACTTAAAACTTTTGGTACCACTTAAAAAAGATTTGCTGCGGGGACAGAAGTTGATTTTGGTGCTTAATTTTGACCCAACTCACCAGAAATATATTTTCCCCGTATGAAAAGTTACGTAAGCCCCGGACCTTAAAAATCAGCCCCAAATTTTTTTTTTTCAAAAATCCCCAAATTCTGCTTAAAACTTTTGGTACAACTTAAAAAAGATTTGCTGCGTTGAAAGAAGTTGGTTTTGGTGCTTAATTTTGACACAACTCACCAGAAATATATTTACCCATATGAAAAATTACGTATGCCCCGGACCTTAAAAATCAACCCAAAATTTTTTTTTTCAAAAATTTCCAAATTCTGCTAAAAACTTTTGGTACAACTTAAAAAAGATTTGCTGCGTTGAAACAAGTTGGTTTTGGTGCTTAATTTTGACACAACTCACCAGAAATATATTTACCAGTATGAAAAATTACGTAAGCCCCGGACCTTAAAAATCGGTCAAAATTTTTTTTTTCAAAAATCCCCAAATTCTGCTTAAAACTTTTGGTACAACTTAAAAAAGATTTGCTACGGTGACAGAAGTTGATTTTGGTGCTTAATTTTGACACAACTCACCAGAAATATATTTTCCCCATATGAAAAATTACATAAGCCCCGGACCTTAAAAATCAACCAAAAATTTTTTTTTTCAAAAATCCCCAAATTCTGCTTAAAACTTTTGGTACAACTTAAAAAAGATTTGCTGCGGGGACAGAAGTTGATTTTGGTGCTTAATTTTGACACAACTCACCAGAAATATATTTACCTGTATGAAAAATTACGTAAGCCCCGGACCTTAAAAATCGGCAAAAATTTTTTTTTTTCAAAAATCCCCAAATTCTGCTTAAAACTTTTGGTACAACTTAAAAAAGATTTGATGCGGGGACAGAAGTTGATTTTGGTGCTTAATTTTGACACAACTCACCAGAAATATAGTTACCCATTTGAAAAATTACGTAAGCCCCGGACCTTAAAATTCAACCAAATATTTTTTTTTTCAAAAATCCCCAAATTCTGCTTAAAACTTTTGGTACAACTTAAAAAATATTTGCTGCGTTGAAACAAGTTGATTTTGGTGCTTAATTTTGACACAACTCACCAGAAAAATATTTACCCGTATGAAAAATTACGTAAGCCCCGGACCATAAAATCAACCAAAAATTTTTTTCCTCAAAAATTCCCAAATTCTACTTAAAACTTTTGGTACCACTTAAAAAAGATTTGCTGCGGGGACAGAAGTTGATTTTGGTGCTTAATTTTGACCCAACTCACCAGAAATATATTTTCCCCGTATGAAAAGTTACGTAAGCCCCGGACCTTAAAAATCAGCCCCAAATTTTTTTTTTTCAAAAATCCCCAAATTCTGCTTAAAACTTTTGGTACAACTTAAAAAAGATTTGCTGCGTTGAAAGAAGTTGGTTTTGGTGCTTAATTTTGACACAACTCACCAGAAATATATTTACCCATATGAAAAATTACGTATGCCCCGGACCTTAAAAATCAACCCAAAATTTTTTTTTTCAAAAATTTCCAAATTCTGCTAAAAACTTTTGGTACAACTTAAAAAAGATTTGCTGCGTTGAAACAAGTTGGTTTTGGTGCTTAATTTTGACACAACTCACCAGAAATATATTTACCAGTATGAAAAATTACGTAAGCCCCGGACCTTAAAAATCGGTCAAAATTTTTTTTTTCAAAAATCCCCAAATTCTGCTTAAAACTTTTGGTACAACTTAAAAAAGATTTGCTACGGTGACAGAAGTTGATTTTGGTGCTTCATTTTGACACAACTCACCAGAAATATATTTTCCCCATATGAAAAATTACGTAAGCCCCGGACCTTAAAAATCAACCAAAAATTTTTTTTTTCAAAAATCCCCAAATTCTGCTTAAAACTTTTGGTACAACTTAAAAAAGATTTGCTGCGGGGACAGAAGTTGATTTTGGTGCTTAATTTTGACACAACTCACCAGAAATATATTTACCTGTATGAAAAATTATGTAAGCCCCGGACCTTAAAAATCGTCCAAAAATTTTTTTTTTCAAAAATCCCCAAATTCTGCTTAAAACTTTTAGTACAACTTAAAAAAAGATTTGCTGCGGTGACAGAAGTTGGTTTTGGTGCTTAATTTTGACACAACTCACCAGAAATATATTTTCCCCGTATGAAAAGTTACGTAAGCCCCGGACCTTAAAAATCGGCCCCCAATTTTTTTTTTTCAAAAATCCCCAAAATCTGCTTAAAACTTTTGGTACAATTTAAAAAAGATTTGCTGCTTTGAAAGAAGTTGGTTTTGGTGCTAAATTTTGACACAACTCACCAGAAATAAATTTACCCATATGAAAAATTATGTAAGCCCCGGACCTTAAAAATCGGGCAAAAATATTTTTTTTCAAAAATCCCCAAATTCTGCTTAAAACTTTTGGTACAACTTAAAAAAGTTTTAATGCGGGGACAGAAGTTGATTTTGGTGCTTAATTTTGACACAACTCACCAGAAATATAGTTACCCATTTGAAAAATTACGTAAGCCCCGGACCTTAAAATTCAACCAAATATTTTTTTTTTCAAAAATCCCCAAATTCTGCTTAAAACTTTTGGTACAACTTAAAAAATATTTGCTGCGTTGAAACAAGTTGATTTTGGTGCTTAATTTTGACACAACTCACCAGAAAAATATTTACCCGTATGAAAAATTACGTAAGCCCCGGACCATAAAATCAACCAAAAATTTTTTTCCTCAAAAATTCCCAAATTCTACTTAAAACTTTTGGTACCACTTAAAAAAGATTTGCTGCGGGGACAGAAGTTGATTTTGGTGCTTAATTTTGACACAACTCACCAGAAATATATTTTCCCCGTATGAAAAGTTACGTAAGCCCCGGACCTTAAAAATCAGCCCCAAATTTTTTTTTTTCAAAAATTTCCAAATTCTGCTAAAAACTTTTGGTACAACTTAAAAAAGATTTGCTTCGGGGACAGAAGTTGATTTTGGTGCTTAATTTTGACACAACTCACCAGAAATATATTTACCCATAGGAAAAATTACGTAAGCCTCGGACCTTAAAATCGACCCAAAATTTTTTTTTTCAAAAATCCCCAAATTCTGCTTAAAACATTTGGTACAACTTAAAAAAGATTTCATGCGTTGAAAGAAGTTGGTTTTGGTGCTGAATTTTAACACAACTCACCAGAAAAATATTTACACGTATGAAAAATTACGTAAGCCCCGGACCTTAAAAATCAGCCCAAAATTTTTTTTTTCCAAAAATCCCCAAATTCTGCTTAAAACGTTTGGTACAACTTAAAAAAGATTTGCAGCGGTGACAGAAGTTGATTTTGGTGCTTATAAATGACACAACTCACCAGAAATATATTTTCCCCGTGTGAAAAGTTACGTAAGCCCCGGACCTTAAAAATCGGCCCCCAATTTTTTTTTTTCAAAAATCCCCAAATTCTGCTTAAAACTTTTGGTACAACTTAAAAAAGATTTGCTGCGTTGAAAGAAGTTGGTTTTGGTGCTTAATTTTGACACAACTCACCAGAAATATATTTACCCATATGAAAAATTATGTAAGCCCCAGACCTTAAAAATTGGCCAAAAATATTTTTTTTCAAAAATCCCCAAATTCTACTTAAAACTTTTGGTACAACTTAAAAAAGATTTGCTGCGGGGACAGAAGTTGATTTTGGTGCTTAATTTTGACACAACTCACCAGAAATATATTTACCCATTTGAAAAATTACGTAAGCCCCGGACCTTAAAAATTGGCCCAAAATTTTTTTTTTTCAAAAATCCCCAAATTCTGCTTAAAACTTTTGGTACAACTTAAAAAAGATTTGCTGCGTTGAAACAAGTTGATTTTGGTGCTGAATTTTGACACAACTCACCAGAAATATATTTACCCGTATGAAAAATTATGTATGCCCCGGACCTTAAAAATCGGCCAAAAATATTTTTTTTCAAAAATCCCCAAATTCTGCTTAAAACTTTTGGTACAACTTAAAAAATATTTGCTGCGTTGAAACAAGTTGATATTGGTGCTTAATTTTGACACAACTCACCAGAAAAATATTTACCCGTATGAAAAATTACGTAAGCCCCGGACCATAAAATCAACCAAAAAATTTTTTCCTCAAAAATTCCCAAATTCTACTTAAAACTTTTGGTACCACTTAAAAAAGATTTGCTGCGGGGACAGAAGTTGATTTTGGTGCTTAATTTTGACACAACTCACCAGAAATATATTTTCCCCGTATGAAAAGTTACGTAAGCCCCGGACCTTAAAAATCAGCCCCAAATTTATTTTTTTCAAAAATCCCCAAATTCTGCTTAAAACTTTTGGCACAACTTAAAAAAGATTTGCTGCGTTGAAAGAAGTTGGTTTTGGTGCTTAATTTTGAAACAACTCACCAGAAATATATTTACCCGTATGAAAAATTACGTATGCCCCGGACCTTAAAAATCAACCCAAAATTTTCTTTTTCAAAAATTTCCAAATTCTGCTTAAAACTTTTGGTACAACTTAAAAAAGATTTGCTGTGGTGACAGAAGTTGATTTTGGTGCTTAATTTTGACACAACTCACCAGAAATATATTTACCCATATGAAAAATTACGTAAGCCAAGGACCTTAAAAATCGGCCAAAATTTTTTTTTGCAAAAATCCTCAAATTCTGCTTAAAACTTTTGGTACAACTTAAAAAAGATTTGCTACGGTGACAGAAGTTGATTTTGGTGATTAATTTTGACACAACTCACCAGAAATATATTTTCCCCATATGAAAAATTACATAAGCCCTGGACCTTAAAAATCGGCCCAAAATTTTATTTTTCAAAAATCCCCAAATTCTGCTTAAAACTTTAGGTACAACTTAAAAAAGATTTGCTGCGTTGAAACAAGTTAATTTTGGTGCTTAATTTTGACACAACTCACCAGAAAAATATTTACCCGTATGAAAAATTACGTAAACCCCGGACCTTAAAAATCGGCCCCAATTTTTTTTTTTTCAAAAATCCCCAAATTCTGCTTAAAACTTTTGGTACAACTTAAAAAAGATTTGCTGCGGGGACAGAAGTTGATTTTGGTGCTTAATTTTGACACAACTCACCAGAAATATATTTACCCATAGGAAAAATTACGTAAGCCCCGGACCTTAAAATCGGCCCCAAATTTTTTTTTTTCAAAAATCCCCAAATTCTGCTTAAAACATTTGGTACAACTTAAAAAAGATTTCATGCGTTGAAAGAAGTTGGTTTTGGTGCTTAATTTTAACACAACTCACCAGAAAAATATTTACACGTATGAAAGATTACGTAAGCCAAGGACCTTAAAAATCGCCCAAAATTTTTTTTTTCAAAAATCCCCAAATTCTGCTAATAAACGTTTGGTACAACTTAAAAAAGATTTGCAGCGGTGACAGAAGTTGATTTTGGTGCTTATATTTGACACAACTCACCAGAAATATATTTACCCATATGAAAAATTATGTAAGCCCCAGACCTTAAAAATTGGCCAAAAATATTTTTTTTCAAAAATCCCCAAATTCTACTTAAAACTTTTGGTACAACTTAAAAAAGATTTGCTGCGGGGACAGAAGTTGATTTTGGTGCTTAATTTTGACACAACTCACCAGAAATATATTTACCCATTTGAAAAATTACGTAAGCCCCGGACCTTAAAAATGGGCCCAAAATTATTTTTTTTCAAAAATCCCCAAATTCTGCTTAAAACTTTTGGTACAACTTAAAAAAGATTTGCTGCGTTGAAACAAGTTGATTTTGGTGCTGAATTTTGACACAACTCACCAGAAATATATTTACCCGTATGAAAAATTACATAAGCCCCGGACCTTAAAAATTGGCCCAAAATTATTTTTTTTCAAAAATCCCCAAATTCTGCTTAAAACATTTGGTACACCTTAAAAAATATTTCATGCGTTGAAAGAAGTTGGTTTTGGTGCTTAATTTTGACACAACACACCAGAAATATATTTACCCGTATGAAAAATTACATAAGCCCCGGACCTTAAAAATCAACCCAAAATTTTTTTTTTCAAAAATATCCAAATTCTGCTTAAAACTTTTGGTACAACATAAAAAAGATTTGCTGTGGTGACAGAAGTTGATTTTGGTGCTTAATTTTGACACAACTCACCAGAAATATATTTACCCCTATGAAAAATTACGTAAGCCCCGGACCTTAAAAATCGGCCAAAATTTTTTTTTTCAAAAATCCCCAAATTCTGCTTAAAACTTTTGGTACAACTTAAAAAAGATTTGCTACGGTGACAGAAGTTGATTTTGGTGCTTAATTTTGACACAACTCACCAGAAATATATTTTCCCCATATGAAAAATTACGTAAGCCCTGGACCTTAAAAACCAACCAAAAATTTTTTTTTTCAAAAATCCCCAAATTCTGCTTAAAACTTTTGGTACAACTTAAAAAATATTTGCTGCGGAGACAGAAGTTGATTTTGGTGCTTAATTTTGACACAACTCACCAGAAATATATTTACCCATATGAAAAATTAAGTAAGCCCCGGACATTAAAAATGGGCCTCAAATTTTTTTTTTCAAACATCCCCAAATTCTGCTTAAAAATTTAGGTACAACTTAAAAAAGATTTGCTGCGTTAAAACAAGTTAATTTTGGTGCTTAATTTTGACACAACTCACCAGAAATATATTTACCTGTATGAAAAATAACGTAAACCCCGGGCCTTAAAAATCGGCCCCCAATTTTTTTTTTTCAAAAATCCCCAAATTCTGCTTAAAACTTTTGGTACAACTTAAAAAAGATTTGCTGTGGTGACAGAAGTTGATTTTGGTGCTTAATTTTGACACAACTCACCAGAAATATATTTACCCGTATGAAAAATTACGTAAGCCCTGGACCTTAAAAATCGGCCAAAATTTTTTTTTTCAAAAATCCCCAAATTCTGCTTAAAACTTTTGTTACAACTTAAAAAAGATTTGTAACAGTGACAGAAGTTGATTTTGGTGATTAATTTTGACACAACTCACCAGAAATATATTTTCCCCATATGAAAAATTACGTAAGCCCCGGACCTTAAAAATCAACCTAAAATTTTTTTTTTCAAAAATCCCCAAATTCTGCTTAAAACTTTTGGTACAACTTAAAAAATATTTGCTGCGGGGACTGAATTTGATTTTGGTGCTTAATTTTGACACAACTCACCAGAAATATATTTACCCATATGAAAAATTAAGTAAGCCCCGGACCTTAAAAATCGGCCCCCAATTTTTTTTTTCAAAAATCCCCAAATTCTGCTTAAAACTTTAGGTACAACTTTAAAAAGATTTGCTGCGTTGAAACAAGTTAATTTTGGTGCTTAATTTTGACACAACTCACCAGAAAAATATTTACCCGTATGAAAAATTACGTAAACCCCGGACCTTAAAAATCGGCCCCAAATTTTTTTTTTCAAAAATCCCCTTATTCTGCTTAAAACTTTTGATACAACTTAAAAAAGATTTGCTGCGGGGACAGAAGTTGATTTTGGTGCTTAATTTTGACACAACTCACCAGAAATATATTTACCCATAGGAAAAATTATGTAAGCCCCGGACCTTAAAATCGGCCCCAAATTTTTTTTTTTCAAAAATCCCCAAATTCTGCTTAAAACATTTGGTACAACTTAAAAAAGATTTCATGCGTTGAAAGAAGTTGGTTTTGGTGCTTAATTTTAACACAACTCACCAGAAAAATATTTACACGTATGAAAAATTACGTAAACCCCACACCTTAAAAATCAGCCCAAAATATCTTTTTTTCAAAAATCCCCAAATTCTGCTTAAAACGTTTGGTACAACTTAAAAAAGATTTGCAGCGGTGACAGAAGTTGATTTTGGTGCTTATATTTGACACAACTCACCAGAAATATATTTTCCCCGTATGAAAAGTTACGTAAGCCCCGGACCTTAAAAATCGGCCCCCAATTTTTTTTTTTCAAAAATCCCCAAATTCTGCTTAAAACTTTTGGTACAACTTAAAAAAGATTTGCTGCGTTGAAAGAAGTTGGTTTTGGTGCTTAATTTTGACACAACTCACCAGAAATATATTTACCCATATGAAAAATTATGTAAGCCCCAGACCTTAAAAATTGGCCAAAAATATTTTTTTTCAAAAATCCCCAAATTCTACTTAAAACTTTTGGTACAACTTAAAAAAGATTTGCTGCGTTGAAACAAGTTGATTTTGGTGCTGAATTTTGACACAACTCACCAGAAATATATTTACCCGTATGAAAAATTACATAAGCCCCGGACCTTAAAAATTGGCCCAAAATTATTTTTTTTCAAAAATCCCCAAATTCTGCTTAAAACATTTGGAACAACTTAAAAAAGATTTCATGCGTTGAAAGAAGTTGGTTTTGGTGCTTAATTTTGACACAACACACCAGAAATATATTTACCCGTATGAAAAATTACATAAGCCCCGGACCTTAAAAATCAACCCAAAATTTTTTTTTTCAAAAATTTCCAAATTCTGCTTAAAACTTTTGGTACAACTTAAAAAAGATTTGCTGTGGTGACAGAAGTTGATTTTGGTGCTTAATTTTGACACAACTCACCAGAAATATATTTACCCGTATGAAAAATTACGTAAGCCCCGGACCTTAAAAATCGGCCAAAATTTTTTTTTTCAAAAATCCCCAAATTCTGCTTAAAACTTTTGGTACAACTTAAAAAAGATTTGCTACGGTGACAGAAGTTGATTTTGGTGCTTAATTTTGACACAACTCACCAGAAATATATTTTCCCCATATGAAAAATTACGTAAGCCCCGGACCTTAAAAACCAACCAAAAATTTTTTTTTTCAAAAATCCCCAAATTCTGCTTAAAACTTTTGGTACAACTTAAAAAATATTTGCTGCGGAGACAGAAGTTGATTTTGGTGCTTAATTTTGACACAACTCACCAGAAATATATTTACCCATATGAAAAATTAAGTAAGCCCCGAACCTTAAAAATGGGCCTCAAATTTTTTTTTTCAAACATCCCCAAATTCTGCTTAAAAATTTAGGTACAACTTAAAAAAGATTTGCTGCGTTAAAACAAGTTAATTTTGGTGCTTAATTTTGACACAACTCACCAGAAATATATTTACCTGTATGAAAAATAACGTAAACCCCGGGCCTTAAAAATCGGCCCAAAATTTTTTTTTTTCAAAAATCCCCAAATTCTGCTTAAAACTTTTGGTACAACTTAAAAAATATTTGCTGCGGAGACAGAAGTTGATTTTGGTGATTAATTTTGACACAACTCACCAGAAATATATTTTCCCCATATGAAAAATTACGTAAGCCCCGGACCTTAAAAATCAACCTAAAATTTTTTTTTTCAAAAATCCCCAAATTCTGCTTAAAACTTTTGGTACAACTTAAAAAATATTTGCTGCGGGGACTGAATTTGATTTTGGTGCTTAATTTTGACACAACTCACCAGAAATATATTTACCCATATGAAAAATTAAGTAAGCCCCGGACCTTAAAAATCGGCCCCAAATTTTTTTTTTCAAAAATCCCCAAATTCTGCTTAAAACTTTAGGTACAACTTAAAAAAGATTTGCTGCGTTGAAACAAGTTAATTTTGGTGCTTAATTTTGACACAACTCACCAGAAAAATATTTACCCATATGAAAAATTACGTAAACCCCGGACCTTAAAAATCGGCCCCAAATTTTTTTTTTCAAAAATCCGCAAATTCTGCTTAAAACTTTTGGTACAACTTAAAAATGATTTGCTGCGGGGACAGAAGTTGATTTTGGTGCTTAATTTTGACACAACTCACCAGAAATATATTTACCCATAGGAAAAATTATGTAAGCCCCGGACCTTAAAATCGGCCCCCAATTTTTTTTTTTCAAAAATCCCCAAATTCTGCTTAAAACATTTGGTACAACTTAAAAAAGATTTCATGCGTTGAAAGAAGTTGGTTTTGGTGCTTAATTTTAACACAACTCACCAGAAAAATATTTACACGTATGAAAAATTACGTAAACCCCACACCTTAAAAATCAGCCCAAAATTTTTTTTTTCAAAAATCCCCAAATTCTGCTTAAAACGTTTGGTACAACTTAAAAAAGATTTGCAGCGGTGACAGAAGTTGATTTTGGTGCTTATATTTGACACAACTCACCAGAAATATATTTTCCCCGTATGAAAAGTTACGTAAGCCCCGGACCTTAAAAATCGGCCCCCAATTTTTTTTTTTCAAAAATCCCCAAATTCTGCTTAAAACTTTTGGTACAACTTAAAAAAGATTTGCTGCGTTGAAAGAAGTTGGTTTTGGTGCTTAATTTTGACACAACTCACCAGAAATATATTTACCCATATGAAAAATTATGTAAGCCCCAGACCTTAAAAATTGGCCAAAAATATTTTTTTTCAAAAATCCCCAAATTCTACTTAAAACTTTTGGTACAACTTAAAAAAGATTTGCTGCGGGGACAGAAGTTGATTTTGGTGCTTAATTTTGACACAACTCACCAGAAATATATTTACCCATTTGAAAAATTACGTAAGCCCCGGACCTTAAAAATTGGCCCAAAATTATTTTTTTTCTCAGAAATTCCCAAATTCTGCTTAAAACTTTTGGTACAACTTAAAAAAGATTTGCTGCGTTGAAACAAGTTGATTTTGGTGCTGAATTTTGACACAACTCACCAGAAATATATTTACCCGTATGAAAAATTACATAAGCCCCGGACCTTAAAAATCAACCAAAAATTTTTTTTCTCAGAAATTCCCAAATTCTGCTTAAAACTTTTGGCACAACTTAAAACAGATTTGATGCGGTGACAGAAGTTGATTTTGGTGCTTAATTTTGACACAACTCACCAGAAATATATTTTCCCCGTATGAAAAGTTACGTAAGACCCGGACCTTAAAAATCGGCCAAAAATATTTTTTTTCAAAAATCCCCAAATTCTGCTTAAAACTTTTGGTAAACTTAAAAAAGATTTGCTGCGGGGACAGAAGTTGATTTTGGTGTTTAATTTTGACACAACTCACCAGAAATATATTTACCCATTTGAAAAATTAAGTAAGCCCCGGACCTTAAAATTCAACCAAATATTTTTTTTTTCAAAAATCCCCAAATTCTGCTTAAAACTTTTGGTACAACTTAAAAAATATTTGCTGCATTGAAACAAGTTGATTTTGGTGCTTAATTTTGACACAACTCACCAGAAAAATATTTACCCGTATGAAAAATTACGTAAGCCCCGGACCATAAAATCAACCAAAAAATTTTTTCCTCAAAAATTCCCAAATTCTACTTAAAACTTTTGGTACCACTTAAAAAAGATTTGCTGCGGGGACAGAAGTTGATTTTGGTGCTTAATTTTGACACAACTCACCAGAAATATATTTTCCCCGTATGAAAAGTTACGTAAGCCCCGGACCTTAAAAATCAGCCCCAAATTTATTTTTTTCAAAAATCCCCAAATTCTGCTTAAAACTTTTGGTACAACTTAAAAAAGATTTGCTGCGTTGAAAGAAGTTGGTTTTGGTGCTTAATTTTGACACAACTCACCAGAAATATATTTACCCATATGAAAAATTACGTATGCCCCGGACCTTAAAAATCAACCCAAAATTTTTTTTTTCAAAAATTTCCAAATTCTGCTTAAAACTTTTGGTACAACTTAAAAAAGATTTGCTGTGGTGACAGAAGTTGATTTTGGTGCTTAATTTTGACACAACTCACCAGAAATAAATTTACCCGTATGAAAAATTACGTAAGCCCTGGACCTTAAAAATCGGCCAAAAATTTTTTTTTCAAAAATCCCCAAATTCTGCTTAAAACTTTTGGTACAACTTAAAAAAGATTTGCTACGGTGACAGAAGTTGATTTTGGTGCTTAATTTTGACACAACTCACCAGAAATATATTTTCCCCATATGAAAAATTACGTAAGCCCCGGACCTTAAAAACCAACCAAAAATTTTTTTTTTCAAAAATCCCCAAATTCTGCTTAAAACTTTTGGTACAACTTAAAAAATATTTGCTGCGGAGACAGAAGTTGATTTTGGTGCTTAATTTTGACACAACTCACCAGAAATATATTTACCCATATGAAAAATTAAGTAAGCCCCGAACCTTAAAAATGGGCCTCAAATTTTTTTTTTCAAACATCCCCAAATTCTGCTTAAAAATTTAGGTACAACTTAAAAAAGATTTGCTGCGTTAAAACAAGTTAATTTTGGTGCTTAATTTTGACACAACTCACCAGAAATATATTTACCTGTATGAAAAATAACGTAAACCCCGGGCCTTAAAAATCGGCCCAAAATTTTTTTTTTTCAAAAATCCCCAAATTCTGCTTAAAACTTTTGGTACAACTTAAAAAATATTTGATGCGGAGACAGAAGTTGATTTTGGTGATTAATTTTGACACAACTCACCAGAAATATATTTTCCCCATATGAAAAATTACGTAAGCCCCGGACCTTAAAAATCAACCTAAAATTTTTTTTTTCAAAAATCCCCAAATTCTGCTTAAAACTTTTGGTACAACTTAAAAAATATTTGCTTCGGGGACTGAATTTGATTTTGGTGCTTAATTTTGACACAACTCACCAGAAATATATTTACCCATATGAAAAATTAAGTAAGCCCCGGACCTTAAAAATCGGCCCCAAATTTTTTTTTTCAAAAATCCCCAAATTCTGCTTAAAACTTTAGGTACAACTTAAAAAAGATTTGCTGCGTTGAAACAAGTTAATTTTGGTGCTTAATTTTGACACAACTCACCAGAAAAATATTTACCCATATGAAAAATTACGTAAACCCCGGACCTTAAAAATCGGCCCCAAATTTTTTTTTTCAAAAATCCGCAAATTCTGCTTAAAACTTTTGGTACAACTTAAAAATGATTTGCTGCGGGGACAGAAGTTGATTTTGGTGCTTAATTTTGACACAACTCACCAGAAATATATTTACCCATAGGAAAAATTATGTAAGCCCCGGACCTTAAAATCGGCCCCCAATTTTTTTTTTTCAAAAATCCCCAAATTCTGCTTAAAACATTTGGTACAACTTAAAAAAGATTTCATGCGTTGAAAGAAGTTGGTTTTGGTGCTTAATTTTAACACAACTCACCAGAAAAATATTTACACGTATGAAAAATTACGTAAACCCCACACCTTAAAAATCAGCCCAAAATTTTTTTTTTCAAAAATCCCCAAATTCTGCTTAAAACGTTTGGTACAACTTAAAAAAGATTTGCAGCGGTGACAGAAGTTGATTTTGGTGCTTATATTTGACACAACTCACCAGAAATATATTTTCCCCGTATGAAAAGTTACGTAAGCCCCGGACCTTAAAAATCGGCCCCCAATTTTTTTTTTTCAAAAATCCCCAAATTCTACTTAAAACTTTTGGTACAACTTAAAAAAGATTTGCTGCGGGGACAGAAGTTGATTTTGGTGCTTAATTTTGACACAACTCACCAGAAATATATTTACCCATTTGAAAAATTACGTAAGCCCCGGACCTTAAAAATTGGCCCAAAATTATTTTTTTTCTCAGAAATTCCCAAATTCTGCTTAAAACTTTTGGTACAACTTAAAAAAGATTTGCTGCGTTGAAACAAGTTGATTTTGGTGCTGAATTTTGACACAACTCACCAGAAATATATTTACCCGTATGAAAAATTACATAAGCCCCGGACCTTAAAAATCAACCAAAAATTTTTTTTCTCAGAAATTCCCAAATTCTGCTTAAAACTTTTGGCACAACTTAAAACAGATTTGATGCGGTGACAGAAGTTGATTTTGGTGCTTAATTTTGACACAACTCACCAGAAATATATTTTCCCCGTATGAAAAGTTACGTAAGACCCGGACCTTAAAAATCGGCCAAAAATATTTTTTTTCAAAAATCCCCAAATTCTGCTTAAAACTTTTGGTAAACTTAAAAAAGATTTGCTGCGGGGACAGAAGTTGATTTTGGTGTTTAATTTTGACACAACTCACCAGAAATATATTTACCCATTTGAAAAATTAAGTAAGCCCCGGACCTTAAAATTCAACCAAATATTTTTTTTTTCAAAAATCCCCAAATTCTGCTTAAAACTTTTGGTACAACTTAAAAAATATTTGCTGCATTGAAACAAGTTGATTTTGGTGCTTAATTTTGACACAACTCACCAGAAAAATATTTACCCGTATGAAAAATTACGTAAGCCCCGGACCATAAAATCAACCAAAAAAATTTTTCCTCAAAAATTCCCAAATTCTACTTAAAACTTCTGGTACCACTTAAAAAAGATTTGCTGCGGGGACAGAAGTTGATTTTGGTGCTTAATTTTGACACAACTCACCAGAAATATATTTTCCCCGTATGAAAAGTTACGTAAGCCCCGGACCTTAAAAATCAGCCCCAAATTTATTTTTTTCAAAAATCCCCAAATTCTGCTTAAAACTTTTGGTACAACTTAAAAAAGATTTGCTGCGTTGAAAGAAGTTGGTTTTGGTGCTTAATATTGACACAACTCACCAGAAATATATTTACCCATATGAAAAATTACGTATGCCCCGGACCTTAAAAATCAACCCAAAATTTTTTTTTTCAAAAATTTCCAAATTCTGCTTAAAACTTTTGGTACAACTTAAAAAAGATTTGCTGTGGTGACAGAAGTTGATTTTGGTGCTTAATTTTGACACAACTCACCAGAAATAAATTTACCCGTATGAAAAATTACGTAAGCCCTGGACCTTAAAAATCGGCCAAAAATTTTTTTTTCAAAAATCCCCAAATTCTGCTTAAAACTTTTGGTACAACTTAAAAAAGATTTGCTACGGTGACAGAAGTTGATTTTGGTGATTAATTTTGACACAACTCACCAGAAATATATTTTCCCCATATGAAAAATTACATAAGCCCCGGACCTTAAAAATCAACCAAAAATTTTTTTTTTCAAAAATCCCCAAATTCTGCTTAAAACTTTTGGTACAACTTAAAAAAGATTTGCTGCGGGGACAGAAGTTGATTTTGGTGCTTAATTTTGACACAACTCACCAGAAATATATTTACCTGTATGAAAAATTACGTAAGCCCCGGACCTTAAAAATCGGCAAAAATTTTTTTTTTTCAAAAATCCCCAAATTCTGCTTAAAACTTTTGGTACAACTTAAAAAAGATTTGATGCGGGGACAGAAGTTGATTTTGGTGCTTAATTTTGACACAACTCACCAGAAATATAGTTACCCATTTGAAAAATTACGTAAGCCCCGGACCTTAAAATTCAACCAAATATTTTTTTTTTCAAAAATCCCCAAATTCTGCTTAAAACTTTTGGTACAACTTAAAAAATATTTGCTGCGTTGAAACAAGTTGATTTTGGTGCTTAATTTTGACACAACTCACCAGAAAAATATTTACCCGTATGAAAAATTACGTAAGCCCCGGACCATAAAATCAACCAAAAATTTTTTTCCTCAAAAATTCCCAAATTCTACTTAAAACTTTTGGTACCACTTAAAAAAGATTTGCTGCGGGGACAGAAGTTGATTTTGGTGCTTAATTTTGACCCAACTCACCAGAAATATATTTTCCCCGTATGAAAAGTTACGTAAGCCCCGGACCTTAAAAATCAGCCCCAAATTTTTTTTTTTCAAAAATCCCCAAATTCTGCTTAAAACTTTTGGTACAACTTAAAAAAGATTTGCTGCGTTGAAAGAAGTTGGTTTTGGTGCTTAATTTTGACACAACTCACCAGAAATATATTTACCCATATGAAAAATTACGTATGCCCCGGACCTTAAAAATCAACCCAAAATTTTTTTTTTCAAAAATTTCCAAATTCTGCTAAAAACTTTTGGTACAACTTAAAAAAGATTTGCTGCGTTGAAACAAGTTGGTTTTGGTGCTTAATTTTGACACAACTCACCAGAAATATATTTACCAGTATGAAAAATTACGTAAGCCCCGGACCTTAAAAATCGGTCAAAATTTTTTTTTTCAAAAATCCCCAAATTCTGCTTAAAACTTTTGGTACAACTTAAAAAAGATTTGCTACGGTGACAGAAGTTGATTTTGGTGCTTCATTTTGACACAACTCACCAGAAATATATTTTCCCCATATGAAAAATTACGTAAGCCCCGGACCTTAAAAATCAACCAAAAATTTTTTTTTTCAAAAATCCCCAAATTCTGCTTAAAACTTTTGGTACAACTTAAAAAAGATTTGCTGCGGGGACAGAAGTTGATTTTGGTGCTTAATTTTGACACAACTCACCAGAAATATATTTACCTGTATGAAAAATTATGTAAGCCCCGGACCTTAAAAATCGTCCAAAAATTTTTTTTTTCAAAAATCCCCAAATTCTGCTTAAAACTTTTAGTACAACTTAAAAAAAGATTTGCTGCTTTGAAAGAAGTTGGTTTTGGTGCTAAATTTTGACACAACTCACCAGAAATAAATTTACCCATATGAAAAATTATGTAAGCCCCGGACCTTAAAAATCGGGCAAAAATATTTTTTTTCAAAAATCCCCAAATTCTGCTTAAAACTTTTGGTACAACTTAAAAAAGTTTTAATGCGGGGACAGAAGTTGATTTTGGTGCTTAATTTTGACACAACTCACCAGAAATATAGTTACCCATTTGAAAAATTACGTAAGCCCCGGACCTTAAAATTCAACCAAATATTTTTTTTTTCAAAAATCCCCAAATTCTGCTTAAAACTTTTGGTACAACTTAAAAAATATTTGCTGCGTTGAAACAAGTTGATTTTGGTGCTTAATTTTGACACAACTCACCAGAAAAATATTTACCCGTATGAAAAATTACGTAAGCCCCGGACCATAAAATCAACCAAAAATTTTTTTCCTCAAAAATTCCCAAATTCTACTTAAAACTTTTGGTACCACTTAAAAAAGATTTGCTGCGGGGACAGAAGTTGATTTTGGTGCTTAATTTTGACACAACTCACCAGAAATATATTTTCCCCGTATGAAAAGTTACGTAAGCCCCGGACCTTAAAAATCAGCCCCAAATTTTTTTTTTTCAAAAATTTCCAAATTCTGCTAAAAACTTTTGGTACAACTTAAAAAAGATTTGCTTCGGGGACAGAAGTTGATTTTGGTGCTTAATTTTGACACAACTCACCAGAAATATATTTACCCATAGGAAAAATTACGTAAGCCTCGGACCTTAAAATCGACCCAAAATTTTTTTTTTCAAAAATCCCCAAATTCTGCTTAAAACATTTGGTACAACTTAAAAAAGATTTCATGCGTTGAAAGAAGTTGGTTTTGGTGCTGAATTTTAACACAACTCACCAGAAAAATATTTACACGTATGAAAAATTACGTAAGCCCCGGACCTTAAAAATCAGCCCAAAATTTTTTTTTTCCAAAAATCCCCAAATTCTGCTTAAAACGTTTGGTACAACTTAAAAAAGATTTGCAGCGGTGACAGAAGTTGATTTTGGTGCTTATAAATGACACAACTCACCAGAAATATATTTTCCCCGTGTGAAAAGTTACGTAAGCCCCGGACCTTAAAAATCGGCCCCCAATTTTTTTTTTTCAAAAATCCCCAAATTCTGCTTAAAACTTTTGGTACAACTTAAAAAAGATTTGCTGCGTTGAAAGAAGTTGGTTTTGGTGCTTAATTTTGACACAACTCACCAGAAATATATTTACCCATATGAAAAATTATGTAAGCCCCAGACCTTAAAAATTGGCCAAAAATATTTTTTTTCAAAAATCCCCAAATTCTACTTAAAACTTTTGGTACAACTTAAAAAAGATTTGCTGCGGGGACAGAAGTTGATTTTGGTGCTTAATTTTGACACAACTCACCAGAAATATATTTACCCATTTGAAAAATTACGTAAGCCCCGGACCTTAAAAATTGGCCCAAAATTTTTTTTTTTCAAAAATCCCCAAATTCTGCTTAAAACTTTTGGTACAACTTAAAAAAGATTTGCTGCGTTGAAACAAGTTGATTTTGGTGCTGAATTTTGACACAACTCACCAGAAATATATTTACCCGTATGAAAAATTATGTATGCCCCGGACCTTAAAAATCGGCCAAAAATTTTTTTTTTCAAAAATCCCCAAATTCTGCTTAAAACTTTTGGTACAACTTAAAAAAGATTTGCTGCGTTGAAACAAGTTGATATTGGTGCTTAATTTTGACACAACTCACCAGAAAAATATTTACCCGTATGAAAAATTACGTAAGCCCCGGACCATAAAATCAACCAAAAAATTTTTTCCTCAAAAATTCCCAAATTCTACTTAAAACTTTTGGTACCACTTAAAAAAGATTTGCTGCGGGGACAGAAGTTGATTTTGGTGCTTAATTTTGACACAACTCACCAGAAATATATTTTCCCCGTATGAAAAGTTACGTAAGCCCCGGACCTTAAAAATCAGCCCCAAATTTATTTTTTTCAAAAATCCCCAAATTCTGCTTAAAACTTTTGGCACAACTTAAAAAAGATTTGCTGCGTTGAAAGAAGTTGGTTTTGGTGCTTAATTTTGAAACAACTCACCAGAAATATATTTACCCGTATGAAAAATTACGTATGCCCCGGACCTTAAAAATCAACCCAAAATTTTCTTTTTCAAAAATTTCCAAATTCTGCTTAAAACTTTTGGTACAACTTAAAAAAGATTTGCTGTGGTGACAGAAGTTGATTTTGGTGCTTAATTTTGACACAACTCACCAGAAATATATTTACCCATATGAAAAATTACGTAAGCCAAGGACCTTAAAAATCGGCCAAAATTTTTTTTTGCAAAAATCCTCAAATTCTGCTTAAAACTTTTGGTACAACTTAAAAAAGATTTGCTACGGTGACAGAAGTTGATTTTGGTGATTAATTTTGACACAACTCACCAGAAATATATTTTCCCCATATGAAAAATTACATAAGCCCTGGACCTTAAAAATCGGCCCAAAATTTTATTTTTCAAAAATCCCCAAATTCTGCTTAAAACTTTAGGTACAACTTAAAAAAGATTTGCTGCGTTGAAACAAGTTAATTTTGGTGCTTAATTTTGACACAACTCACCAGAAAAATATTTACCCGTATGAAAAATTACGTAAACCCCGGACCTTAAAAATCGGCCCCAATTTTTTTTTTTTCAAAAATCCCCAAATTCTGCTTAAAACTTTTGGTACAACTTAAAAAAGATTTGCTGCGGGGACAGAAGTTGATTTTGGTGCTTAATTTTGACACAACTCACCAGAAATATATTTACCCATAGGAAAAATTACGTAAGCCCCGGACCTTAAAATCGGCCCCAAATTTTTTTTTTTCAAAAATCCCCAAATTCTGCTTAAAACATTTGGTACAACTTAAAAAAGATTTCATGCGTTGAAAGAAGTTGGTTTTGGTGCTTAATTTTAACACAACTCACCAGAAAAATATTTACACGTATGAAAGATTACGTAAGCCAAGGACCTTAAAAATCGCCCAAAATTTTTTTTTTCAAAAATCCCCAAATTCTGCTAATAAACGTTTGGTACAACTTAAAAAAGATTTGCAGCGGTGACAGAAGTTGATTTTGGTGCTTATATTTGACACAACTCACCAGAAATATATTTACCCATATGAAAAATTATGTAAGCCCCAGACCTTAAAAATTGGCCAAAAATATTTTTTTTCAAAAATCCCCAAATTCTACTTAAAACTTTTGGTACAACTTAAAAAAGATTTGCTGCGGGGACAGAAGTTGATTTTGGTGCTTAATTTTGACACAACTCACCAGAAATATATTTACCCATTTGAAAAATTACGTAAGCCCCGGACCTTAAAAATGGGCCCAAAATTATTTTTTTTCAAAAATCCCCAAATTCTGCTTAAAACTTTTGGTACAACTTAAAAAAGATTTGCTGCGTTGAAACAAGTTGATTTTGGTGCTGAATTTTGACACAACTCACCAGAAATATATTTACCCGTATGAAAAATTACATAAGCCCCGGACCTTAAAAATTGGCCCAAAATTATTTTTTTTCAAAAATCCCCAAATTCTGCTTAAAACATTTGGTACACCTTAAAAAATATTTCATGCGTTGAAAGAAGTTGGTTTTGGTGCTTAATTTTGACACAACACACCAGAAATATATTTACCCGTATGAAAAATTACATAAGCCCCGGACCTTAAAAATCAACCCAAAATTTTTTTTTTCAAAAATATCCAAATTCTGCTTAAAACTTTTGGTACAACATAAAAAAGATTTGCTGTGGTGACAGAAGTTGATTTTGGTGCTTAATTTTGACACAACTCACCAGAAATATATTTACCCCTATGAAAAATTACGTAAGCCCCGGACCTTAAAAATCGGCCAAAATTTTTTTTTTCAAAAATCCCCAAATTCTGCTTAAAACTTTTGGTACAACTTAAAAAAGATTTGCTACGGTGACAGAAGTTGATTTTGGTGCTTAATTTTGACACAACTCACCAGAAATATATTTTCCCCATATGAAAAATTACGTAAGCCCTGGACCTTAAAAACCAACCAAAAATTTTTTTTTTCAAAAATCCCCAAATTCTGCTTAAAACTTTTGGTACAACTTAAAAAATATTTGCTGCGGAGACAGAAGTTGATTTTGGTGCTTAATTTTGACACAACTCACCAGAAATATATTTACCCATATGAAAAATTAAGTAAGCCCCGGACATTAAAAATGGGCCTCAAATTTTTTTTTTCAAACATCCCCAAATTCTGCTTAAAAATTTAGGTACAACTTAAAAAAGATTTGCTGCGTTAAAACAAGTTAATTTTGGTGCTTAATTTTGACACAACTCACCAGAAATATATTTACCTGTATGAAAAATAACGTAAACCCCGGGCCTTAAAAATCGGCCCCCAATTTTTTTTTTTCAAAAATCCCCAAATTCTGCTTAAAACTTTTGGTACAACTTAAAAAAGATTTGCTGTGGTGACAGAAGTTGATTTTGGTGCTTAATTTTGACACAACTCACCAGAAATATATTTACCCGTATGAAAAATTACGTAAGCCCTGGACCTTAAAAATCGGCCAAAATTTTTTTTTTCAAAAATCCCCAAATTCTGCTTAAAACTTTTGTTACAACTTAAAAAAGATTTGTAACAGTGACAGAAGTTGATTTTGGTGATTAATTTTGACACAACTCACCAGAAATATATTTTCCCCATATGAAAAATTACGTAAGCCCCGGACCTTAAAAATCAACCTAAAATTTTTTTTTTCAAAAATCCCCAAATTCTGCTTAAAACTTTTGGTACAACTTAAAAAATATTTGCTGCGGGGACTGAATTTGATTTTGGTGCTTAATTTTGACACAACTCACCAGAAATATATTTACCCATATGAAAAATTAAGTAAGCCCCGGACCTTAAAAATCGGCCCCCAATTTTTTTTTTCAAAAATCCCCAAATTCTGCTTAAAACTTTAGGTACAACTTTAAAAAGATTTGCTGCGTTGAAACAAGTTAATTTTGGTGCTTAATTTTGACACAACTCACCAGAAAAATATTTACCCGTATGAAAAATTACGTAAACCCCGGACCTTAAAAATCGGCCCCAAATTTTTTTTTTCAAAAATCCCCTTATTCTGCTTAAAACTTTTGATACAACTTAAAAAAGATTTGCTGCGGGGACAGAAGTTGATTTTGGTGCTTAATTTTGACACAACTCACCAGAAATATATTTACCCATAGGAAAAATTATGTAAGCCCCGGACCTTAAAATCGGCCCCAAATTTTTTTTTTTCAAAAATCCCCAAATTCTGCTTAAAACATTTGGTACAACTTAAAAAAGATTTCATGCGTTGAAAGAAGTTGGTTTTGGTGCTTAATTTTAACACAACTCACCAGAAAAATATTTACACGTATGAAAAATTACGTAAACCCCACACCTTAAAAATCAGCCCAAAATATCTTTTTTTCAAAAATCCCCAAATTCTGCTTAAAACGTTTGGTACAACTTAAAAAAGATTTGCAGCGGTGACAGAAGTTGATTTTGGTGCTTATATTTGACACAACTCACCAGAAATATATTTTCCCCGTATGAAAAGTTACGTAAGCCCCGGACCTTAAAAATCGGCCCCCAATTTTTTTTTTTCAAAAATCCCCAAATTCTGCTTAAAACTTTTGGTACAACTTAAAAAAGATTTGCTGCGTTGAAAGAAGTTGGTTTTGGTGCTTAATTTTGACACAACTCACCAGAAATATATTTACCCATATGAAAAATTATGTAAGCCCCAGACCTTAAAAATTGGCCAAAAATATTTTTTTTCAAAAATCCCCAAATTCTACTTAAAACTTTTGGTACAACTTAAAAAAGATTTGCTGCGTTGAAACAAGTTGATTTTGGTGCTGAATTTTGACACAACTCACCAGAAATATATTTACCCGTATGAAAAATTACATAAGCCCCGGACCTTAAAAATTGGCCCAAAATTATTTTTTTTCAAAAATCCCCAAATTCTGCTTAAAACATTTGGAACAACTTAAAAAAGATTTCATGCGTTGAAAGAAGTTGGTTTTGGTGCTTAATTTTGACACAACACACCAGAAATATATTTACCCGTATGAAAAATTACATAAGCCCCGGACCTTAAAAATCAACCCAAAATTTTTTTTTTCAAAAATTTCCAAATTCTGCTTAAAACTTTTGGTACAACTTAAAAAAGATTTGCTGTGGTGACAGAAGTTGATTTTGGTGCTTAATTTTGACACAACTCACCAGAAATATATTTACCCGTATGAAAAATTACGTAAGCCCCGGACCTTAAAAATCGGCCAAAATTTTTTTTTTCAAAAATCCCCAAATTCTGCTTAAAACTTTTGGTACAACTTAAAAAAGATTTGCTACGGTGACAGAAGTTGATTTTGGTGCTTAATTTTGACACAACTCACCAGAAATATATTTTCCCCATATGAAAAATTACGTAAGCCCCGGACCTTAAAAACCAACCAAAAATTTTTTTTTTCAAAAATCCCCAAATTCTGCTTAAAACTTTTGGTACAACTTAAAAAATATTTGCTGCGGAGACAGAAGTTGATTTTGGTGCTTAATTTTGACACAACTCACCAGAAATATATTTACCCATATGAAAAATTAAGTAAGCCCCGAACCTTAAAAATGGGCCTCAAATTTTTTTTTTCAAACATCCCCAAATTCTGCTTAAAAATTTAGGTACAACTTAAAAAAGATTTGCTGCGTTAAAACAAGTTAATTTTGGTGCTTAATTTTGACACAACTCACCAGAAATATATTTACCTGTATGAAAAATAACGTAAACCCCGGGCCTTAAAAATCGGCCCAAAATTTTTTTTTTTCAAAAATCCCCAAATTCTGCTTAAAACTTTTGGTACAACTTAAAAAATATTTGCTGCGGAGACAGAAGTTGATTTTGGTGATTAATTTTGACACAACTCACCAGAAATATATTTTCCCCATATGAAAAATTACGTAAGCCCCGGACCTTAAAAATCAACCTAAAATTTTTTTTTTCAAAAATCCCCAAATTCTGCTTAAAACTTTTGGTACAACTTAAAAAATATTTGCTGCGGGGACTGAATTTGATTTTGGTGCTTAATTTTGACACAACTCACCAGAAATATATTTACCCATATGAAAAATTAAGTAAGCCCCGGACCTTAAAAATCGGCCCCAAATTTTTTTTTTCAAAAATCCCCAAATTCTGCTTAAAACTTTAGGTACAACTTAAAAAAGATTTGCTGCGTTGAAACAAGTTAATTTTGGTGCTTAATTTTGACACAACTCACCAGAAAAATATTTACCCATATGAAAAATTACGTAAACCCCGGACCTTAAAAATCGGCCCCAAATTTTTTTTTTCAAAAATCCGCAAATTCTGCTTAAAACTTTTGGTACAACTTAAAAATGATTTGCTGCGGGGACAGAAGTTGATTTTGGTGCTTAATTTTGACACAACTCACCAGAAATATATTTACCCATAGGAAAAATTATGTAAGCCCCGGACCTTAAAATCGGCCCCCAATTTTTTTTTTTCAAAAATCCCCAAATTCTGCTTAAAACATTTGGTACAACTTAAAAAAGATTTCATGCGTTGAAAGAAGTTGGTTTTGGTGCTTAATTTTAACACAACTCACCAGAAAAATATTTACACGTATGAAAAATTACGTAAACCCCACACCTTAAAAATCAGCCCAAAATTTTTTTTTCAAAAATCCCCAAATTCTGCTTAAAACGTTTGGTACAACTTAAAAAAGATTTGCAGCGGTGACAGAAGTTGATTTTGGTGCTTATATTTGACACAACTCACCAGAAATATATTTTCCCCGTATGAAAAGTTACGTAAGCCCCGGACCTTAAAAATCGGCCCCCAATTTTTTTTTTTCAAAAATCCCCAAATTCTGCTTAAAACTTTTGGTACAACTTAAAAAAGATTTGCTGCGTTGAAAGAAGTTGGTTTTGGTGCTTAATTTTGACACAACTCACCAGAAATATATTTACCCATATGAAAAATTATGTAAGCCCCAGACCTTAAAAATTGGCCAAAAATATTTTTTTTCAAAAATCCCCAAATTCTACTTAAAACTTTTGGTACAACTTAAAAAAGATTTGCTGCGGGGACAGAAGTTGATTTTGGTGCTTAATTTTGACACAACTCACCAGAAATATATTTACCCATTTGAAAAATTACGTAAGCCCCGGACCTTAAAAATTGGCCCAAAATTATTTTTTTTCTCAGAAATTCCCAAATTCTGCTTAAAACTTTTGGTACAACTTAAAAAAGATTTGCTGCGTTGAAACAAGTTGATTTTGGTGCTGAATTTTGACACAACTCACCAGAAATATATTTACCCGTATGAAAAATTACATAAGCCCCGGACCTTAAAAATCAACCAAAAATTTTTTTTCTCAGAAATTCCCAAATTCTGCTTAAAACTTTTGGCACAACTTAAAACAGATTTGATGCGGTGACAGAAGTTGATTTTGGTGCTTAATTTTGACACAACTCACCAGAAATATATTTTCCCCGTATGAAAAGTTACGTAAGACCCGGACCTTAAAAATCGGCCAAAAATATTTTTTTTCAAAAATCCCCAAATTCTGCTTAAAACTTTTGGTAAACTTAAAAAAGATTTGCTGCGGGGACAGAAGTTGATTTTGGTGTTTAATTTTGACACAACTCACCAGAAATATATTTACCCATTTGAAAAATTAAGTAAGCCCCGGACCTTAAAATTCAACCAAATATTTTTTTTTTCAAAAATCCCCAAATTCTGCTTAAAACTTTTGGTACAACTTAAAAAATATTTGCTGCATTGAAACAAGTTGATTTTGGTGCTTAATTTTGACACAACTCACCAGAAAAATATTTACCCGTATGAAAAATTACGTAAGCCCCGGACCATAAAATCAACCAAAAAATTTTTTCCTCAAAAATTCCCAAATTCTACTTAAAACTTTTGGTACCACTTAAAAAAGATTTGCTGCGGGGACAGAAGTTGATTTTGGTGCTTAATTTTGACACAACTCACCAGAAATATATTTTCCCCGTATGAAAAGTTACGTAAGCCCCGGACCTTAAAAATCAGCCCCAAATTTATTTTTTTCAAAAATCCCCAAATTCTGCTTAAAACTTTTGGTACAACTTAAAAAAGATTTGCTGCGTTGAAAGAAGTTGGTTTTGGTGCTTAATTTTGACACAACTCACCAGAAATATATTTACCCATATGAAAAATTACGTATGCCCCGGACCTTAAAAATCAACCCAAAATTTTTTTTTTCAAAAATTTCCAAATTCTGCTTAAAACTTTTGGTACAACTTAAAAAAGATTTGCTGTGGTGACAGAAGTTGATTTTGGTGCTTAATTTTGACACAACTCACCAGAAATAAATTTACCCGTATGAAAAATTACGTAAGCCCTGGACCTTAAAAATCGGCCAAAAATTTTTTTTTCAAAAATCCCCAAATTCTGCTTAAAACTTTTGGTACAACTTAAAAAAGATTTGCTACGGTGACAGAAGTTGATTTTGGTGCTTAATTTTGACACAACTCACCAGAAATATATTTTCCCCATATGAAAAATTACGTAAGCCCCGGACCTTAAAAACCAACCAAAAATTTTTTTTTTCAAAAATCCCCAAATTCTGCTTAAAACTTTTGGTACAACTTAAAAAATATTTGCTGCGGAGACAGAAGTTGATTTTGGTGCTTAATTTTGACACAACTCACCAGAAATATATTTACCCATATGAAAAATTAAGTAAGCCCCGAACCTTAAAAATGGGCCTCAAATTTTTTTTTTCAAACATCCCCAAATTCTGCTTAAAAATTTAGGTACAACTTAAAAAAGATTTGCTGCGTTAAAACAAGTTAATTTTGGTGCTTAATTTTGACACAACTCACCAGAAATATATTTACCTGTATGAAAAATAACGTAAACCCCGGGCCTTAAAAATCGGCCCAAAATTTTTTTTTTTCAAAAATCCCCAAATTCTGCTTAAAACTTTTGGTACAACTTAAAAAATATTTGATGCGGAGACAGAAGTTGATTTTGGTGATTAATTTTGACACAACTCACCAGAAATATATTTTCCCCATATGAAAAATTACGTAAGCCCCGGACCTTAAAAATCAACCTAAAATTTTTTTTTTCAAAAATCCCCAAATTCTGCTTAAAACTTTTGGTACAACTTAAAAAATATTTGCTGCGGGGACTGAATTTGATTTTGGTGCTTAATTTTGACACAACTCACCAGAAATATATTTACCCATATGAAAAATTAAGTAAGCCCCGGACCTTAAAAATCGGCCCCAAATTTTTTTTTTCAAAAATCCCCAAATTCTGCTTAAAACTTTAGGTACAACTTAAAAAAGATTTGCTGCGTTGAAACAAGTTAATTTTGGTGCTTAATTTTGACACAACTCACCAGAAAAATATTTACCCATATGAAAAATTACGTAAACCCCGGACCTTAAAAATCGGCCCCAAATTTTTTTTTTCAAAAATCCGCAAATTCTGCTTAAAACTTTTGGTACAACTTAAAAATGATTTGCTGCGGGGACAGAAGTTGATTTTGGTGCTTAATTTTGACACAACTCACCAGAAATATATTTACCCATAGGAAAAATTATGTAAGCCCCGGACCTTAAAATCGGCCCCCAATTTTTTTTTTTCAAAAATCCCCAAATTCTGCTTAAAACATTTGGTACAACTTAAAAAAGATTTCATGCGTTGAAAGAAGTTGGTTTTGGTGCTTAATTTTAACACAACTCACCAGAAAAATATTTACACGTATGAAAAATTACGTAAACCCCACACCTTAAAAATCAGCCCAAAATTTTTTTTTTCAAAAATCCCCAAATTCTGCTTAAAACGTTTGGTACAACTTAAAAAAGATTTGCAGCGGTGACAGAAGTTGATTTTGGTGCTTATATTTGACACAACTCACCAGAAATATATTTTCCCCGTATGAAAAGTTACGTAAGCCCCGGACCTTAAAAATCGGCCCCCAATTTTTTTTTTTCAAAAATCCCCAAATTCTGCTTAAAACTTTTGGTACAACTTAAAAAAGATTTGCTGCGTTGAAAGAAGTTGGTTTTGGTGCTTAATTTTGACACAACTCACCAGAAATATATTTACCCATATGAAAAATTATGTAAGCCCCAGACCTTAAAAATTGGCCAAAAATATTTTTTTTCAAAAATCCCCAAATTCTACTTAAAACTTTTGGTACAACTTAAAAAAGATTTGCTGCGGGGACAGAAGTTGATTTTGGTGCTTAATTTTGACACAACTCACCAGAAATATATTTACCCATTTGAAAAATTACGTAAGCCCCGGACCTTAAAAATTGGCCCAAAATTATTTTTTTTCTCAGAAATTCCCAAATTCTGCTTAAAACTTTTGGTACAACTTAAAAAAGATTTGCTGCGTTGAAACAAGTTGATTTTGGTGCTGAATTTTGACACAACTCACCAGAAATATATTTACCCGTATGAAAAATTACATAAGCCCCGGACCTTAAAAATCAACCAAAAATTTTTTTTCTCAGAAATTCCCAAATTCTGCTTAAAACTTTTGGCACAACTTAAAACAGATTTGATGCGGTGACAGAAGTTGATTTTGGTGCTTAATTTTGACACAACTCACCAGAAATATATTTTCCCCGTATGAAAAGTTACGTAAGACCCGGACCTTAAAAATCGGCCAAAAATATTTTTTTTCAAAAATCCCCAAATTCTGCTTAAAACTTTTGGTAAACTTAAAAAAGATTTGCTGCGGGGACAGAAGTTGATTTTGGTGTTTAATTTTGACACAACTCACCAGAAATATATTTACCCATTTGAAAAATTAAGTAAGCCCCGGACCTTAAAATTCAACCAAATATTTTTTTTTTCAAAAATCCCCAAATTCTGCTTAAAACTTTTGGTACAACTTAAAAAATATTTGCTGCATTGAAACAAGTTGATTTTGGTGCTTAATTTTGACACAACTCACCAGAAAAATATTTACCCGTATGAAAAATTACGTAAGCCCCGGACCATAAAATCAACCAAAAAAATTTTTCCTCAAAAATTCCCAAATTCTACTTAAAACTTCTGGTACCACTTAAAAAAGATTTGCTGCGGGGACAGAAGTTGATTTTGGTGCTTAATTTTGACACAACTCACCAGAAATATATTTTCCCCGTATGAAAAGTTACGTAAGCCCCGGACCTTAAAAATCAGCCCCAAATTTATTTTTTTCAAAAATCCCCAAATTCTGCTTAAAACTTTTGGTACAACTTAAAAAAGATTTGCTGCGTTGAAAGAAGTTGGTTTTGGTGCTTAATATTGACACAACTCACCAGAAATATATTTACCCATATGAAAAATTACGTATGCCCCGGACCTTAAAAATCAACCCAAAATTTTTTTTTTCAAAAATTTCCAAATTCTGCTTAAAACTTTTGGTACAACTTAAAAAAGATTTGCTGTGGTGACAGAAGTTGATTTTGGTGCTTAATTTTGACACAACTCACCAGAAATAAATTTACCCGTATGAAAAATTACGTAAGCCCTGGACCTTAAAAATCGGCCAAAAATTTTTTTTTCAAAAATCCCCAAATTCTGCTTAAAACTTTTGGTACAACTTAAAAAAGATTTGCTACGGTGACAGAAGTTGATTTTGGTGATTAATTTTGACACAACTCACCAGAAATATATTTTCCCCATATGAAAAATTACGTAAGCCCCGGACCTTAAAAATCAACCTAAAATTTTTTTTTTCAAAAATCCCCAAATTCTGCTTAAAACTTTTGGTACAACTTAAAAAATATTTGCTGCGGGGACTGAATTTGATTTTGGTGCTTAATTTTGACACAACTCACCAGAAATATATTTACCCATATGAAAAATTAAGTAAGCCCCGGACCTTAAAAATCGGCCCCAAATATTTTTTTTTAAAAATCCACAAATTCTGCTTAAAACTTTAGGTACAACTTAAAAAAGATTTGCTGCGTTGAAAGAAGTTGGTTTTGGTGCTTAATTTTGACACAACTCACCAGAAATATATTTACCCGTATGAAAAATTACGTAAGCCCCGGACCTTAAAAATCAACCAAAAATTTTTTTTTTCAAAAATCCCCAAATTCTGCTTAAAACTTTTGGTACAACTTAAAAAAGATTTGCTTCGGGGACAGAAGTTGATTTTGGTGCTTAATTTTGACACAACTCACCAGAAATATATTTTCCTGTATGAAAAATTACGTAAGCCCCGGACCTTAAAAATCGGCCCAAAATTTTTTTTTTCAAAAATCCCCAAATTCTGCTTAAAACTTTTGGTACAACTTAAAAAAGATTTGCTGCGGTGACAGAAGTTGGTTTTGGTGCTTAATTTTGACACAACTCACCAGAAATATATTTACCCGTATGAAAAATTACGTAAGCCCCGGACCATAAATATCAACCAAAAAATTTTTTTCTCAAAAATTCCCAAATTCTGCTTAAAACGTTTGGTACAACTTAAAAAAGATTTGCTGCGGTGACAGAAGTTGATTTTCATGCTTATATTTGACACAACTCACCAGAAATATATTTTCCCCGTATGAAAAGTTACGTAAGCCCCGGACCTTAAAAATCAGACCCCAATTTTTTTTTTTCAAACATCCCCAAATTCTGCTTAAAAATTTAGGTACAACTTAAAAAAGATTTGCTGCGTTAAAACAAGTTAATTTTGGTGCTTAATTTTGACACAACTCACCAGAAATATATTTACCCATATGAAAAATTAAGTAAGCCCCGGACCTTAAAAATCGGCCCCAAATTTTTTTTTTCAAAAATCCCCAAATTCTGCTTAAAACTTTAGGTACAACTTTAAAAAGATTTGCTGCGTTGAAACAAGTTAATTTTGGTGCTTAATTTTGACACAACTCACCAGAAAAATATTTACCCGTATGAAAAATTACGTAAACCCCGGACCTTAAAAATCGGCCCCAAATTTTTTTTTTCAAAAATCCCCAAATTCTGCTTAAAACTTTTGGTACAACTTAAAAATGATTTGCTGCGGGGACAGAAGTTGATTTTGGTGCTTAATTTTGACACAACTCACCAGAAATATATTTACCCATAGGAAAAATTATGTAAGCCCCGGACCTTAAAATCGGCCCCCAATTTATTTTTTTTTCAAAAATCCCCAAATTCTGCTTAAAACATTTGGTACAACTTAAAAAAGATTTCATGCGTTGAAAGAAGTTGGTTTTGGTGCTTAATTTTAACACAACTCACCAGAAAAATATTTACACGTATGAAAAATTACGTAAACCCCACACCTTAAAAATCAGCCCAAAATTTTTTTTTTCAAAAATTTCCAAATTCTGCTTAAAACTTTTGGTACAACTTAAAAAAGATTTGCTGTGGTGACAGAAGTTGATTTTGGTGCTTAATTTTGACACAACTCACCAGAAATATATTTACCCGTATGAAAAATTACGTAAGCCCCGGACCTTAAAAATCGGCCAAAATTTTTTTTTTCAAAAATCCCCAAATTCTGCTTAAAACTTTTGGTACAACTTAAAAAATATTTGCTGCGGAGACAGAAGTTGATTTTGGTGCTTAATTTTGACACAACTCACCAGAAATATATTTACCCATATGAAAAATTAAGTAAGCCCCGGACCTTAAAAATGGGCCTCAAATTTTTTTTTTCAAACATCCCCAAATTCTGCTTAAAAATTTAGGTACAACTTAAAAAAGATTTGCTGCGTTAAAACAAGTTAATTTTGGTGCTTAATTTTGACACAACTCACCAGAAATATATTTACCTGTATGAAAAATAACGTAAACCCCGGGCCTTAAAAATCGGCCCAAAATTTTTTTTTTTCAAAAATCCCCAAATTCTGCTTAAAACTTTTGGTACAACTTAAAAAATATTTGCTGCGGAGACAGAAGTTGATTTTGGTGATTAATTTTGACACAACTCACCAGAAATATATTTTCCCCATATGAAAAATTACGTAAGCCCCGGACCTTAAAAATCGGCCCCAAATTTTTTTTTTCAAAAATCCCCAAATTCTGCTTAAAACTTTAGGTACAACTTAAAAAAGATTTGCTGCGTTGAAACAAGTTAATTTTGGTGCTTAATTTTGACACAACTCACCAGAAAAATATTTACCCGTATGAAAAATTACGTAAACCCCGGACCTTAAAAATCGGCCCCAAATTTTTTTTTTCAAAAATCCCCAAATTCTGCTTAAAACTTTTGGTACAACTTAAAAATGATTTGCTGCGGGGACAGAAGTTGATTTTGGTGCTTAATTTTGACACAACTCACCAGAAATATATTTACCCATAGGAAAAAATATGTAAGCCCCGGACCTTAAAATCGGCCCCCAATTTTTTTTTTTCAAAAATCCCCAAATTCTGCTTAAAACATTTGGTACAACTTAAAAAAGATTTCATGCGTTGAAAGAAGTTGGTTTTGGTGCTTAATTTTAACACAACTCACCAGAAAAATATTTACACGTATGAAAAATTACGTAAACCCCACACCTTAAAAATCAGCCCCAAATTTTTTTTTTCAAAAATCCCCAAATTCTGCTTAAAACGTTTGGTACAACTTAAAAAAGATTTGCAGCGGTGACAGAAGTTGATTTTGGTGCTTATATTTGACACAACTCACCAGAAATATATTTTCCCCGTATGAAAAGTTACGTAAGCCCCGGACCTTAAAAATCGGCCCCCAATTTTTTTTTTTCAAAAATCCCCAAATTCTGCTTAAAACTTTTGGTACAACTTAAAAAAGATTTGCTGCGTTGAAAGAAGTTGGTTTTGGTGCTTAATTTTGACACAACTCACCAGAAATATATTTACCCATATGAAAAATTATGTAAGCCCCAGACCTTAAAAATTGGCCAAAAATATTTTTTTTCAAAAATCCCCAAATTCTACTTAAAACTTTTGGTACAACTTAAAAAAGATTTGCTGCGGGGACAGAAGTTGATTTTGGTGCTTAATTTTGACACAACTCACCAGAAATATATTTACCCATTTGAAAAATTACGTACGCCCCGGACCTTAAAAATTGGCCCAAAATTATTTTTTTTCTCAGAAATTCCCAAATTCTGCTTAAAACTTTTGGTACAACTTAAAAAAGATTTGCTGCGTTGAAACAAGTTGATTTTGGTGCTGAATTTTGACACAACTCACCAGAAATATATTTACCCGTATGAAAAATTACATAAGCCCTGGACCTTAAAAATCAACCAAAAATTTTTTTTCTCAGAAATTCCCAAATTCTGCTTAAAACTTTTGGCACAACTTAAAACAGATTTGATGCGGTGACAGAAGTTGATTTTGGTGCTTAATTTTGACACAACTCACCAGAAATATATTTTCCCCGTATGAAAAGTTACGTAAGACCCGGACCTTAAAAATCGGCCAAAAATATTTTTTTTCAAAAATCCCCAAATTCTGCTTAAAACTTTTGGTAAACTTAAAAAAGATTTGCTGTGGGGACAGAAGTTGATTTTGGTGTTTAATTTTGACACAACTCACCAGAAATATATTTACCCATTTGAAAAATTAAGTAAGCCCCGGACCTTAAAATTCAACCAAATATTTTTTTTTTCAATAATCCCCAAATTCTGCTTAAAACTTTTGGTACAACTTAAAAAATATTTGCTGCATTGAAACAAGTTGATTTTGGTGCTTAATTTTGACACAACTCACCAGAAAAATATTTACCCGTATGAAAAATTACGTAAGCCCCGGACCATAAAATCAACCAAAAAATTTTTTCCTCAAAAATTCCCAAATTCTACTTAAAACTTTTGGTACCACTTAAAAAAGATTTGCTGCGGGGACAGAAGTTGATTTTGGTGCTTAATTTTGACACAACTCACCAGAAATATATTTTCCCCGTATGAAAAGTTACGTAAGCCCCGGACCTTAAAAATCAGCCCCAAATTTATTTTTTTCAAAAATCCCCAAATTCTGCTTAAAACTTTTGGTACAACTTAAAAAAGATTTGCTGTGGTGACAGAAGTTGATTTTGGTGCTTAATTTTGACACAACTCACCAGAAATATATTTACCCGTATGAAAAATTACGTAAGCCCTGGACCTTAAAAATCGGCCAAAATTTTTTTTTTCAAAAATCCCCAAATTCTGCTTAAAACTTTTGGTACAACTTAAAAAAGATTTGCTACGGTGACAGAAGTTGATTTTGGTGATTAATTTTGACACAACTCACCAGAAATATATTTTCCCCATATGAAAAATTACGTAAGCCCCGGACCTTAAAAATCAACCTAAAATTTTTTTTTTCAAAAATCCCCAAATTCTGCTTAAAACTTTTGGTACAACTTAAAAAATATTTGCTGAGGGGACTGAATTTGATTTTGGTGCTTAATTTTGACACAACTCACCAGAAATATATTTACCCATATGAAAAATTAAGTAAGCCCCGGACCTTAAAAATCGGCCCCAAATTTTTTTTTTTAAAAATCCACAAATTCTGCTTAAAACTTTAGGTACAACTTAAAAAAGATTTGCTGCGTTGAAAGAAGTTGGTTTTGGTGCTTAATTTTGACACAACTCACCAGAAATATATTTACCCATATGAAAAATTATGTAAGCCCCGGACCTTAAAAATCGGCCAAAAATATTTTTTTTCAAAAATCCCCAAATTCTGCTTTAAACTTTTGGTACAACTTAAAAAAGATTTCCTGTGGTGACAGAAGTTGATTTTGGTGCTTAATTTTGACACAACTCACCAGAAATATATTTACCCGTATGAAAAATTACGTAAGCCCCGGACCTTAAAAATCAACCAAAAATTTTTTTTTTCAAAAATCCCCAAATTCTGCTTAAAACTTTTGGTACAACTTAAAAAAGATTTGCTTCGGGGACAGAAGTTGATTTTGGTGCTTAATTTTGACACAACTCACCAGAAATATATTTACCTGTATGAAAAATTACGTAAGCCCCGGACCTTAAAAATCGGCCCAAAATTTTTTTTTTCAAAAATCCCCAAATTCTGCTTAAAACTTTTGGTACAACTTAAAAAAGATTTGCTGCGGTGACAGAAGTTGGTTTTGGTGCTTAATTTTGACACAACTCACCAGAAATATATTTACCCGTATGAATGAAAATTTACGTAAGCCCCGGACCTTAAAAATTGGGCCCAAATTTTTTTTTTCAAAAATCCCCAAATTCTGCTTAAAACTTTTGGTACAACTTAAAAAAGATTTGCTGCGGTGACAGAAGTTGATTTTGGTGCTTAATTTGACACAACTCACCAGAAATATATTTACCCGTATGAAAATTTACGTAAACCCCGGACCTAAAAAATCGGCCAAATTTTTTTTTTTCAAACATCCCCAAATTCTGCTTAAAAATTTAGGTACAACTTAAAAAAGATTTGCTGCGTTGAAAGAAGTTGGTTTTGGTGCTTAATTTTGACACAACTCACCAGAAATATATTTACCCATATGAAAAATTATGTAAGCCCCAGACCTTAAAAATTGGCCAAAAATATTTTTTTTCAAAAATCCCCAAATTCTACTTAAAACTTTTGGTACAACTTAAAAAAGATTTGCTGCGGGGACAGAAGTTGATTTTGGTGCTTAATTTTGACACAACTCACCAGAAATATATTTACCCATTTGAAAAATTACGTACGCCCCGGACCTTAAAAATTGGCCCAAAATTATTTTTTTTCTCAGAAATTCCCAAATTCTGCTTAAAACTTTTGGTACAACTTAAAAAAGATTTGCTGCGTTGAAACAAGTTGATTTTGGTGCTGAATTTTGACACAACTCACCAGAAATATATTTACCCGTATGAAAAGTTACATAAGCCCTGGACCTTAAAAATCAACCAAAAATTTTTTTTCTCAGAAATTCCCAAATTCTGCTTAAAACTTTTGGCACAACTTAAAACAGATTTGATGCGGTGACAGAAGTTGATTTTGGTGCTTAATTTTGACACAACTCACCAGAAATATATTTTCCCCGTATGAAAAGTTACGTAAGACCCGGACCTTAAAAATCGGCCAAAAATATTTTTTTTCAAAAATCCCCAAATTCTGCTTAAAACTTTTGGTAAACTTAAAAAAGATTTGCTGTGGGGACAGAAGTTGATTTTGGTGTTTAATTTTGACACAACTCACCAGAAATATATTTACCCATTTGAAAAATTAAGTAAGCCCCGGACCTTAAAATTCAACCAAATATTTTTTTTTTCAATAATCCCCAAATTCTGCTTAAAACTTTTGGTACAACTTAAAAAATATTTGCTGCATTGAAACAAGTTGATTTTGGTGCTTAATTTTGACACAACTCACCAGAAAAATATTTACCCGTATGAAAAATTACGTAAGCTCCGGACCATAAAATCAACCAAAAAATTTTTTCCTCAAAAATTCCCAAATTCTACTTAAAACTTTTGGTACCACTTAAAAAAGATTTGCTGCGGGGACAGAAGTTGATTTTGGTGCTTAATTTTGACACAACTCACCAGAAATATATTTTCCCCGTATGAAAAGTTACGTAAGCCCCGGACCTTAAAAATCAGCCCCAAATTTATTTTTTTCAAAAATCCCCAAATTCTGCTTAAAACTTTTGGTACAACTTAAAAAAGATTTGCTGTGGTGACAGAAGTTGATTTTGGTGCTTAATTTTGACACAACTCACCAGAAATATATTTACCCGTATGAAAAATTACGTAAGCCCTGGACCTTAAAAATCGGCCAAAATTTTTTTTTTCAAAAATCCCCAAATTCTGCTTAAAACTTTTGGTACAACTTAAAAAAGATTTGCTACGGTGACAGAAGTTGATTTTGGTGATTAATTTTGACACAACTCACCAGAAATATATTTTCCCCATATGAAAAATTACGTAAGCCCCGGACCTTAAAAATCAACCTAAAATTTTTTTTTTCAAAAATCCCCAAATTCTGCTTAAAACTTTTGGTACAACTTAAAAAATATTTGCTGAGGGGACTGATTTTGATTTTGGTGCTTAATTTTGACACAACTCACCAGAAATATATTTACCCATATGAAAAATTAAGTAAGCCCCGGACCTTAAAAATCGGCCCCAAATTTTTTTTTTTAAAAATCCACAAATTCTGCTTAAAACTTTAGGTACAACTTAAAAAAGATTTGCTGCGTTGAAAGAAGTTGGTTTTGGTGCTTAATTTTGACACAACTCACCAGAAATATATTTACCCATATGAAAAATTATGTAAGCCCCGGACCTTAAAAATCGGCCAAAAATATTTTTTTTCAAAAATCCCCAAATTCTGCTTTAAACTTTTGGTACAACTTAAAAAAGATTTCCTGTGGTGACAGAAGTTGATTTTGGTGCTTAATTTTGACACAACTCACCAGAAATATATTTACCCGTATGAAAAATTACGTAAGCCCCAGACCTTAAAAATCAACCAAAAATTTTTTTTTTCAAAAATCCCCAAATTCTGCTTAAAACTTTTGGTACAACTTAAAAAAGATTTGCTTCGGGGACAGAAGTTGATTTTGGTGCTTAATTTTGACACAACTCACCAGAAATATATTTACCTGTATGAAAAATTACGTAAGCCCCGGACCTTAAAAATCGGCCCAAAATTTTTTTTTTCAAAAATCCCCAAATTCTGCTTAAAACTTTTGGTACAACTTAAAAAAGATTTGCTGCGGTGACAGAAGTTGGTTTTGGTGCTTAATTTTGACACAACTCACCAGAAATATATTTACCCGTATGAAAAATTACATAAGCCCCGGACCATAAAAATCAACCAAAAATTTTTTTTCTCAAAAATTCCCAAATTCTGCTTAAAACGTTTGGTACAACTTAAAAAAGATTTGCTGCGGTGACAGAAGTTGATTTTCATGCTTATATTTGACACAACTCACCAGAAATATATTTTCCCCGTATGAAAAGTTACGTAAGCCCCCGGACCTTAAAAATCAGACCCCAATTTTTTTTTTTTCAAACATCCCCAAATTCTGCTTAAAAATTTAGGTACAACTTAAAAAAGATTTGCTGCGTTAAAACAAGTTAATTTTGGTGCTTAATTTTGACACAACTCACCAGAAATATATTTACCTGTATGAAAAATAACGTAAACCCCGGGCCTTAAAAATCGGCCCAAAATTTTTTTTTTTCAAAAATCCCCAAATTCTGCTTAAAACTTTTGGTACAACTTAAAAAATATTTGCTGCGGGGACAGAAGTTGATTTTGGTACTTAATTTTGACACAACTCACCTGAAATATATTTACCCATATGAAAAATTACGTAAGCCCCGGACCATAAAAATCAACCCAAAATTTTTTTTCTCAAAAAGTCCCAAATTCTGCTTAAAACTTTTGGTACAACTTAAAAAAGATTTGCTGCGGGGACAGAAGTTGATTTTGGTGCTTAATTTTGACACAACTCACAAGAAATATATTTACCCATATGAAAAATTACGTAAGCCCCGGACCATAAAAATCAACCAAAAATTTTTTTTCTCAAAAATTCCCAAATTCTGCTTAAAACTTTTGGCACAACTTAAAAAAGATTTGCTGCGTTGAAACAAGTTGATTTTGGTGCTTAATTTTGACACAACTCACCAGAAATATATTTTCCCCGTATGAAAAATTATGTAAGCCCCGGACCTTAAAAATCGGCTAAAAATTTTTTTTTTCAAAAATCCCCAAATTCTGCTTAAAACTTTTGGTACAACTTAAAAAAGATTTGCTGCGGTGACAGAAGTTGGTTTTGGTGCTTAATTTTGACACAACTCACCAGAAATATATTTACCCGTTTGAAAAATTACGTAAGCCCCGGACCATAAAAATCAACCAAAAATTTTTTTTCTCAAAAATTCCCAAATTCTGCTTAAAACGTTTGGTACAACTTAAAAAAGATTTGCTGCGGTGACAGAAGTTGATTTTCATGCTTATATTTGACACAACTCACCAGAAATATATTTTCCCCGTATGAAAAGTTACGTAAGCCCCGGACCTTAAAAATCAGCCCCAAATTTTTTTTTTTCAAAAATCCCCAAATTCTGCTTAAAACTTTTGGTACAACTTAAAAAGATTTGCTGCGTTGAAAGAAGTTGGTTTTGGTGCTTAATTTTGACACAACTCACCAAAATATATTTACCCATATGAAAAATTACATAAGCCCCGGACCTTAAAAATCAACCCAAATTTTTTTTTTTCAAAAATATCCAAATTCTGCTTAAAACTTTTGGTACAACTTAAAAAAGATTTGCTGTGGTGACAGAAGTTGATTTTGGTGCTTAATTTTGACACAACTCACCAGAAATATATTTACCTGTATGAAAAATTACGTAAGCCCCGGACCTTAAAAATCGGCCCAAAATTTTTTTTTTCAAAAATCCCCAAATTCTGCTTAAAACTTTTGGTACAACTTAAAAAAGATTTGCTGCGTTGAAACAAGTTAATTTTGGTGCTTAATTTTGACACAACTCACCAGAAAAATATTTACCCGTATGAAAAATTACGTAAACCCCGGACCTTAAAAATCGGCCCCAAATTTTTTTTTTCAAAAATCCCCAAATTCTGCTTAAAACTTTTGGTACAACTTAAAAAAGATTTGCTGCGGGGACAGAAGTTGATTTTGGTGCTTAATTTTGACACAACTCACCAGAAATATATTTACCCATAGGAAAAATTATGTAAGCCCCGGACCTTAAAATCGGCCCCAAATTTTTTTTTTTCAAAAATCCCCAAATTCTGCTTAAAACATTTGGTACAACTTAAAAAAGATTTCATGCGTTGAAAGAAGTTGGTTTTGGTGCTTAATTTTAACACAACTCACCAGAAAAATATTTACACGTATGAAAAATTACGTAAACCCCACACCTTAAAAATCAGCCCAAAATATTTTTTTTCAAAAATCCCCAAATTCTGCTTAAAACGTTTGGTACAACTTAAAAAAGATTTGCAGCGGTGACAGAAGTTGATTTTGGTGCTTATATTTGACACAACTCACCAGAAATATATTTTCCCCGTATGAAAAGTTACGTAAGCCCCGGACCTTAAAAATCGGCCCCCAATTTTTTTTTTTCAAAAATCCCCAAATTCTGCTTAAAACTTTTGGTACAACTTAAAAAAGATTTGCTGCGTTGAAAGAAGTTGGTTTTGGTGCTTAATTTTGACACAACTCACCAGAAATATATTTACCCATATGAAAAATTATGTAAGCCCCAGACCTTAAAAATTGGCCAAAAATATTTTTTTTCAAAAATCCCCAAATTCTACTTAAAACTTTTGGTACAACTTAAAAAAGATTTGCTGCGTTGAAACAAGTTGATTTTGGTGCTGAATTTTGACACAACTCACCAGAAATATATTTACCCGTATGAAAAATTACATAAGCCCCGGACCTTAAAAATTGGCCCAAAATTATTTTTTTTCAAAAATCCCCAAATTCTGCTTAAAACATTTGGTACAACTTAAAAAAGATTTCATGCGTTGAAAGAAGTTGGTTTTGGTGCTTAATTTTGACACAACACACCAGAAATATATTTACCCGTATGAAAAATTACATAAGCCCCGGACCTTAAAAATCAACCCAAATTTTTTTTTTTCAAAAATTTCCAAATTCTGCTTAAAACTTTTGGTACAACTTAAAAAAGATTTGCTGTGGTGACAGAAGTTGATTTTGGTGCTTAATTTTGACACAACTCACCAGAAATATATTTACCCGTATGAAAAATTACGTAAGCCCCGGACCTTAAAAATCGGCCAAAATTTTTTTTTTCAAAAATCCCCAAATTCTGCTTAAAACTTTTGGTACAACTTAAAAAAGATTTGCTACGGTGACAGAAGTTGATTTTGGTGCTTAATTTTGACACAACTCATCAGAAATATATTTTCCCCATATGAAAAATTACGTAAGCCCCGGACCTTAAAAACCAACCAAAAATTTTTTTTTTCAAAAATCCCCAAATTCTGCTTAAAACTTTTGGTACAACTTAAAAAATATTTGCTGCGGAGACAGAAGTTGATTTTGGTGCTTAATTTTGACACAACTCACCAGAAATATATTTACCCATATGAAAAATTAAGTAAGCCCCGGACCTTAAAAATGGGCCTCAAATTTTTTTTTTCAAACATCCCCAAATTCTGCTTAAAAATTTAGGTACAACTTAAAAAAGATTTGCTGCGTTAAAACAAGTTAATTTTGGTGCTTAATTTTGACACAACTCACCAGAAATATATTTACCTGTATGAAAAATAACGTAAACCCCGGGCCTTAAAAATCGGCCCAAAATTTTTTTTTTTCAAAAATCCCCAAATTCTGCTTAAAACTTTTGGTACAACTTAAAAAATATTTGCTGCGGAGACAGAAGTTGATTTTGGTGATTAATTTTGACACAACTCACCAGAAATATATTTTCCCCATATGAAAAATTACGTAAGCCCCGGACCTTAAAAATCAACCTAAAATTTTTTTTTTCAAAAATCCCCAAATTCTGCTTAAAACTTTTGGTACAACTTAAAAAATATTTGCTGCGGGGACTGAATTTGATTTTGGTGCTTAATTTTGACACAACTCACCAGAAATATATTTACCCATATGAAAAATTAAGTAAGCCCCGGACCTTAAAAATCGGCCCCAAATTTTTTTTTTCAAAAATCCCCAAATTCTGCTTAAAACTTTAGGTACAACTTAAAAAAGATTTGCTGCGTTGAAACAAGTTAATTTTGGTGCTTAATTTTGACACAACTCACCAGAAAAATATTTACCCGTATGAAAAATTACGTAAACCCCGGACCTTAAAAATCGGCCCCAAATTTTTTTTTTCAAAAATCCCCAAATTCTGCTTAAAACTTTTGGTACAACTTAAAAATGATTTGCTGCGGGGACAGAAGTTGATTTTGGTGCTTAATTTTGACACAACTCACCAGAAATATATTTACCCATAGGAAAAATTATGTAAGCCCCGGACCTTAAAATCGGCCCCCAATTTTTTTTTTTCAAAAATCCCCAAATTCTGCTTAAAACATTTGGTACAACTTAAAAAAGATTTCATGCGTTGAAAGAAGTTGGTTTTGGTGCTTAATTTTAACACAACTCACCAGAAAAATATTTACACGTATGAAATATTACGTAAACCCCACACCTTAAAAATCAGCCCCAAATTTTTTTTTTCAAAAATCCCCAAATTCTGCTTAAAACGTTTGGTACAACTTAAAAAAGATTTGCAGCGGTGACAGAAGTTGATTTTGGTGCTTATATTTGACACAACTCACCAGAAATATATTTTCCCCGTATGAAAAGTTACGTAAGCCCCGGACCTTAAAAATCGGCCCCCAATTTTTTTTTTTCAAAAATCCCCAAATTCTGCTTAAAACTTTTGGTACAACTTAAAAAAGATTTGCTGCGTTGAAAGAAGTTGGTTTTGGTGCTTAATTTTGACACAACTCACCAGAAATATATTTACCCATATGAAAAATTATGTAAGCCCCGGACCTTAAAAATCGGCCCAAAATTTTTTTTTTCAAAAATCCCCAAATTCTGCTTAAAACTTTTGGTACAACTTAAAAAAGATTTGCTGCGTTGAAACAAGTTAATTTTGGTGCTTAATTTTGACACAACTCACCAGAAAAATATTTACCCGTATGAAAAATTACGTAAACCCCGGACCTTAAAAATCGGCCCCAAATTTTTTTTTTCAAAAATCCCCAAATTCTGCTTAAAACTTTTGGTACAACTTAAAAAAGATTTGCTGCGGGGACAGAAGTTGATTTTGGTGCTTAATTTTGACACAACTCACCAGAAATATATTTACCCATAGGAAAAATTATGTAAGCCCCGGACCTTAAAATCGGCCCCAAATTTTTTTTTTTCAAAAATCCCCAAATTCTGCTTAAAACATTTGGTACAACTTAAAAAAGATTTCATGCGTTGAAAGAAGTTGGTTTTGGTGCTTAATTTTAACACAACTCACCAGAAAAATATTTACACGTATGAAAAATTACGTAAACCCCACACCTTAAAAATCAGCCCAAAATATTTTTTTTCAAAAATCCCCAAATTCTGCTTAAAACGTTTGGTACAACTTAAAAAAGATTTGCAGCGGTGACAGAAGTTGATTTTGGTGCTTATATTTGACACAACTCACCAGAAATATATTTTCCCCGTATGAAAAGTTACGTAAGCCCCGGACCTTAAAAATCGGCCCCCAATTTTTTTTTTTCAAAAATCCCCAAATTCTGCTTAAAACTTTTGGTACAACTTAAAAAAGATTTGCTGCGTTGAAAGAAGTTGGTTTTGGTGCTTAATTTTGACACAACTCACCAGAAATATATTTACCCATATGAAAAATTATGTAAGCCCCAGACCTTAAAAATTGGCCAAAAATATTTTTTTTCAAAAATCCCCAAATTCTACTTAAAACTTTTGGTACAACTTAAAAAAGATTTGCTGCGTTGAAACAAGTTGATTTTGGTGCTGAATTTTGACACAACTCACCAGAAATATATTTACCCGTATGAAAAATTACATAAGCCCCGGACCTTAAAAATTGGCCCAAAATTATTTTTTTTCAAAAATCCCCAAATTCTGCTTAAAACATTTGGTACAACTTAAAAAAGATTTCATGCGTTGAAAGAAGTTGGTTTTGGTGCTTAATTTTGACACAACACACCAGAAATATATTTACCCGTATGAAAAATTACATAAGCCCCGGACCTTAAAAATCAACCCAAATTTTTTTTTTTCAAAAATTTCCAAATTCTGCTTAAAACTTTTGGTACAACTTAAAAAAGATTTGCTGTGGTGACAGAAGTTGATTTTGGTGCTTAATTTTGACACAACTCACCAGAAATATATTTACCCGTATGAAAAATTACGTAAGCCCCGGACCTTAAAAATCGGCCAAAATTTTTTTTTTCAAAAATCCCCAAATTCTGCTTAAAACTTTTGGTACAACTTAAAAAAGATTTGCTACGGTGACAGAAGTTGATTTTGGTGCTTAATTTTGACACAACTCATCAGAAATATATTTTCCCCATATGAAAAATTACGTAAGCCCCGGACCTTAAAAACCAACCAAAAATTTTTTTTTTCAAAAATCCCCAAATTCTGCTTAAAACTTTTGGTACAACTTAAAAAATATTTGCTGCGGAGACAGAAGTTGATTTTGGTGCTTAATTTTGACACAACTCACCAGAAATATATTTACCCATATGAAAAATTAAGTAAGCCCCGGACCTTAAAAATGGGCCTCAAATTTTTTTTTTCAAACATCCCCAAATTCTGCTTAAAAATTTAGGTACAACTTAAAAAAGATTTGCTGCGTTAAAACAAGTTAATTTTGGTGCTTAATTTTGACACAACTCACCAGAAATATATTTACCTGTATGAAAAATAACGTAAACCCCGGGCCTTAAAAATCGGCCCAAAATTTTTTTTTTTCAAAAATCCCCAAATTCTGCTTAAAACTTTTGGTACAACTTAAAAAATATTTGCTGCGGAGACAGAAGTTGATTTTGGTGATTAATTTTGACACAACTCACCAGAAATATATTTTCCCCATATGAAAAATTACGTAAGCCCCGGACCTTAAAAATCAACCTAAAATTTTTTTTTTCAAAAATCCCCAAATTCTGCTTAAAACTTTTGGTACAACTTAAAAAATATTTGCTGCGGGGACTGAATTTGATTTTGGTGCTTAATTTTGACACAACTCACCAGAAATATATTTACCCATATGAAAAATTAAGTAAGCCCCGGACCTTAAAAATCGGCCCCAAATTTTTTTTTTCAAAAATCCCCAAATTCTGCTTAAAACTTTAGGTACAACTTAAAAAAGATTTGCTGCGTTGAAACAAGTTAATTTTGGTGCTTAATTTTGACACAACTCACCAGAAAAATATTTACCCGTATGAAAAATTACGTAAACCCCGGACCTTAAAAATCGGCCCCAAATTTTTTTTTTCAAAAATCCCCAAATTCTGCTTAAAACTTTTGGTACAACTTAAAAATGATTTGCTGCGGGGACAGAAGTTGATTTTGGTGCTTAATTTTGACACAACTCACCAGAAATATATTTACCCATAGGAAAAATTATGTAAGCCCCGGACCTTAAAATCGGCCCCCCAATTTTTTTTTTCAAAAATCCCCAAATTCTGCTTAAAACATTTGGTACAACTTAAAAAAGATTTCATGCGTTGAAAGAAGTTGGTTTTGGTGCTTAATTTTAACACAACTCACCAGAAAAATATTTACACGTATGAAATATTACGTAAACCCCACACCTTAAAAATCAGCCCCAAATTTTTTTTTTCAAAAATCCCCAAATTCTGCTTAAAACGTTTGGTACAACTTAAAAAAGATTTGCAGCGGTGACAGAAGTTGATTTTGGTGCTTATATTTGACACAACTCACCAGAAATATATTTTCCCCGTATGAAAAGTTACGTAAGCCCCGGACCTTAAAAATCGGCCCCCAATTTTTTTTTTTCAAAAATCCCCAAATTCTGCTTAAAACTTTTGGTACAACTTAAAAAAGATTTGCTGCGTTGAAAGAAGTTGGTTTTGGTGCTTAATTTTGACACAACTCACCAGAAATATATTTACCCATATGAAAAATTATGTAAGCCCCAGACCTTAAAAATTGGCCAAAAATATTTTTTTTCAAAAATCCCCAAATTCTACTTAAAACTTTTGGTACAACTTAAAAAAGATTTGCTGCGGGGACAGAAGTTGATTTTGGTGCTTAATTTTGACACAACTCACCAGAAATATATTTACCCATTTGAAAAATTACGTACGCCCCGGACCTTAAAAATTGGCCCAAAATTATTTTTTTTCTCAGAAATTCCCAAATTCTGCTTAAAACTTTTGGTACAACTTAAAAAAGATTTGCTGCGTTGAAACAAGTTGATTTTGGTGCTGAATTTTGACACAACTCACCAGAAATATATTTACCCGTATGAAAAATTACATAAGCCCCGGACCTTAAAAATCAACCAAAAATTTTTTTTCTCAGAAATTCCCAAATTCTGCTTAAAACTTTTGGCACAACTTAAAACAGATTTGATGCGGTGACAGAAGTTGATTTTGGTGCTTAATTTTGACACAACTCACCAGAAATATATTTTCCCCGTATGAAAAGTTACGTAAGACCCGGACCTTAAAAATCGGCCAAAAATATTTTTTTTCAAAAATCCCCAAATTCTGCTTAAAACTTTTGGTAAACTTAAAAAAGATTTGCTGCGGGGACAGAAGTTGATTTTGGTGTTTAATTTTGACACAACTCACCAGAAATATATTTACCCATTTGAAAAATTAAGTAAGCCCCGGACCTTAAAATTCAACCAAATATTTTTTTTTTCAATAATCCCCAAATTCTGCTTAAAACTTTTGGTACAACTTAAAAAATATTTGCTGCATTGAAACAAGTTGATTTTGGTGCTTAATTTTGACACAACTCACCAGAAAAATATTTACCCGTATGAAAAATTACGTAAGCCCCGGACCATAAAATCAACCAAAAAATTTTTTCCTCAAAAATTCCCAAATTCTACTTAAAACTTTTGGTACCACTTAAAAAAGATTTGCTGCGGGGACAGAAGTTGATTTTGGTGCTTAATTTTGACACAACTCACCAGAAATATATTTTCCCCGTATGAAAAGTTACGTAAGCCCCGGACCTTAAAAATCAGCCCCAAATTTATTTTTTTCAAAAATCCCCAAATTCTGCTTAAAACTTTTGGTACAACTTAAAAAAGATTTGCTGTGGTGACAGAAGTTGATTTTGGTGCTTAATTTTGACACAACTCACCAGAAATATATTTACCCGTATGAAAAATTACGTAAGCCCTGGACCTTAAAAATCGGCCAAAATTTTTTTTTTCAAAAATCCCCAAATTCTGCTTAAAACTTTTGGTACAACTTAAAAAAGATTTGCTACGGTGACAGAAGTTGATTTTGGTGATTAATTTTGACACAACTCACTAGAAATATATTTTCCCCATATGAAAAATTACGTAAGCCCCGGACCTTAAAAATCAACCTAAATTTTTTTTTTTCAAAAATCCCCAAATTCTGCTTAAAACTTTTGGTACAACTTAAAAAATATTTGCTGAGGGGACTGAATTTGATTTTGGTGCTTAATTTTGACACAACTCACCAGAAATATATTTACCCATATGAAAAATTAAGTAAGCCCCGGACCTTAAAAATCGGCCCCAAATTTTTTTTTTTAAAAATCCACAAATTCTGCTTAAAACTTTAGGTACAACTTAAAAAAGATTTGCTGCGTTGAAAGAAGTTGGTTTTGGTGCTTAATTTTGACACAACTCACCAGAAATATATTTACCCGTATGAAAAATTACGTAAGCCCCGGACCTTAAAAATCAACCAAAAATTTTTTTTTTCAAAAATCCCCAAATTCTGCTTAAAACTTTTGGTACAACTTAAAAAAGATTTGCTTCGGGGACAGAAGTTGATTTTGGTGCTTAATTTTGACACAACTCACCAGAAATATATTTACCTGTATGAAAAATTACGTAAGCCCCGGACCATAAAAATCAACCCAAAATTTTTTTTCTCAAAAAGTCCCAAATTCTGCTTAAAACTTTTGGTACAACTTAAAAAAGATTTGCTGCGGGGACAGAAGTTGATTTTGGTGCTTAATTTTGACACAACTCACAAGAAATATATTTACCCATATGAAAAATTACGTAAGCCCCGGACCATAAAAATCAACCAAAAATTTTTTTTCTCAAAAATTCCCAAATTCTGCTTAAAACTTTTGGCACAACTTAAAAAAGATTTGCTGCGTTGAAACAAGTTGATTTTGGTGCTTAATTTTGACACAACTCACCAGAAATATATTTTCCCCGTATGAAAAATTATGTAAGCCCCGGACCTTAAAAATCGGCTAAAAATTTTTTTTTTCAAAAATCCCCAAATTCTGCTTAAAACTTTTGGTACAACTTAAAAAAGATTTGCTGCGGTGACAGAAGTTGGTTTTGGTGCTTAATTTTGACACAACTCACCAGAAATATATTTACCCGTTTGAAAAATTACGTAAGCCCCGGACCATAAAAATCAACCAAAAATTTTTTTTCTCAAAAATTCCCAAATTCTGCTTAAAACGTTTGGTACAACTTAAAAAAGATTTGCTGCGGTGACAGAAGTTGATTTTCATGCTTATATTTGACACAACTCACCAGAAATATATTTTCCCCGTATGAAAAGTTACGTAAGCCCCGGACCTTAAAAATCAGCCCCAAATTTTTTTTTTTCAAAAATCCCCAAATTCTGCTTAAAACTTTTGGTACAACTTAAAAAGATTTGCTGCGTTGAAAGAAGTTGGTTTTGGTGCTTAATTTTGACACAACTCACCAAAATATATTTACCCATATGAAAAATTACATAAGCCCCGGACCTTAAAAATCAACCCAAATTTTTTTTTTTCAAAAATATCCAAATTCTGCTTAAAACTTTTGGTACAACTTAAAAAAGATTTGCTGTGGTGACAGAAGTTGATTTTGGTGCTTAATTTTGACACAACTCACCAGAAATATATTTACCTGTATGAAAAATTACGTAAGCCCCGGACCTTAAAAATCGGCCCAAAATTTTTTTTTTCAAAAATCCCCAAATTCTGCTTAAAACTTTTGGTACAACTTAAAAAAGATTTGCTGCGGTGACAGAAGTTGGTTTTGGTGCTGAATTTTGACACAACTCACCAGAAATATATTTACCCGTATGAAAAATTATGTAAGCCCCGGACCATAAAAATCAACCAAAAATTTTTTTTCTCAAAAATTCCCAAATTCTGCTTAAAACGTTTGGTACAACTTAAAAAAGATTTGCTGCGGTGACAGAAGTTGATTTTCATGCTTATATTTGACACAACTCACCAGAAATATATTTTCCCTGTATGAAAAGTTACGTAAGCCCCGGACCTTAAAAATCAGCCCCAAATTTTTTTTTTCAAACATCCCCAAATTCTGCTTAAAAATTTAGGTACAACTTAAAAAAGATTTGCTGCGTTAAAACAAGTTAATTTTGGTGCTTAATTTTGACACAACTCACCAGAAATATATTTACCTGTATGAAAAATAACATAAACCCCGGGCCTTAAAAATCGGCCCCAAATTTTTTTTTTCAAAAATCCCCAAATTCTGCTTAAAACTTTTGGTACAACTTAAAAAATATTTGCTGCGGGGACAGAAGTTGATTTTGGTACTTAATTTTGACACAACTCACCAGAAATATATTTACCCATATGAAAAATTACGTAAGCCCCGGACCATAAAAATCAACCAAAAATTTTTTTTCTCAAAAATTCCCAAATTCTGCTTAAAACTTTTGGTACAACTTAAAAAAGATTTGCTGCGGGGACAGAAGTTGATTTTGGTGCTTAATTTTGACACAACTCATAAGAAATATATTTACCCATATGAAAAATTACGTAAGCCCCGAACCATAAAAATCAACCAAAAATTTTTTTTCTCAAAAATTCCCAAATTCTGCTTAAAACTTTTGGCACAACTTAAAAAAGATTTGCTGCGTTGAAACAAGTTGATTTTGGTGCTTAATTTTGACACAACTCACCAGAAATATATTTTCCCCGTATGAAAAATTATGTAAGCCCCGGACCTTAAAAATCAACCAAATATTTTTTTTTTCAAAAATCCCCAAATACTGCTTAAAACTTTTGGTGCAACTTAAAAAAGATTTGCTGCGTTGAAAGAAGTTGGTTTTGGTGCTTAATTTTGACACAACTCACCCGAAATATATTTTCCCCGTATGAAAATTTATGTAAGCCTCGGACCTTAAAAATCGGCCCAAATATTTTTTTTCAAAAATCCCCAAATTCTGCTTAAAACTTTTGGTACAACTTAAAAAAGATTTGCTGCGTTGAAACAAGTTGATTTTGGTGCTGAATTTTGACACAACTCACCAGAAATATATTTACCCGTATGAAAAATGACGTAAGCCCCGGACCTTAAAAATCAACCAAAAATTTTTTTTCTCAAAAATTCCAAAATTCTGCTTAAAACTTTTGGTACAACTTAAAAAAGATTTGCTGCGGTGACAGAAGTTGATTTTGGTGCTTAATTTTGACACAACTCACCAGAAATATATTTTCCCCGTATGAAAAGTTACGTAAGCCCCGGACCTTAAAAATCGGCCCCCAATTTTTTTTTTTCAAAAATCCCCAAATTCTGCTTAAAACTTTTGGTACAACTTAAAAAAGATTTGCTGCGTTGAAAGAAGTTGGTTTTGGTGCTAAATTTTGACACAACTCACCAGAAATATATTTACCCATATGAAAAATTATGTAAGCCCCGACCTTAAAAATCGGGCAAAAATATTTTTTTTCAAAAATCCCCAAATTCTGCTTAAAACTTTTGGTACAACTTAAAAAATATTTGCTGCGGGGACAGAAGTTGATTTTGGTGCTTAATTTTGACACAACTCACCAGAAATATAGTTACCCATTTGAAAAATTACGTAAGCCCCGGACCTTAAAATTCAACCAAATATTTTTTTTTTCAAAAATCCCCAAATTCTGCTTAAAACTTTTGGTACAACTTAAAAAATATTTGGTACGGTGACAGAAGTTGATTTTGGTGATTAATTTTGACACAACTCACCAGAAATATATTTTCCCCATATGAAAAATTACGTAAGCCCCGGACCTTAAAAATCAACCTAAAATTTTTTTTTTCAAAAATCCCCAAATTCTGCTTAAAACTTTTGGTACAACTTAGAAAATATTTGCTGCGGGGACAGAATTTGATTTTGGTGCTTAATTTTGACACAACTCACCAGAAATATATTTACCCATATGAAAAATTAAGTAAGCCCCGGACCTTAAAAATTGGCCCCAAATTTTTTTTTTTCAAAAATCCCCAAATTCTGCTTAAAACTTTAGGTACAACTTAAAAAAGATTTGCTGCGTTGAAACAAGTTGATTTTGGTGCTGAATTTTGACACAACTCACCAGAAATATATTTACCCGTATGAAAAATTACGTAAGCCCCGGACCTTAAAAATCAACCTAAAATATTTTTTTTCAAAAATCCCCAAATTCTACTTAAAACTTTTGGTACAACTTAAAAAAGATTTGCTGCGGGGACAGAAGTTGATTTTGGTGCTGAATTTTGACACAACTCACCAGAAATATATTTACCCATTTGAAAAATTACGTAAGCCCCGGACCTTAAAAATTGGGCCAAAATTATTTTTTTTCAAAAATCCCCAAATTCTGCTTAAAACTTTTGGTACAACTTAAAAAAGATTTGCTGCGTTGAAACAAGTTGATTTTGGTGCTGAATTTTGACACAACTCACCAGAAATATATTTACCCGTATGAAAAATTACATAAGCCCCGGACCTTAAAAATAAGCCCCCAATTTTTTTTTTTTCAAAAATCCCCAAATTCTGCTTAAAACTTTTGGTACAACTTAAAAAGATTTGCTGCGTTGAAAGAAGTTGGTTTTGGTGCTTAATTTTGACACAACTCACCAGAAATATATTTACCCATAGGAAAAATTACATAAGCCCCGGACCTTAAAAATCAACCCAAAATTTTTTTTTTCAAAAATATCCAAATTCTGCTTAAAACTTTTGGTACAACTTAAGAAATATTTGCTGCGGGGACAGAAGTTGATATTGGTACTTAATTTTGACACAACTCACCAGAAATATATTTACCCATATGAAAAATTACGTAAGCCCCGGACCATAAAAATCAACCAAAAATTTTTTTTCTCAAAAATTCCCAAATTCTGCTTAAAACTTTTGGCACAACTTAAAAAAGATTTGCTGCGTTGAAACAAGTTGATTTTGGTGCTTAATTTTGACACAACTCACCAGAAATATATTTTCCCCGTATGAAAAATTATGTAAGCCCCGGACCTTAAAAATCGGCCCAAAATTATTTTTTTTCAAAAATCCCCAAATTCTGCTTAAAACTTTTGGTACAACTTAAAAAAGATTTGCTGCGGGGACAGAAGTTGATTTTGGTGCTTAATTTTGACACAACTCACCAGAAATATATTTACCTGTATGAAAAATTACATAAGCCCCGGACCTTAAAAATCGGCCAAAAATTTTTTTTTTCAAAAATCCCCAAATTCTGCTTAAAACTTTTGGTACAACCTAAAAAAGATTTGCTGCGGTGACAGAAGTTGGTTTTGGTGCTTAATTTTGACACAACTCACCAGAAATATATTTACCCGTATGAAAAATTACGTAAGCCCCGGACCATAAAAATCAACCAAAAATTTTTTTTCTCAAAAATTCCCAAATTCTGCTTAAAACGTTTGGTACAACTTAAAAAAGATTTGCTGCGGTGACAGAAGTTGATTTTCATGCTTATATTTGACACAACTCACCAGAAATATATTTTCCCTGTATGAAAAGTTACGTAAGCCCCGGACCTTAAAAATCAGCCCCAAATTATTTTTTTTTTAAAAATCCCCAAATTCTGCTTAAAACTTTTGGTACAACTTAAAAAGATTTGCTGCGTTGAAAGAAG
>JAUIMM010001845.1:0-140000 GCA_031769625.1 Taudactylus pleione
GGAGGGAGAAAGAGGGAGAGAGGAAGAGGAGGAGAGAGAGGGGGAAAGAGGGAGAGGAGGGGAAAGAGGGAGAGAGAGAGGGATGGGGAGGACGGAAAGAGTAGGAAGGAGAAGAGAGGGAGAGGAGGGGAATGAGAGGGAGAAAGGAAGAGGAGGGAGGAGAGGAGGGAGAGTGGGGGGGGGAGAGAAAGAAAGGTATGAGGACGGATAGAGGAGAGAGTGGAAGGACGAAGAGAGACTGGAGAAAGGAAAGAGGGAGGAGAAAGAGAGAGAATGAGTAAGTAGTATATACACAGCCTATTATGAGCCATATATCTCACCTGTCTCCCCCCACTGTTCCCCACTGCAGACAGAGAAGGATCTCTGAGTTAGGCCGCCACTGTCGCTCTTCCCGCTGAAAGCTGATAGGCTCAGGCCACTGACCGAGCGCTCCGAGGACAGCGAGCTGTTGGAGTGTGTACCACCTACAGGATTTAAAAAAAAAAAGACAATGGCCCTCATTCAGAGCCACTCGCTATCGGCAGTACGCTCGTTCCGAGCGATGTTCGCACATCTGCGCATGCGTACGGATCGTTATACGCATGCGCGAACCAGTCAGTGCGGCCGAAATTCATGTGCTCGCAATATAGCGAATGCCTGCTATTTTGAGTGACAGAATGAGGCGTATGTGGGTGGTAACAGGGGAAGGTGCTTGAAAATGGGGAGTGGAGATCCGAACGCAGGCGTGCTTAAAGGTCAAAACGGGCGTTTTATGGGTGTGCATAATTAAAACAGCAGCATCATTGACCACGTCACTGGGTTATTTTATAGCCAGAACTGCTCGCAAGATTGTGGTAGCAAAAACCAACCACAAGAATAGCGAGCAGTTCATACGCTGGTCGATGTACTCGATTAATCTAATAAATAGCGGACATGACGTATGGTGCGAGCGGCCAGGGGGCGTTTTTAACAAATAAACGAGCGTATGTTTTGCTCGCTCGTTCAGACTTAGAGGTGTGACAGACTGCTATTTGCGAACGGATCATTTCAAAAGCCACCCCTTGTTTTTGAACGAACGACCGCAAATAGCGAACGGCTCTGAATCAGGCCCAATGTATCAAGTGCTGGAAATACTTTGTAATTATTGGATCTGTGCATTTAATGGGATAATAAGAATATTTGCTGGCTCCTTGGGGTGGAAGAACAGAAGGACTAGTGATATATCTGTAGCACAGAGTACGATTTGTCATTCTGTCTCTGTTGTTAGGGATGGAATATCATTTGTTAGGGACCCTTAGAGCCGCTGAATGGATGATTATATATATAAAATGGACTCATCACCTAAAACAGCCCAACCACAGTCTATGGGCAGGAGCCGCTCCCTATGTGAATGATTACAGAGAGGCCCAGGAGTAGTGTAGTAACAGGTTTACATCAAGTAATAGAATTTATAGGAGGGATAATGTTTAGCAATAGTAAGAGTTACATGGAGGGTTATATGAAGTAACAAGATGAGCTATACAGAGATACACCAGGAGTTATAGGGAGGATGTGTATAGAGTAATAGGAGGAGGAGGTGTATGGAGAAGCAGGAGGAGGTGTATGGAGTAGCAGGAGGAGGAGGTGTATGGAGAAGCAGGAGGTGGTGGTGTGTGGAGTAACAGGAGGAGGAGATGTATGGAGAGGCAGGAGGAGGAGGTGTATGGAGAGGCAGGAGGAGGAGGTGTATGGAGAAGCAGGAGGAGGTGTATGGAGAAGCAGGAGGAGGAGGTGTATGGAGAAGCAGGAGGAGGAGGTGTATGGAGTAGCAGGAGGAGGAGGTGTATGGAGTAGCAGGAGGAGGAGGTGTATAGAGAAGCAGGTGGAGGAGGTGTATGGAGAAGCAGGAGGTGGTGGTTTATAGAGTAGCAGGAGGAGGAGGTGTATGGAGAAGCAGGAGGAGGTGTATGGAGAAGCAGGAGGTGTATGGAGAAGCAGGAGGAGGAGGTGTATGGAGAAGCAGGAGGAGGAGGTGTATGGAGAAGCAGGAGGAGGAGGTGTATGGAGTAGCAGGAGGAGGAGGTGTATGGAGAAGCAGGAGGTGGTGGTGTGTGGAGTAACAGGAGGAGGAGATGTATGGAGAGGCAGGAGGAGGAGGTGTATGGAGAAGCAGGAGGAGGTGTATGGAGAAGCAGGAGGAGGTGGTGTATGGAGAAGCAGGAGGAGGAGGTGTATGGAGTAGCAGGAGGAGGAGGTGTATAGAGAAGCAGGTGGAGGAGGTGTATGGAGTAGCAGGAGGAGGAGGTGTATGGAGAAGCAGGAGGTGGTGGTGTGTGGAGTAACAGGAGGAGGAGATGTATGGAGAGGCAGGAGGAGGAGGTGTATGGAGAGGCAGGAGGAGGTGTATGGAGAGGCAGGAGGAGGAGGTGTATGGAGAAGCAGGAGGTGGTGGTTTATAGAGTAGCAGGAGGAGGAGGTGTATGGAGAAGCAGGAGGAGGTGTATGGAGAAGCAGGAGGTGTATGGAGAAGCAGGAGGAGGAGGTGTATGGAGAAGCAGGAGGAGGAGGTGTATGGAGAAGCAGGAGGAGGTGTATGGAGAAGCAGGAGGAGGAGGTGTATGGAGTAGCAGGAGGAGGAGGTGTATGGAGTAGCAGGAGGAGGAGGTGTATAGAGAAGCAGGTGGAGGAGGTGTATGGAGTAGCAGGAGGAGGAGGTGTATGGAGAAGCAGGAGGTGGTGGTGTGTGGAGTAACAGGAGGAGGAGATGTATGGAGAGGCAGGAGGAGGAGGTGTATGGAGAGGCAGGAGGAGGAGGTGTATGGAGAGGCAGGAGGAGGAGGTGTATGGAGAAGCAGGAGGTGGTGGTTTATAGAGTAGCAGGAGGAGGAGGTGTATGGAGAAGCAGGAGGAGGTGTATGGAGAAGCAGGAGGTGTATGGAGAAGCAGGAGGAGGAGGTGTATGGAGAAGCAGGAGGAGGAGGTGTATGGAGAAGCAGGAGGAGGTGTATGGAGAAGCAGGAGGAGGAGGTGTATGGAGTAGCAGGAGGAGGAGGTGTATGGAGTAGCAGGAGGAGGAGGTGTATAGAGAAGCAGGTGGAGGAGGTGTATGGAGAAGCAGGAGGTGGTGGTTTATAGAGTAGCAGGAGGAGGAGGTGTATGGAGAAGCAGGAGGAGGTGTATGGAGAAGCAGGAGGTGTATGGAGAAGCAGGAGGAGGAGGTGTATGGAGAAGCAGGAGGAGGTGTATGGAGTAGCAGGAGGAGGAGGTGTATGGAGAAGCAGGAGGTGGTGGTGTGTGGAGTAACAGGAGGAGGAGATGTATGGAGAGGCAGGAGGAGGAGGTGTATGGAGAAGCAGGAGGAGGTGTATGGAGAAGCAGGAGGAGGTGGTGTATGGAGAAGCAGGAGGAGGAGGTGTATGGAGTAGCAGGAGGAGGAGGTGTATAGAGAAGCAGGTGGAGGAGGTGTATGGAGTAGCAGGAGGAGGAGGTGTATGGAGAAGCAGGAGGTGGTGGTGTGTGGAGTAACAGGAGGAGGAGATGTATGGAGAGGCAGGAGGAGGAGGTGTATGGAGAGGCAGGAGGAGGAGGTGTATGGAGAGGCAGGAGGAGGAGGTGTATGGAGAAGCAGGAGGAGGTGTATGGAGAAGCAGGAGGAGGTGGTGTATGGAGAAGCAGGAGGAGGAGGTGTATGGAGTAGCAGGAGAAGGAGGTGTATAGAGAAGCAGGTGGAGGAGGTGTATGGAGAAGCAGGAGGTGGTGGTTTATAGAGTAGCAGGAGGAGTATTTGTAGGGAGTAGCAGGAGGAGGAGGTGTATGAAGCAGGAGGAGGTGTATGGAGAAGCAGGAGGAGGAGGTGTATGGAGAAGCAGGAGGTGGTGGTGTGTGGAGTAACAGGAGGAGGAGGTGTATGGAGAAGCAGGAGGAGGTGTATGGAGAAGCAGGAGGAGGTGGTGTATGGAGAAGCAGGAGGAGGAGGTGTATGGAGTAGCAGGAGGAGGAGGTGTATAGAGAAGCAGGTGGAGGAGGTGTATAGAGAAGCAGGTGGAGGAGGTGTATGGAGTAGCAGGAGGAGGAGGTGTATGGAGAAGCAGGAGGTGGTGGTGTGTGGAGTAACAGGAGGAGGAGATGTATGGAGAGGCAGGAGGAGGAGGTGTATGGAGAGGCAGGAGGAGGAGGTGTATGGAGAGGCAGGAGGAGGAGGTGTATGGAGAAGCAGGAGGAGGTGGTGTATGGAGAAGCAGGAGGAGGAGGTGTATGGAGTAGCAGGAGAAGGAGGTGTATAGAGAAGCAGGTGGAGGAGGTGTATGGAGAAGCAGGAGGTGGTGGTTTATAGAGTAGCAGGAGGAGTATTTGTAGGGAGTAGCAGGAGGAGGAGGTGTATGCAGGAGGAGGAGGTGTATGAAGCAGGAGGAGGTGTATGGAGAAGCAGGAGGAGGAGGTGTATGGAGAAGCAGGAGGTGGTGGTGTGTGGAGTAACAGGAGGAGGAGATGTATGGAGAGGCAGGAGGAGGAGGTGTATGGAGAAGCAGGAGGAGGTGTATGGAGAAGCAGGAGGAGGTGGTGTATGGAGAAGCAGGAGGAGGAGGTGTATGGAGTAGCAGGAGGAGGAGGTGTATAGAGAAGCAGGTGGAGGAGGTGTATGGAGTAGCAGGAGGAGGAGGTGTATGGAGAAGCAGGAGGTGGTGGTGTGTGGAGTAACAGGAGGAGGAGATGTATGGAGAGGCAGGAGGAGGAGGTGTATGGAGAGGCAGGAGGAGGAGGTGTATGGAGAGGCAGGAGGAGGAGGTGTATGGAGAAGCAGGAGGAGGTGTATGGAGAAGCAGGAGGAGGTGGTGTATGGAGAAGCAGGAGGAGGAGGTGTATGGAGTAGCAGGAGAAGGAGGTGTATAGAGAAGCAGGTGGAGGAGGTGTATGGAGAAGCAGGAGGTGGTGGTTTATAGAGTAGCAGGAGGAGTATTTGTAGGGAGTAGCAGGAGGAGGAGGTGTATGAAGCAGGAGGAGGTGTATGGAGAAGCAGGAGGAGGAGGTGTATGGAGAAGCAGGAGGAGGAGGTGTATGGAGTAGCAGGAGGAGGAGGTGTATGGAGAAGCAGGTGGTGGTGTGTGGAGTAACAGGAGGAGGAGATGTATGGAGAGGCAGGAGGAGGAGGTGTATGGAGAGGCAGGAGGAGGAGGTGTATGGAGAAGCAGGAGGAGGTGTATGGAGAAGCAGGAGGAGGTGGTGTATGGAGAAGCAGGAGGAGGAGGTGTATGGAGAAGCAGGAGGTGTATAGAGAAGCAGGTGGAGGTGTATGGAGAAGCAGGAGGTGGTGGTTTATAGAGTAGCAGGAGGAGTATTTGTAGGGAGTAGCAGGAGGAGGAGGTGTACGGAGAAGCAGGAGGAGGAGGTGTATAGAGAAGCAGGAGGAGGAGTTGTATGGAGAAGCAGGAGGTGGTGGTGTATGGAGTAACAGGAGGAGGAGATGTATGGAGAGGCAGGAGGAGGAGGTGTATGGAGAGGCAGGAGGAGGAGGTGTATGGAGAGGCAGGAGGAGGAGGTGTATGGAGAAGCAGGAGGAGGAGGAGGTATATGGAGAAGCAGGAGTAGGAGGTGTATGGAGAAGCAGGAGGAGGAGGAGGTATATGGAGAAGCAGGAGTAGGAGGTGTATAGAGTAGCAAGAGGAGTATTTGTAGGGAGTAGCAGGAGGAGGAGTTTTATGGAGTAAGAGGAGTTTTATGGCTTGTGGCCGGAGGCCCAGCCAACGCGCTCGAGATGGCGGCCTCAGTACTGAGGGGGTTAATCCCTCACGCTGCAGTGACATTTTCATACAGACTAAGGCCTATTTCACATTTGCAGGTTTTGGCCGGCCGGGTTTGGTCAGGCCCTCAGTGCCTTTCACAAGAAGCGGTTTTGAGCAGCTTTTGTTTTTTTTCTTTCTATAATCTATTGGGCAATCGCAGTAGCAGCACAAGTCCGGTTGTGTGATAGGAAACATTGTTTACCTTACACCACTGGCGTGCAGGGACGGGACGGACCAGGCACGGCAGCCGTCCTGCACAGTGGATATTCCCGGCTATAACACGGCGACTGTGTGCCGTGCCGTGCCCGTGCCGTGTGACAGAAGGCATCTACTTTCAGCCACCACTATTTTTCAAACCTGACAAAAAAAACGGGCGGCTTTCTGCCGCCTGGTCAAAATCGGCAAGTGTGAAACTAGCCTATCGGTTCTAGGTGCCATGTACTATAAATGCATATCTCATCATTTGTTTTTACTTTCTGGCCAAACACGCTCTGTAGCGCCGAGCTAAGTACGGCAGCTGTGATGCTAGGGCTCAGACCTGGAGTGTTGCAGTGCGATGGGGACCGCGGAAGTACGTCCACAGCACCGCCAGCAGTGAGATAGGTACAGGGCAGACTAGATGCGCCAAGGGGTTCTTATCTGCCGTCACATTCCATGTTCGCTGGGACTAGTGTTATATTGTACAGTATAAAGAAACACTGTACAAATGTATAAATAAATTGTATATAATGTATATAAAGTCCTGGGCCAGCCCGGCAGTGTATGGCACCGTCTGGGAACAGGATTTACATATATTCTGAATCAAGTGTATTTTATTCATTTTCAAAATAAGGAAAAAGAAAACACAAAACAATATAATAAGGCCATATTAGGGTTACATAGAAGATAAACTAACACAAATGGTACAATAGAGAGATATATAGATTGTTATAAATGGTGCAAAGTATCACAACATTGGAATAAACGTCCAGCACCAGGGGCAGGATACAATGTAACATATCGCAAGTCCCAAGAAAAATGCTGAGCACAGGCAGCCCTCTACTAAGGAGACCCTAATGTGTAGTATGTGGGCATTGCCTTTGTACTAGTATGAGGGGTGTGCAATACGTTTCTGCATGTGCAGTGCATACTGTAGGCAAAGTAGACACAATCTGACTGTCAGGAGGGGAACTGTAATCTCTGACTGAAGTCAGTTTCAGGGCACAGAACCGTATATAAGCAGCACCGCACACAAGAAATCAGCTTGTTCGCTTCCTTCAAGAAAGTCGTTATGGAGCTCAACAGAGGCAAATGGAGAGCCATGATCTTCTACGACTACAAGAATGGTCAGCGACAGCATGAGAGTTATGACCGACTGCGAGCTGCTTTTTTTTATGAGGAAGCACCTTCCCAAACCAGCGTGTTTGAGTTTGCAGAACTTTGGTGCGGGAGAGGGTCCCTGGAAGACGAGCAGCGCTGCGGCCGACCTGTGACGGCCATCACCAAGGACAACATTGCTGACGTGTGGGCCACAGTTGAGGTGGACGCCAGGTTGACCATGGCCCCGGTAGAGAAGTAGAAAGGCATCTCATTGGGATCCATCTGCTCAATACTCCACGAAAAGCTTGGCCTGAGCAAGGTTTCTGTGCGCTGGGTGCACCATCAGCTGACTCGCAAGTAGGAGGAGGCTCGGGTGACTTGGAGCCGCAACATCGTGGCCAGGATTGATGGTGGTCGCTAAAACTCTGTCTGAGAGATCATCAGTGGCGTCGGCCCAGTGGAACCCAGTTGGAGGTGCGCCACCACAGAAGTTCCAACGTCAGCACTGTGTGGCCAAGAAGATGGGGGCTGTTTTTGTATCCAAGATTGGTCATGTAACTACCGTACCACTCAAGCCGCAGCACATCGTCAATTGGAACTGGAATGCCAACCAATCCCTTTCGCAAGTGGTGAAAGCCATTTCAAGATGCTGTACAAGAAGTTACGCTCGTGGTGCCCTTCTCCATCACGACAATGCACCTGTCCACAAGTCCAGCAAAGTGATGGATTTTCTGGCCCATGAACGTATCCAGGAGCTTAGTCATCCACTGTGCAGTCCAGACCTGGTACCCTGCGACTTCTGCCCACAACTCAAGTGCAAGATGCATGGGATTCGTTTTGAGTCACCGGAAGCTGCTCTGGAGACCTTCATCCGGCATGTAGAAGACATACCTGCTTTAGACTGGTCCAGCTGCTTCACCAAGTGGTTTGAGGGCATGCAACTTTGCATAGACTCCTCTGGTGAATACTTTGAAAAAATTTAATGTTCACTTTGTTTGTATATATAATACTTTTTGTAAATCCGGAAACTTACTGCATACCCCTCGCATACAGGTATCTTTCATGGTTGACAGTGTCGTTAACTTTGGGCACCCAGATGTGAAAGTTATTTTCTGGCTACAACTTTGGCCAAGGTCATAAGCCTGAAAACATATTTATATACCATTACACTAAAAAAGATTCCTCCTGGGAGAAACCAAAAAGACATATTAAGAGTGTGAAGAGGGGGTAAGGCAGGTACCATAGTACTGACACAGTCCCAGACTCTGGTCCAGAATTGCTGTACGTCTCGGCACTCCCATGGGAGATGCCAATCACAATTTCAATTAACCCAAAGCTCCATATTAAATAAACTAAGTGGTGTATAATATATTGTATGGAGAATACAAGCAGTGGCTTCTCGAATATCACCAAGCAAGAGTGCCCACTGCTGCTCCATTACAATCCCTAACTCCGCTTCCCATTTGGGTCTCAATGACAAGAAAAAATACTTTTGGGAGATAATTGCGAATTCAAGGCAGAATAAAGAACAGAGACAGTCTTTCGTTCCCCAGAGAAAACGTCTTAACCGGGGAGTCAAAAATACCCAAACTGGGTACTTGCAGCATGTCGTAACTGAAAATGATGGAAAAATGTTGAATTAGGGTCATGAAATTCTGATTTAATCTGATCAAAAGTATTAAGTTATCTTGATACACATGACCCAAAGGCGTCACGCCATGAAGAGACCACAATTGTTTGCCATCAAATCTACATCCACCAAGGTGACAAATAATCAATGTCAAATCCAATGGTCATTTCCATCTTCTCTTGAACTTAGCAAGTCTTTAGTTCTGTGGAACACCCACTCCCCCTGCAAACACCCCACTCTCTCGCTCCCTGTCCTCTAATGGTTCTTCTCCTAACTTGGTAACTTCTCCTTCTCTGTATCTTCATCTGATTCCACCTCCCTTTCTTCTTTTACCTGTCGGCCAACTCCAATGGTCTATTCTTGGACTCCTTATCTTCCTCTTGTACTGATGACACCCAAATTTACCTCTCCTCCCCTGACCTCTCACCACGTCTTCTCGTGTCTCTAACAGTCTGTCTGCCACCACCTTGTGGATATTCTAGTACTTTGTCAAACTAAATAAATATTTTGTCTACAGACTCAGTCAAACACAGATATACAAGAGCCGCATTTATAAATGAATCAATGCAGACTCGTGAAGCGGTATGTCACATCCAATAGCAAATAAGATGCTTGATGCGCGTCGAGTCGCACTGTACCTGGCGACTCACTTGCTCCTGGCGTCTAGTGTCGCATGGCATATTGAGGCTAGGTGTATGGGGACACATCTGAACTCACTGCACCCCCCACACCTCCATCCAAGACCTCCTCACCTAACCTCCTGTCTCTTGCAGCACAATCCTCTGCTCTGTCCACCAAGTCCGTTTCTTGGCCTCTAACCACATCCGACTCCCTCACAATCATGCTGCTTTCACTTGTACAAAATCTCTAGAATTAGACTTTTTAGACTTAAATTACCAGAACTCTGATACACACTTGTCATTTCTCACCTGGGCTACTGCAAACGCCTGCTATCTGGCTTTCCTCTTACCCCCATCTCCCACATGCTGCTGCATGCCTCATTTACATCTCCTGACAATCTATGTTGTCCTCACCACTCTGCTTCACTGGCTACTGATCCAACCCAGAAAGTCCTCGATCACGCCACCCCCTCCGACACGTCTAGCTACATCTTGGTCCACGCTCAAGAGTTATTTGGAGTAACATGAGGACTTATTCAGTATGTCGAAGCTGGATTATTGGCTGAGACAAGATCAGTTTAAAATTGAATCACAGCGACACCATCTTGCGACTGGCCGCAAGACGACATATTGGAAATGAGATCGCAAGACGCCATTTTGCTAATGGCCGCCTAAGCGATATTTTACATAAACTCACACTTTAGTACATGTGGCGAAATTTCTATTAGCAACATGCGATTGCATCTGTGACCATCGCCATAAGTTACGGCGATTCACCAAAAGCCCATTTCATGACTTTACGTAGTTTGGGTGCTCTGGATAAAGTGTATATTATTATAATTCCCCTAAAGGATATATTTCAGAAATGGCTGTACAGTATGTCAAAATTGGATTGCATTAGCTAAACAGAGCAAATGGCCATGTGACAACTAGTCTGTGAAGACAAGCTTCATGGACATAACGTCTGCTCTCACTCCAGGTGGCCCTACTCAAATACAGCAAGAGGGTCGTTTGTAGCACCTTACATTAGCAGGCTTCCTACAATAAAATACCTTCAAAGCCAAGAGTGTTATCTGAGGTTTGGGTCTTGTAGCTGTGCTAATTTGCATTTACACAAGAACCTGGGAGAACAAAGGACTGTACTTTTGAGCCTGGGAAGGGTGGGGGCTGCTGAGAGAGGGCGGCGTGTGAAACTATAAGGCTCAGCATTCCACACTGTTAGGTGTTCACTTAGTTTAAGTGAGATTTAAGTGCACCATTTCTCATACACACATTAATACGCACAATTGCGCTGTCACATATTAGCGAATGCATAAGATCCTGTATGAAAATGCTGTTTATTAGCTTCATGCGCACGCATCTGCTCCAAGTTAACTAGCGTCTTTACATCACACCCCGCATACTTACACATTACATATTCACATAAAAGGTTTAATAAGCTTTAAAGTATAAGATTTAAGTTTGTTCATTTAGCATAAATGCTGTGAAATAAAGATTATTTGGTAACTAAGGTTTTATACATGATAAGTAAGCCGTGATTGGTATTGTACTGATGCGTACTCTTTCAACAGTATTCCGGTACCATCGGTGGGGAGATCGCATCATCCATTCTCAACTTATGGACCGCAGAGACTTTAAGCAACAAAATGTACATTATATGAACAACTGTTAGGATGATTGCATGAGGCAGGAAACCAGAGACCCCCAGTTGTTAGAGGCTGGGTTGTGTCTATTTGAATCAACCTGTTAAATGCCTTGTAACATATGCCCTCTCCGTTATGACCAATGGTATTAGCAACAAACTTCTCTATTGTGTTGTTTATTTCTGGGGGGTATAAATATGCTCTGATCCTGGGTTCCTGGTCTTTGTGCTGAATGCTGAGGGACGAGGGGTTTCTTGCTGATGCCTAACATCTGGACCAGAGAGCGCTGCGTATGTATAATTGTACTTGGGTCTGTATAATCTCTTTGCGCTAAGATTATATGAGGATCATAGCATGTAACTGCTGTACTTTTACTTGAATAATACTTTGTGCTTTGGAACCACAGGTTCTACGTCTGGAGTCTTTATTTACTGGATGACTGTGTACGCAAATTAGCGTCATCCTTAGAGGTTTATAGGAAGGATATTAGAAGGTATAGGCAGGGGTATATAGAGGTTCAAAGGCAGAATCCTTAAGTATAAAGTCAGAGGCGATGGGAAGCACACTGTTCTCCAGCAAAGCTTCAATTTTTGCCTTCACTGGAACTAAATGAGCAAACCATGAAATACAGCCCCAGTCTATAATACCTGCTGCACCTCGTGTTACTGCTGACTCTACACATTAGGGCTGGAATGCATCACTCCAGAGAAGGTGTTTCTATTCTTCTAGAGCCCAATGGCTGTGTGTTTTATGCCACTACAGCCGACGTTGGCATCATGGTGATCCGTGGCTTCTATTCAGCTGCTCGGCCATGGAAACCTCATTCATGAACCTCCCGATGAACAGTTCTTGTGCTGATGATGGTTACATAGGAAGAGTGGAGGCTGGTGGTGACCGAAAACAGACTAATGTAACACGCTGCAGTACTATGCAAATAAATGTGCGAGCCAGCGTAGAATAAATGTGCGAGCTAGCGTAGAATAAATGTGCGAGCTAGCGTAGCTGCAGCTTCTATGCTAAGCTCTTGTCACTCCTCAACGTTTCCACATTACAGTAGCAGCACATACAGGTGCCCGGGGCAGATATGTAGGAAAGGTGACCTGCTAATGTGTGACCATGGTGATTACAGGGCTGCACGCTGGATGCTATATACCTGCTAATGTGTGACCATGGTGATTACAGGGCTGCACGCTGGATGCTATATACCTGCTAATGTGTGACCACGGTGATTACAGGGCTGCACGCTGGGTGTTATATACCTGCTAATGTGTGACCACGGTGATTACAGGGCTGCACGCTGGATGTTATATACCTGCTAATGTGTGACCATGGTGATTGCAGGGCTGCACGCTGGATGTTATATACCTGCTAATGTGTGACCATGGTGATTGCAGGGCTGCACGCTGGATGTTATATACCTGCTAATGCGTGACCATGGTGATTGCAGCGCTGCACACTGGATGCTATATACCTGCTAATGTGTGACCACGGTGATTGCAGGGCTGCACGCTGGATGTTATATACCTGCTAATGTGTGACCATGGTGATTGCAGGGCTGCACGCTGGGTGTTATATACCTGCTAATGTGTGACCATGGTGATTGCAGGGCTGCACGCTGGGTGTTACATACCTGCTAATGTGTGACCACGGTGATTGCAGGGCTGCACGCTGGATACTATATACCTGCTAATGTGTGACCATGGTGATTGCAGGGATGCACGCTGGGTGTTATATACCTGCTAATGTGTGACCATGGTGATTGCAGGGCTGCACGCTGGATGCTATATACCTGCTAATGTGTGACCATGGTGATTGCAGGGCTGCACGCTGGATGCTATATACCTGCTAATGTGTGACCATGGTGATTGCAGGGCTGCACGCTGGATGTTATATACCTGCTAATGTGTGACCACGGTGATTGCAGGGCTGCACGCTGGGTGTTATATACCTGCTAATGTGTGACCACGGTGATTGCAGGGCTGCACGCTGGATGTTATATACCTGCTAATGTGTGACCATGGTGATTGCAGGGCTGCACGCTGGATGTTATATACCTGCTAATGTGTGACCATGGTGATTGCAGGGCTGCACGCTGGATGTTATATACCTGCTAATGTGTGACCACGGTGATTGCAGGGCTGCACGCTGGGTGTTATATACCTGCTAATGTGTGACCACGGTGATTGCAGGGCTGCACGCTGGATGTTATATACCTGCTAATGTGTGACCACGGTGATTGCAGGGCTGCACGCTGGATGTTATATACCTGCTAATGTGTGACCACGGTGATTGCAGGGCTGCACGCTGGATGTTATATACCTGCTAATGTGTGACCACGGTGATTGCAGGGCTGCACGCTGGGTGTTATATACCTGCTAATGTGTGACCATGGTGATTGCAGGGCTGCACGCTATATACCTGCTAATGTGTCACCATGGTGATTGCAGGGCTGCACGCTGGATGCTATATACCTGCTAATGTGTGACCATGGTGATGGCAGGGCTGCACGCTGGATGCTATATACCTGCTAATGTGTGACCATGGTGATTGCAGGGCTGCACGCTGGATGTTATATACCTGCTAATGTGTGACCATGGTGATTGCAGGGCTGCACGCTATATACCTGCTAATGTGTGACCATGGTGATTGCAGGGCTGCACGCTGGGTGTTATATACCTGCTAATGTGTGACCATGGTGATTGCAGGGCTGCACGCTGGATGCTATATACCTGCTAATGTGTGACCATGGTGATTGCAGGGCTGCACGCTGGATGCTATATACCTGCTAATGTGTGACCATGGTGATTGCAGGGCTGCACGCTGGATGCTATATACCTGCTAATGTGTGACCACGGTGATTGCAGGGCTGCACGCTGGGTGTTATATACCTGCTAATGTGTGACCACGGTGATTGCAGGGCTGCACGCTGGGTGTTATATACCTGCTAATGTGTGACCATGGTGATTGCAGGGCTGCACGCTGGGTGTTATATACCTGCTAATGTGTGACCATGGTGATTGCAGGGCTGCACGCTGGATGTTATATACCTGCTAATGTGTGACCACGGTGATTGCAGGGCTGCACGCTGAATGTTATATACCTGCTAATGTGTGACCACGGTGATTGCAGGGCTGCACGCTGGGTGTTATATACCTGCTAATGTGTGACCATGGTGATTGCAGGGCTGCACGCTATATACCTGCTAATGTGTGACCATGGTGATTGCAGGGCTGCACGCTGGATGCTATATACCTGCTAATGTGTGACCATGGTGATTGCAGGGCTGCACGCTGGATGCTATATACCTGCTAATGTGTGACCATGGTGATTGCAGGGCTGCACGCTGGATGTTATATACCTGCTAATGTGTGACCATGGTGATTGCAGGGCTGCACGCTATATACCTGCTAATGTGTGAGTGTGTGACCATGGTGATTGCAGGGCTGCACGCTGGATGCTATATACCTGCTAATGTGTGACCATGGTGATTGCAGGGCTGCACGCTGGATGCTATATACCTGCTAATGTGTGACCATGGTGATTGCAGGGCTGCACGCTGGATGTTATATACCTGCTAATGTGTGACCATGGTGATTGCAGGGCTGCACGCTATATACCTGCTAATGTGTGACCATGGTGATTGCAGGGCTGCACGCTGGGTGTTATATACCTGCTAATGTGTGACCATGGTGATTGCAGGGCTGCACGCTGGATGCTATATACCTGCTAATGTGTGACCATGGTGATTGCAGGGCTGCACGCTGGATGCTATATACCTGCTAATGTGTGACCACGGTGATTGCAGGGCTGCACGCTGGGTGTTATATACCTGCTAATGTGTGACCATGGTGATTGCAGGGCTGCACGCTGGGTGTTATATACCTGCTAATGTGTGACCATGGTGATTGCAGGGCTGCACGCTGGGTGTTATATACCTGCTAATGTGTGACCATGGTGATTGCAGGGCTGCACGCTGGATGTTATATACCTGCTAATGTGTGACCACGGTGATTGCAGGGCTGCACGCTGAATGTTATATACCTGCTAATGTGTGACCACGGTGATTGCAGGGCTGCACGCTGGGTGTTATATACCTGCTAATGTGTGACCATGGTGATTGCAGGGCTGCACGCTGTATACCTGCTAATGTGTGACCATGGTGATTGCAGGGCTGCACGCTGGGTGTTATATACCTGCTAATGTGTGACCATGGTGATTGCAGGGCTGCACGCTGGGTGTTATATACCTGCTAATGTGTGACCATGGTGATTGCAGGGCTGCACGCTGGGTGTTATATACCTGCTAATGTGTGACAATGGTGATTGCAGGGCTGCACGCTGGGTGTTATATACCTGCTAATATGTGACCATGGTGATTGCAGGGCTGCACGCTGGATGCTATATACCTGCTAATGTGTGACCATGGTGATTGCAGGGCTGCACGCTGGATGCTATATACCTGCTAATGTGTGACCATGGAGATTGCAGGGCTGCACGCTGGATGCTATATACCTGCTAATGTGTGACCATGGTGATTGCAGGGCTGCACGCTGGATGTTATATACCTGCTAATGTGTGACCATGGTGATTGCAGGGCTGCACGCTGGATGTTATATACCTGCTAATGTGTGACCATGGTGATTGCAGGGCTGCACGCTATATACCTGCTAATGTGTGACCATGGTGATTGCAGGGCTGCACGCTGGATGCTATATACCTGCTAATGTGTGACCATGGTGATTGCAGGGCTGCACGCTGGGTGTTATATACCTGCTAATGTGTGACCATGGTGATTGAAGGGCTGCACGCTGGGTGTTATATACCTGCTAATGTGTGACCATGGTGATTGCAGGGCTGCACGCTGGATGCTATATACCTGCTAATGTGTGACCATGGTGATTGCAGGGCTGCACGCTATATACCTGCTAATGTGTGACCATGGTGATTGCAGGGCTGCACGCTGGATGTTATATACCTGCTAATGTGTGACCATGGTGATTGCAGGGCTGCACGCTGGGTGTTATATACCTGCTAATATGTGACCATGGTGATTGCAGGGCTGCACGCTGGATGCTATATACCTGCTAATGTGTGACCATGGTGATTGCAGGGCTGCACGCTGGATGCTATATACCTGCTAATGTGTGACCATGGTGATTGCAGGGCTGCACGCTGGATGTTATATACCTGCTAATGTGTGACCATGGTGATTGCAGGGCTGCACGCTGGGTGTTATATACAGTGCCTTGCAAAAGTATTCACCCCCTTTGCATTTTTTCTTGTTTTGTTGTCTCACAACCTGCAATTAAAATGGATTGTTTGACGGTGTGCATCAATTAATTCCCAGAACATGCCTACAACTGTGACGTTGTGTTTTTTTAATATTATGAAACAAACAACATTTAGGACAACATAACAGAAAACTTCAGCGTGCATAACTATTCACCCCCCTAAAGTCAATACTTTGCTGAGCCACCTTTTGCGGCAATTACAGCTGCAAGTCGCTTTGGATAAATCCCTATGAGCTTGCCACATCTTGCCCCTGGGATTTTTGCCCATTCCTCAAGGTAAACCTGCTCCAGCTCCTTCATGTTGGATGGTTTCCGCTTGTGAACCGCAATCTTCAAGTCTGACCACGGATTCTAACTTGGACTGAGATCTGGGCTGTGACTAGGCCATTCCAACACATTTACATGTTTCCCCTTACACCACCCGAGTGTTGCTTTAGCAGTATGCTTCTGGCCATTGTCCTGTAGGCATGTTCTGTGAATGAAATGACGCACACCTTCACACAATCCATTGTAATTCCGGGTTGTGAGGCAACACAACATGAAAAATGCAAAGGGGGTGAATACTTTTGCAAGGCACTGTATACAAGGAGTCCTATTGCTTTCTGGATCGGCAGGCTGACTAATGACATCATCTGCGTGCCTATGAGCAGAGACGCATCATTGCTGGCAAAGCCCCAGGATGGGTCTCAGAGCCGGGGACAGAGGGCAAATTAGAAGTAATAAGGAGGGTTACATTTGAACAATACCCATTGCAAGGGGTTAAATAGGGCAACGGAGCATTAGAGCATCATACAGAGATATAAAAAGGTTACACGCTTTTCTCACTAACATTTGGGAGGGGGGGAAGACTGTCAGGTAATGGGACCTCATTATACTCTAGATTGTACAATCAGCGCCTGTGTAATTGTCGAATTTGATGCTAATGATTAATGAATTAAACATGTGCCATCAATTAGTCCTGGGAGAATAATTCTGCATAAAGCTGCGGGTAATGTAATTACAGGAACAGACATAACGAGCTGTTCACATCCTGCATCAGAGAGTGGGTGAGGGGAAGAGACCCCCAGATTGTACAGCGTGGTCACATAGAAACACAGACTGCTATATAATCTATAGGCACGTTATAATCAGACCTACATGTCCCAATGGTCCCAGCTCAGCCAGGTCTATGGTACTGGGCTAGAACACATTGCCTATATGTAACATAATTACCTGCCTGGGTAGAGTGCAAGCTCTAGCAGCAAGAAACAAGTCAAGCATATTATTATCCTGTATTGATATAGCAGCCCAAACATCCACACAGTGTAATAGCGGGTATAGAGAGCCCAGTACATACCGCACAGGGGTCAGACCAGGCAGAATACACAACATGTAGGATAATACCCGGAAAAAATATAACACAGAAGACGTAATAGGAAAGGTAGAGACAAGATAAATAATAGAACCCACAAGTGGATGGGGTGGGAGCAGACAAGAACACAAGCAAGGCTGAGACAGGAGGGGCACACAGACAGGAGGGGCACACAGAAGGAGACAGGAGGGGCACACAGAAGGAGACCGGAGGGGCACACAGAAGGAGACAGGAGGGGCACACAGAAGGAGACCGGAGGGGCACACAGAAGGAGACCGGAGGGGCACACAGAAGGAGACAGGAGCGGCACACAGAAGGAGACAGGAGCGGCACACAGAAGGAGACAGGAGCGGCACACAGAAGGAGACAGGAGCGGCACACAGAAGGAGACAGGAGCGGCACACAGAAGGAGACAGGAGCGGCACACAGAAGGAGACAGGAGGGGCACACAGAAGGAGAACGGAGGGGCACACAGAAGGAGACAGGAGGGAGACAGGAGGGGCACACAGAAGGAGACAGGAGGGGCACACAGACAGGAGGGGCACACAGGATACTGGAGGGGCACACAGGAGACTGGAGAGGCACACAGAAGGAGACAGGAGGGGCACACAGAAGGAGACAGGAGGGGCACACAGAAGGAGACAGGAGGGGCACACAGAAGGAGAACGGAGGGGCACACAGAAGGAGAACGGAGGGGCACACAGAAGGAGAACGGAGGGGCACACAGAAGGAGACAGGAGGGAGACAGGAGGGGCACACAGAAGGAGACAGGAGGGGCACACAGAAGGAGACAGGAGGGGCACACAGAAGGAGACAGGAGGGGCACACAGAAGGAGACAGGAGGGGCACACAGAAGATGAACGGAGGGGCACACAGAAGGAGAACGGAGGGGCACACAGAAGGAGACAGGAGGGAGACAGGAGGGGCACACAGAAGGAGACAGGAGGGGCACACAGAAGGAGACAGGAGGGGCACACAGAAGGAGACAGGAGGGGCACACAGAAGGAGACAGGAGGGGCACACAGAAGGAGACCGGAGGGGCACACAGAAGGAGACAGGAGGGGCACACAGAAGGAGACAGGAGGGGCACACAGAAGGAGACAGGAGGGGCACACAGAAGGAGACCGGAGGGGCACACAGAAGGAGACAGGAGAGGCACACAGAAGGAGACAGGAGGGGCACACAGAAGGAGACAGGAGCGGCACACAGAAGGAGACAGGAGGGGCACACAGAAGGAGAACGGAGGGGCACACAGAAGGAGACAGGAGGGAGACAGGAGGGGCACACAGAAGGAGACAGGAGGGGCACACAGAAGGAGAACGGAGGGGCACACAGAAGGAGACAGGAGGGAGACAGGAGGGGCACACAGAAGGAGACAGGAGGGGCACACAGACAGGAGGGGCACACAGGAGACTGGAGGGGCACACAGGAGACTGGAGGGGCACACAGGAGACTGGAGGGGCACACAGGAGACTGGAGGGGCACACAGGAGACTGGAGGGGCACACAGGAGACTGGAGGGGCACACAGGAGACTGGAGGGGCACACAGGAGACTGGAGGGGCACACAGGAGACTGGAGGGGCACACAGAAGGAGACAGGAGGGGCACACAGAAGGAGAACGGAGGGGCACACAGAAGGAGAACGGAGGGGCAAACAGAAGGAGAACGGAGGGGCACACAGAAGGAGAACGGAGGGGCCCCCAGAAGGATGACGGAGGGGCACACAGAAGGAGAATGGAGGGGCACACAGAAGGAGAACGGAGGGGCACACAGAGGGAGAACGGAGGGGCACACAGAGGGAGAACGGAGGGGCACACAGAAGGAGACAGGAGGGAGACAGGAGGGGCACACAGAAGGAGACAGGAGGGGCACACAGAAGGAGACAGGAGGGGCACACAGAAGGAGACAGGAGGGGCACACAGAAGGAGACAGGAGGGAGACAGGAGGGGCACACAGGAGACAGGAGGGGCACACAGAAGGAGACAGGAGGGGCACACAGAAGGAGACAGGAGGGAGACAGGAGGGGCACACAGAAGGAGACAGGAGGGAGACAGGAGGGGCACACAGAAGGAGACAGGAGGGGCACACAGAAGGAGACAGGAGGGAGACAGGAGGGGCACACAGAAGGAGACAGGAGGGAGACAGGAGGGGCACACAGAAGGAGACAGGAGGGAGACAGGAGGGGCACACAGAAGGAGACAGGAGGGGCACACAGAAGGAGACAGGAGGGAGACAGGAGGGGCACACAGAAGGAGACAGGAGGGAGACAGGAGGGGCACACAGAAGGAGACAGGAGGGAGACAGGAGGGGCACACAGAAGGAGACAGGAGGGGCACACAGAAGGAGACAGGAGGGAGACAGGAGGGGCACACAGAAGGAGACAGGAGGGAGACAGGAGGGGCACACAGAAGGAGACAGGAGGGGCACACAGAAGGAGACAGGAGGGGCACACAGCAGGAGACAGGAGGGGCACACAGAAGGAGACAGGAGGGGCACACAGAAGGAGACAGGAGGGAGACAGGAGGGGCACACAGAAGGAGACAGGAGGGGCACACAGAAGGAGACAGGAGGGGCACACAGAAGGAGACCGGAGGGGCACACAGAAGGAGACCGGAGGGGCACACAGAAGGAGACCGGAGGGGCACACAGAAGGAGACCGGAGGGGCACACAGCAGGAGACAGGAGGGAGACAGGAGGGGCACACAGAAGGAGACAGGAGGGGCACACAGAAGGGGACAGGAGGGGCACACAGGAGGAGACCGGAGGGGCACACAGGAGGAGACCGGAGGGGCACACAGAAGGAGACAGGAGGGAGACCGGAGGGGCACACAGAAGGAGACCGGAGGGGCACACAGAAGGAGACCGGAGGGGCACACAGAAGGAGACCGGAGGGGCACACAGAAGGACACCGGAGGGGCACACAGAAGGACACCGGAGGGGCACACAGAAGGACACCGGAGGGGCACACAGAAGGACCCCGGAGGGGCACACAGAAGGAGACCGGAGGGGCACACAGAAGGAGACCGGAGGGGCACACAGAAGGAGACCGGAGGGGCACACAGAAGGAGACCGGAGGGGCACACAGAAGGAGACCGGAGGGGCACACAGAAGGAGACCGGAGGGGCACACAGAAGGAGACCGGAGGGGCACACAGAAGGAGACCGGAGGGGCACACAGAAGGAGACTGGAGGGAGACCAGAGGGGCACACAGAAGGAGACTGGAGGGGCACACAGAAGGAGACTGGAGGGAGACCAGAGGGGCACACAGAAGGAGACCGGAGGGGCACACAGCAGGAGACAGGAGGGGCACACAGCAGGAGACAGGAGGGGCACACAGAAGGAGACAGGAGGGGCACACAGAAGGAGACAGGAGGGAGACAGGAGGGGCACACAGAAGGAGACAGGAGGGGCACACAGAAGGAGACAGGAGGGAGACAGGAGGGGCACACAGAAGGAGACCGGAGGGGCACACAGAAGGAGACCGGAGGGGCACACAGAAGGAGACCGGAGGGGCACACAGAAGGAGACCGGAGGGGCACACAGAAGGAGACCGGAGGGGCACACAGAAGGATACCGGAGGGGCACACAGAAGGATACCGGAGGGGCACACAGAAGGAGACCGGAGGGGCACACAGAAGGAGACCGGAGGGGCACACAGAAGGAGACTGGAGGGAGACCAGAGGGGCACACAGAAGGAGACTGGAGGGGCACACAGAAGGAGACTGGAGGGAGACCAGAGGGGCACACAGAAGGAGACCGGAGGGGCACACAGCAGGAGACAGGAGGGGCACACAGCAGGAGACAGGAGGGGCACACAGAAGGAGACAGGAGGGAGACAGGAGGGGCACACAGAAGGAGACCGGAGGGGCACACAGAAGGAGACCGGAGGGGCACACAGAAGGACACCGGAGGGGCACACAGAAGGACACCGGAGGGGCACACAGAAGGACACCGGAGGGGCACACAGAAGGACCCCGGAGGGGCACACAGAAGGAGACCGGAGGGGCACACAGAAGGATACCGGAGGGGCACACAGAAGGAGACCGGAGGGGCACACAGAAGGAGACCGGAGGGGCACACAGAAGGAGACCGGAGGGGCACACAGAAGGAGACCGGAGGGGCACACAGAAGGAGACCGGAGGGGCACACAGAAGGAGACTGGAGGGAGACCAGAGGGGCACACAGAAGGAGACTGGAGGGGCACACAGAAGGAGACTGGAGGGAGACCAGAGGGGCACACAGAAGGAGACCGGAGGGGCACACAGCAGGAGACAGGAGGGGCACACAGCAGGAGACAGGAGGGGCACACAGAAGGAGACAGGAGGGGCACACAGAAGGAGACAGGAGGGAGACAGGAGGGGCACACAGAAGGAGACAGGAGGGGCACACAGAAGGAGACAGGAGGGAGACAGGAGGGGCACACAGAAGGAGACAGGAGGGGCACACAGAAGGAGACAGGAGGGAGACAGGAGGGGCACACAGAAGGAGACCGGAGGGGCACACAGAAGGAGACCGGAGGGGCACACAGAAGGAGACCGGAGGGGCACACAGAAGGAGACCGGAGGGGCACACAGAAGGAGACCGGAGGGGCACACAGAAGGATACCGGAGGGGCACACAGAAGGAGACCGGAGGGGCACACAGAAGGAGACCGGAGGGGCACACAGAAGGAGACCGGAGGGGCACACAGAAGGAGACTGGAGGGAGACCAGAGGGGCACACAGAAGGAGACTGGAGGGGCACACAGAAGGAGACTGGAGGGAGACCAGAGGGGCACACAGAAGGAGACCGGAGGGGCACACAGCAGGAGACAGGAGGGGCACACAGCAGGAGACAGGAGGGGCACACAGAAGGAGACAGGAGGGGCACACAGAAGGAGACAGGAGGGGCACACAGAAGGAGACAGGAGGGGCACACAGAAGGAGACAGGAGGGGCACACAGAAGGAGACAGGAGGGGCACACAGAAGGAGACAGGAGGGGCACACAGGAGACAGGAGGGGCACACAGAAGGAGACAGGAGGGGCACACAGAAGGAGACAGGAGGGGCACACAGAATGAGACAGGAGGGGCACACAGAATGAGACAGGAGGGGCACACAGAATGAGACAGGGGTAGGTATAGGTTGGACAGGTGAGTGTGCAGTTAAGGAGTATTTTAAGGAATGCTTACACCTCCGGACACTGGCAGAGGGGTGAGACAGGTATAATACAGGGCTACCTGTCAGAGGGGTGAGTCAGGTGTAATACAGGGCTACCTGTCAGAGGGGTGAGACAGGTGTAAAACAGGGCTACCTGTCAGAGGGGTGAGACAGGTGTTATACAGTGCTACCTGCACAAGTGTGAATAAGGCGTTATACAGTGCTACCTGTCACAGGTGTGAATCAGGTGTAATACAGTGCTACCTGTCACAGGTGTGCATCAGGTGTAATACAGAGTTACCTGTCAGAGGGGTGAGTCAGGTGTAATACAGAGTTACCTGTCAGAGGGGTGAGTCAGGTGTAATACAGTGCTTCCTGTCACAGGTGTGAATCAGGTGTAATACAGTGCTACCTGTCACAGGTGTGCATCAGGTGTAATACAGAGTTACCTGTCAGAGGGGTGAGTCAGGTGTAATACAGGGCTACCTGTCAGAGGGGTGAGTCAGGTGTAATACAGGGCTACCTGTCAGAGGGGTGTGTCAGGTGTAATACAGGGCTACCTGTCAGAGGGGTGAGTCAGGTGTAATACAGAGCTACCTGTCAGAGAGGTGAGTCAGGTCTAATACAGGGCTACCTGTCAGAGGGGTGAGTCAGGTCTAATACAGGGCTACCTGTCAGAGAGGTGAGTCAGGTCTAATACAGGGCTACCTGTCAGAGGGGTGAGACAGGTGTAATACAGTGCTACCTGTCAGAGGGGTGAGTCAGGTGTAATACAGGGCTACCTGTCAGAGGGGTGAGTCAGGTGTAATACAGGGCTACCTGTCAGAGAGGTGAGTCAGGTGTAATACAGGGCTACCTGTCAGAGAGGTGAGTCAGGTGTAATACAGGGCTACCTGTCAGAGGGGTGAGTCAGGTGTAATACAGGGCTACCTGTCAGAGGGGTGTGTCAGGTGTAATACAGGGCTACCTGTCAGAGGGGTGAGTCAGGTGTAATACAGAGCTACCTGTCAGAGAGGTGAGTCAGGTCTAATACAGGGCTACCTGTCAGAGGGGTGAGTCAGGTCTAATACAGGGCTACCTGTCAGAGAGGTGAGACAGGTGTAATACAGTGCTACCTGTCAGAGGGGTGAGTCAGGTGTAATACAGGGCTACCTGTCAGAGGGGTGAGTCAGGTGTAATACAGGGCTACCTGTCAGAGGGGTGAGTCAGGTGTAATACAGGGCTACCTGTCAGAGAGGTGAGTCAGGTGTAATACAGGGCTACCTGTCAGAGGGGTGAGTCAGGTGTAATACAGGGCTACCTGTCAGAGGGGTGTGTGAGGTGTAATACAGGGCTACCTGTCAGAGGGGTGAGTCAGGTGTAATACAGGGCTACCTGTCAGAGGGGTGAGTCAGGTGTAATACAGGGCTACCTGTCAGAGGGGTGTGTGAGGTGTAATACAGGGCTACCTGTCAGAGGGGTGAGTCAGGTGTAATACAGGGCTACCTGTCAGAGGGGTGTGTCAGGTGTAATACAGGGCTACCTGTCAGAGGGGTGAGTCAGGTGTAATACAGAGCTACCTGTCAGAGAGGTGAGTCAGGTCTAATACAGGGCTACCTGTCAGAGGGGTGAGTCAGGTCTAATACAGGGCTACCTGTCAGAGAGGTGAGACAGGTGTAATACAGGGCTACCTGTCAGAGGGGTGAGTCAGGTGTAATACAGGGCTACCTGTCAGAGGGGTGAGTCAGGTGTAATACAGGGCTACCTGTCAGAGGGGTGAGTCAGGTGTAATACAGGGCTACCTGTCAGAGAGGTGAGTCAGGTGTAATACAGGGCTACCTGTCAGAGGGGTGAGTCAGGTGTAATACAGGGCTACCTGTCAGAGGGGTGAGTCAGGTGTAATACAGGGCTACCTGTCAGAGGGGTGAGTCAGGTGTAATACAGGGCTACCTGTCAGAGAGGTGAGTCAGGTGTAATACAGGGCTACCTGTCAGAGGGGTGAGTCAGGTGTAATACAGGGCTACCTGTCAGAGGGGTGTGTGAGGTGTAATACAGGGCTACCTGTCAGAGGGGTGAGTCAGGTGTAATACAGGGCTACCTGTCAGAGGGGTGAGTCAGGTGTAATACAGGGCTACCTGTCAGAGGGGTGTGTGAGGTGTAATACAGGGCTACCTGTCAGAGGGGTGAGTCAGGTGTAATACAGGGCTACCTGTCAGAGGGGTGTGTCAGGTGTAATACAGGGCTACCTGTCAGAGGGGTGAGTCAGGTGTAATACAGAGCTACCTGTCAGAGAGGTGAGTCAGGTCTAATACAGGGCTACCTGTCAGAGGGGTGAGTCAGGTCTAATACAGGGCTACCTGTCAGAGAGGTGAGACAGGTGTAATACAGGGCTACCTGTCAGAGGGGTGAGTCAGGTGTAATACAGGGCTACCTGTCAGAGGGGTGAGTCAGGTGTAATACAGGGCTACCTGTCAGAGGGGTGAGTCAGGTGTAATACAGGGCTACCTGTCAGAGAGGTGAGTCAGGTGTAATACAGGGCTACCTGTCAGAGGGGTGAGTCAGGTGTAATACAGGGCTACCTGTCAGAGGGGTGAGTCAGGTGTAATACAGGGCTACCTGTCAGAGGGGTGAGTCAGGTGTAATACAGAGCTACCTGTCAGAGAGGTGAGTCAGGTCTAATACAGGGCTACCTGTCAGAGGGGTGAGTCAGGTCTAATACAGGGCTACCTGTCAGAGAGGTGAGACAGGTGTAATACAGGGCTACCTGTCAGAGGGGTGAGTCAGGTGTAATACAGGGCTACCTGTCAGAGGGGTGAGTCAGGTGTAATACAGGGCTACCTGTCAGAGGGGTGAGTCAGGTGTAATACAGGGCTACCTGTCAGAGAGGTGAGTCAGGTGTAATACAGGGCTACCTGTCAGAGGGGTGTGTCAGGTGTAATACAGGGCTACCTGTCAGAGGGGTGAGTCAGGTGTAATACAGAGCTACCTGTCAGAGAGGTGAGTCAGGTCTAATACAGGGCTACCTGTCAGAGGGGTGAGTCAGGTGTAATACAGGGCTACCTGTCAGAGGGGTGAGTCAGGTGTAATACAGGGCTACCTGTCAGAGAGGTGAGTCAGGTGTAATACAGGGCTACCTGTCAGAGGGGTGAGTCAGGTGTAATACAGGGCTACCTGTCAGAGGGGTGAGTCAGGTGTAATACAGGGTTACCTGTCACAGGTATGCATCAGGTGTAATACAGTGCTACCTGTCAGAGGGGTGAGACAGGTGTAATACAGGGCTGTCAGAGGGGTGAGTCAGGTGTAATACAGGGCTACCTGTCAGAGGGGTGAGTCAGGTGTAATACAGGGTTACCTGTCAGAGGGGTGAGTCAGGTCTAATACAGGGCTACCTGTCAGAGAGGTGAGACAGGTGTAATACAGGGCTACCTGTCAGAGAGGTGAGTCAGGTGTAATACAGGGCTACCTGTCAGAGAGGTGAGACAGGTGTAATACAGGGCTACCTGTCAGAGGGGTGAGACAGGTGTAATACAGGGCTACCTGTCAGAGAGGTGAGACAGGTGTAATACAGGGCTACCTGTCAGAGAGGTGAGTCAGGTGTAATACAGGGCTACCTGTCAGAGAGGTGAGACAGGTGTAATACAGGGCTACCTGTCAGAGAGGTGAGACAGGTGTAATACAGGGCTACCTGTCAGAGGGGTGAGACAGGTGTAATACAGGGCTACCTGTCAGAGAGGTGAGACAGGTGTAATACAGGGCTACCTGTCAGAGAGGTGAGTCAGGTGTAATACAGGGCTACCTGTCAGAGAGGTGAGACAGGTGTAATACAGGGCTACCTGTCAGAGGGGTGAGACAGGTGTAATACAGGGCTACCTGTCAGAGGGGTGAGACAGGTGTAATACAGGGCTACCTGTCAGAGGGGTGAGTCAGGTGTAATACAGGGCTACCTGTCAGAGGGGTGAGTCAGGTGTAATACAGGGCTACCTGTCAGAGGGGTGAGTCAGGTGTAATACAGGGTTACCTGTCACAGGTATGCATCAGGTGTAATACAGTGCTACCTGTCAGAGGGGTGAGACAGGTGTAATACAGGGCTGTCAGAGGGGTGAGTCAGGTGTAATACAGGGCTACCTGTCAGAGGGGTGAGTCAGGTGTAATACAGGGTTACCTGTCAGAGGGGTGAGTCAGGTCTAATACAGGGCTACCTGTCAGAGAGGTGAGACAGGTGTAATACAGGGCTACCTGTCAGAGAGGTGAGTCAGGTGTAATACAGGGCTACCTGTCAGAGAGGTGAGACAGGTGTAATACAGGGCTACCTGTCAGAGGGGTGAGACAGGTGTAATACAGGGCTACCTGTCAGAGGGGTGAGTCAGGTGTAATACAGGGCTACCTGTCAGAGAGGTGAGACAGGTGTAATACAGGGCTACCTGTCAGAGAGGTGAGTCAGGTGTAATACAGGGCTACCTGTCAGAGAGGTGAGACAGGTGTAATACAGGGCTACCTGTCAGAGAGGTGAGACAGGTGTAATACAGGGCTACCTGTCAGAGAGGTGAGACAGGTGTAATACAGGGCTACCTGTCAGAGGGGTGAGACAGGTGTAATACAGGGCTACCTGTCAGAGAGGTGAGACAGGTGTAATACAGGGCTACCTGTCAGAGAGGTGAGTCAGGTGTAATACAGGGCTACCTGTCAGAGAGGTGAGACAGGTGTAATACAGGGCTACCTGTCAGAGAGGTGAGTCAGGTGTAATACAGGGCTACCTGTCAGAGAGGTGAGACAGGTGTAATACAGGGCTACCTGTCAGAGGGGTGAGTCAGGTGTAATACAGGGCTACCTGTCAGAGGGGTGAGTCAGGTGTAATACAGGGCTACCTGTCAGAGGGGTGAGACAGGTGTAATACAGGGCTACCTGTCAGAGAGGTGAGACAGGTGTAATACAGGGCTACCTGTCAGAGAGGTGAGTCAGGTGTAATACAGGGCTACCTGTCAGAGGGGTGAGACAGGTGTAATACAGGGCTACCTGTCAGAGAGGTGAGACAGGTGTAATACAGGGCTACCTGTCAGAGAGGTGAGTCAGGTGTAATACAGGGCTACCTGTCAGAGAGGTGAGACAGGTGTAATACAGGGCTACCTGTCAGAGGGGTGAGACAGGTGTAATACAGGGCTACCTGTCAGAGAGGTGAGACAGGTGTAATACAGGGCTACCTGTCAGAGAGGTGAGTCAGGTGTAATACAGGGCTACCTGTCAGAGAGGTGAGACAGGTGTAATACAGGGCTACCTGTCAGAGAGGTGAGTCAGGTGTAATACAGGGCTACCTGTCAGAGAGGTGAGACAGGTGTAATACAGGGCTACCTGTCAGAGGGGTGAGTCAGGTGTAATACAGGGCTACCTGTCAGAGGGGTGAGTCAGGTGTAATACAGGGCTACCTGTCAGAGGGGTGAGACAGGTGTAATACAGGGCTACCTGTCAGAGAGGTGAGACAGGTGTAATACAGGGCTACCTGTCAGAGAGGTGAGTCAGGTGTAATACAGGGCTACCTGTCAGAGGGGTGAGACAGGTGTAATACAGGGCTACCTGTCAGAGAGGTGAGACAGGTGTAATACAGGGCTACCTGTCAGAGAGGTGAGTCAGGTGTAATACAGGGCTACCTGTCAGAGAGGTGAGACAGGTGTAATACAGGGCTACCTGTCAGAGAGGTGAGTCAGGTGTAATACAGGGCTACCTGTCAGAGAGGTGAGACAGGTGTAATACAGGGCTACCTGTCAGAGGGGTGAGTCAGGTGTAATACAGGGCTACCTGTCAGAGGGGTGAGTCAGGTGTAATACAGGGCTACCTGTCAGAGGGGTGAGACAGGTGTAATACAGGGCTACCTGTCAGAGAGGTGAGACAGGTGTAATACAGGGCTACCTGTCAGAGAGGTGAGTCAGGTGTAATACAGGGCTACCTGTCAGAGGGGTGAGACAGGTGTAATACAGGGCTACCTGTCAGAGAGGTGAGACAGGTGTAATACAGGGCTACCTGTCAGAGAGGTGAGTCAGGTGTAATACAGGGCTACCTGTCAGAGAGGTGAGACAGGTGTAATACAGGGCTACCTGTCAGAGGGGTGAGTCAGGTGTAATACAGGGTTACCTGTCAGAGGGGTGAGTCAGGTGTAATACAGGGCTACCTGTCAGAGGGGTGAGACAGATGTAATACAGGGTTACCTGTCAGAGGGGTGAGACAGGTGTAATACAGGGCTACCTGTCAGAGAGGTGAGTCAGGTGTAATACAGGGCTACCTGTCAGAGAGGTGAGACAGGTGTAATACAGGGCTACCTGTCAGAGGGGTGAGTCAGGTGTAATACAGGGTTACCTGTCAGAGGGGTGAGTCAGGTGTAATACAGGGCTACCTGTCAGAGGGGTGAGACAGATGTAATACAGGGTTACCTGTCAGAGGGGTGAGACAGGTGTAATACAGGGCTACCTGTCAGAGGGGTGAGACAGGTGTAATACAGGGTTACCTGTCAGAGGGGTGAGTCAGGTGTAATACAGGGCTACCTGTCACAGTGAGTCAGGTGTAATACAGGGCTACCTGTCAGAGGGGTGAGACAGATGTAATACAGGGTTACCTGTCAGAGGGGTGAGACAGGTGTAATACAGGGCTACCTGTCAGAGGGGTGTGTCAGGTGTAATACAGGGCTACCTGTCAGAGGGGTGAGTCAGGTGTAATACAGGGCTACCTGTCAGAGGGGTGTGTCAGGTGTAATACAGGGCTACCTGTCAGAGGGGTGTGTCAGGTGTAATACAGGGTTACCTGTCAGAGGGGTGAGACAGGTGTAATACAGGGTTACCTGTCACAGGTATGCATCAGGTGTAATACAGTGCTACCTGTCAGAGGGGTGAGACAGGTGTAATACAGGGTTACCTGTCAGAGGGGTGAGACAGGTGTAATACAGGGTTACCTGTCAGAGGGGTGAGACAGGTGTAATACAGGGTTACCTGTCAGAGGGGTGAGACAGGTGTAATACAGGGTTACCTGTCAGAGGGGTGAGACAGGTGTTGCACATGGCGAAGTAACATTAATTCTGAGAACATTACCTGTCTGTGTAGTTAGTTGGGTGCTGGGGGCTCCACTAGTTGCTCTTGGTGGTCTTTTCCCTGGTACTTTCACTGTGGTTCGAAGCAAATCAATCTGCTTGCCATGTATATTCTGCATGTAATCCTGAGACACAAACAGATAGAATGTAAGACAGACATAAAAGTACACATTCTGGGCCGAGGGGCAGGGCCTGAGCGCTGGTGCCTGAGGGGCAGGAGGACTCTGGGGCAGGGCCTGAGCGCTGGTGCCTGAGGGGCAGGAGGACTCTGGGGCAGGGCCTGAGCGCTGGTGCCTGAGGGGCAGGAGGACTCTGGGGCAGGGTCTGAGCGCTGGTGCCAGAGGGGCAGGAGGACTCTGGGGCAGGGCCTGAGCGCTGGTGCCTGAGGGGCAGGAGGACTCTGGGGCAGGGCCTGAGCACTGGTGCCTGAGGGGCAGGAGGACTCTGGGGCAGGGCCTGAGCACTAGTGCCTGAGGGGCAGGAGGACTCTGGGACAGGGCCTGAGCGCTGGTGCCTGAGGGGCAGGAGGACTCTGGGGCAGGGCCTGAGCGCTGGTGCCTGAGGGGCAGGAGGACTCTGGATCAGGGCCTGAGCGCTGGTGCCTGAGGGGCAGGAGGACTCTGGATCAGGGCCTGAGCGCTGGTGCCTGAGGGGCAGGAGGACTCTGGGGCAGGGCCTGAGCGCTGGTGCCTGAGGGGCAGGAGGACTCTGGATCAGGGCCTGAGCGCTGGTGCCTGAGGGGCAGGAGGACTCTGGGGCAGGGCCGGAGCGCTAGTGCCTGAGGGGCAGGAGGACTCTGGGGCAGGGCCTGAGCGCTGGTGCCTGAGGGGCAGGAGGACTCTGGGGCAGGGCCTGAGGGGCAGGAGGACTCTGGGGCAGGGCCTGAGCACTAGTGCCTGAGGGGTAGGAGGACTCTGGGGGGAATCAGTATCAATCCAGACAGCGGCTGCCCGACACAGGAGGAAATCCTGATCATCCCTAAGGTAAGTACTAACTAAGCTAATTGCTCCCCTTAACCCTCCCTAAGGGGGGCCGAACCCTAACTCCCCCCGAGAGTGCCTAACCCTAACCCTCCCTCCCCCTTGCCTAACCCTAACCTCCCGGGGGGGGTGCCTAACCCTAAGTCCCCACTCCCCCAGGAGCCCTAAACCTAACCCTCCCCCCCACACGGCTGTCCGCGCCCGGCTTACCTTCTATCGGTAAGCCAGGTGTCGGGCTCCTGACACCTGTCATTAATGTCTTGCAGGCAATAAGCAGTCGGGAAGCCGTCGGTCGGGATTACGTCCATCTGTTTCTTGACTGCTTTCCCTCTGGGGCAGGGCCTGAGCGCTAGTGCTTGAGGGGCAGGAGGACTCTGGGGTAGGGCCTGAGTGCTGGTGTCTGAGGGGCAGGGCCTAATGTGCAGGGAACGAGAGCAGGACAACCGTGGGGCAGTGAAGGCATGCAGGGGACAAGGGACAAGCGAGGGGCAAAGAACGAGCGCAGGATGAGCGAGGGGCAAGGGACGAGCGCAGGTGGAGCGAGGGGCAAGGGACGAGCGCAGGTGGAGCGAGGGGCAAGGGACGAGCGCAGGTGGAGCGAGGGGGAAGGGACGAGCGCAGGTGGAGCGAGGGGCAAGGGACGAGCGCAGGAGGTCGAGGGGCAAGGAACGAATGCAAAAGGTACCCATGGGCAAGGATCGAGCGCAGGAGGACCGAGGGTCAAGGGACGAGTGCAGGAGGACCGAGAGGCAAGGAACAAGCGCAGGAGTACCCAGGGGCCAGGGACAAGCGCAGGGGGACCGAGGGGCCAGGGACGAGAGCAGGGGGAACGAGGGGCAAGGGACGAGAGCAGGGGGAACGAGGGGCAAGGGACGAGCGCAGGTGGAGCGAGGGGCAAGGGACGAGCGCAGGTGGAGCGAGGGGCAAGGGACGAGCGCAGGTGGAGCGAGGGGGAAGGGACGAGCGCAGGTGGAGCGAGGGGCAAGGGACGAGCGCAGGAGGTCGAGGGGCAAGGAACGAATGCAAAAGGTACCCATGGGCAAGGATCGAGCGCAGGAGGACCGAGGGTCAAGGGACGAGTGCAGGAGGACCGAGAGGCAAGGAACAAGCGCAGGAGTACCCAGGGGCCAGGGACAAGCGCAGGGGGACCGAGGGGCCAGGGACGAGAGCAGGGGGAACGAGGGGCAAGGGACGAGAGCAGGGGGAACGAGGGGCAAGGGACGAGCGCAGGGGGACCGAGGGGCAAGGGTCGAGCGCAGGGGGACCGAGGGGCAAGGGTCGAGTGCAGGGGGAACGAGGGGGAAAGGGGCGAGTGCAGGGGGACCAAGGGGCAAGGGACGAGTGCAGGGGGACTGAAGCATAAGTCCTGGGCTTAGCTGGACTGGAGAGCAGGGTTCGGCATGTGGCAGCGATGGGCTGGGGACTAGGACATGGCGTGGAGCTGATCGGTAGTGCAGGACTTGCCATATATTTGTGCAGGCTGCAATCACCCCTGGTTAGTAATTAGTGCATCTCATTTCCTGCTCAGTGTAGATTTCACTGGAGCAGCTATTAACATAAATCATTAACACACATTCAATTAACTTCTCCAAACAAGCTAATTGATGCCAAGCAGACAATTAACAGTAGATGACAGTCACAGGATGTGCCGGGAGTATAACTCCACAATACAGTAATAATCATATTAACAGTTACAGATATCACTCCCCATAGTATATGTCACTATATACAGAACAATACAGAGTCACAGGTAACAGGTGAGATAGGATATCACTCCCCATAGTATATGTCACTATATACAGAACAAAACAGCATCACAGGTAACAGGTGAGATAGGAGATCACTCTCCATAGTATATGTCACTATATAACTATATACAGAACAATACAGCGTCACAGGTAACAGGTGAGATAGGAGATCACTCTCCATAGTATATGTCACTATATAACTATATACAGAACAATACAGAGTCACAGGTAACAGGTGAGATAGGAGATCACTCCCCATAGTATATGTCACTATATAACTATATACAGAACAATACAGAGTCACAGGTAACAGGTGAGATAGGATATCACTCCCCATAGTATATATCACTATATAACTATATACAGAACAATACAGCGTCACAGGTAACAGGTGAGATAGGAGATCACTCCCCATAGTATATGTCACTATATAACTATATACAGAACAATACAGAGTCACAGGTAACAGGTGAGATAGGATATCACTCCCCATAGTATATATGTCACTATATAACTATATACAGAACAATACAGTATCACAGGTAACAGGTGAGATAGGATATCACTCCCCATAGTATATATCACTATATAACTATATACAGAACAATACAGCGTCACAGGTAACAGGTGAGATAGGAGATCACTCCCCATAGTATATGTCACTATATAACTATATACAGAACAATACAGAGTCACAGGTAACAGGTGAGATAGGATATCACTCCCCATAGTATATATGTCACTATATAACTATATACAGAACAATACAGTATCACAGGTAACAGGTGAGATAGGATATCACTCTCCATAGTATATATGTCACTATATAACTATACACAGAACAATACAGCGTCACAGGTAACAGGTGAGATAGGAGATCACTCCCCATAGTATATGTCACTATATAACTATATAGAGAACAATACAGAGTCACAGGTAACAGGTGAGATAGGATATCACTCCCCATAGTATATATCACTATATAACTATATACAGAACAATACAGAGTCACAGGTAACAGGTGAGATAGGATATCACTCCCCATAGTATATATCACTATATAACTATATACAGAACAATACAGCGTCACAGGTAACAGGTGAGATAGGATATCACTCCCCATAGTATATATCACTATATACAGAACAATACAGCATTACAGGTAACAGGTGAGATAGGAGATCACTCCCCATAGTATATATCACTATATAACTATATACAGAACAAAACAGCATCACAGGTAACAGGTGAGATAGGATATCACTCCCCATAGTATATGTCACTATATAACTATATACAGAACAATACAGCGTCACAGGTAACAGGTGAGATAGGATATCACTCCCCATAGTATATAGGTCACTATATAACTATATACAGAACAATACAGCATCACAGGTAACAAGTGAGATAGGAGATCACTCCCCATAGTATATGTCACTATATAACTATATACAGAACAATACAGAGTCACAGGTAACAGGTGAGATAGGAGATCACTCACCATACTATATATGTCACTATATAACTATATACAGAACAATACAGCGTCACGGGTAACAGGTGAGATAGGATATCACTCCCCATAGTATATGTCACTATTTAACTATATACAGAACAATACAGCATCACAGGTAACAGGTGAGATAGGATATCACTCCCCATAGTATATGTCACTATATAACTATATACAGAACAATACAGCGTCACAGGTAACAGGTGAGATAGGATATCACTCACCAAACTATATATGTCACTATATAACTATATACAGAACAATACAGCGTCACGGGTAACAGGTGAGATAGGATATCACTCACCAAACTATATATGTCACTATATAACTATATACAGAACAATACAGCGTCACAGGTAACAGGTGAGATAGGATATCACTCCCCATAGTATATGTCACTATTTAACTATATACAGAACAATACAGAGTCACAGGTAACAGGTGAGATAGGATATCACTCCCCATAGTATATGTCACTATATACAGAGTCACAGGTAACAGGTGAGATAGGAGATCACTCCCCATAGTATATGTCACTATATAACTATATACAGAACAATACAGCATTACAGGTAACAGGTGAGATAGGAGATCACTCCCCATAGTATATGTCACTATATAACTATATACAGAACAATACAGAGTCACAGGTAACAGGTGAGATAGGAGATCACTCCCCATAGTATATGTCACTATATAACTATATACAGAACAATACAGAGTCACAGGTAACAGATGAGATAGGAGATCACTCCCCATAGTATATGTCACTATATCACTATATACAGAACAATACAGAGTCACAGGTAACAGGTGAGATAGGATATCACTCTCCATAGTATATATGTCACTATATCACTATATATAGAACAATACAGCGTCACAGGTAACAGGTGAGATAGGATATCACTCCCCATAGTATATGTCACTATATAACTATATACAGAACAATACAGAGTCACAGGTAACAGGTGAGATAGGATATCACTCCCCATAGTATATGTCACTATATAACTATATACAGAACAATACAGAGTCACAGGTAACAGGTGAGATAGGATATCACTCCCCATAGTATATGTCACTATATACAGAACAATACAGAGTCACAGGTAACAGGTGAGATAGGAGATCACTCCCCATTGTATATGTCACTATATAACTATATACAGAACAATACAGCGTCACAGGTAACAGGTGAGATAGGAGATCACTCTCCATAGTAGATGTCACTATATAACTATATACAGAACAATACAGCGTCACAGCTAATAGGTGAGATGGGATATCATTCGCCATAGTATATATGTCACTATATAACTATATACAGAACAATACAGAGTCACAGGTAACAGGTGAGATAGGATATCACTCCCCATAGCATATGTCACTATATAACTATATACAGAATACAGCATCACAGGTAACAGGTGAGATAGGATATCACTCCCCATAGTATATGTCACTATATACAGAACAATACAGAGTCACAGGTAACAGGTGAGATAGGAGATCACTCCCCATAGTATATGTCACTATATAACTATATACAGAACAATACAGAGTCACAGGTAACAGGTGAGATAGGATATCACTCCCCATAGTATATATCACTATATAACTATATACAGAACAATACAGCGTCACAGGTAACAGGTGAGATAGGATATCACTCCCCATAGTATATGTCACTATATAACTATATACAGAATACAGCATCACAGGTAACAGGTGAGATAGGATATCACTCCCCATAGTATATGTCACTATATACAGAACAATACAGAGTCACAGGTAACAGGTGAGATAGGAGATCACTCCCCATAGTATATGTCACTATATAACTATATACAGAACAATACAGCGTCACAGCTAATAGGTGAGATAGGAGATCACTCCCCATAGTATATGTCACTATATAACTATATACAGAACAATACAGAGTCACAGGTGAGATAGGAGATCACTCCCCATAGTATATGTCACTATATAACTATATACAGAACAATACAGCGTCACAGGTAACAGGTGAGATGGGATATCACTCCCCATAGTATATGTCACTATATAACTATATACAGAACAATACAGCGTCACAGGTAACAGGTGAGATAGGAGATCACTCCCCATAGTATATGTCACTATATAACTATATACAGAACAATACAGAGTCACAGGTAACAGGTGAGATAGGAGATCTCTCCCCATAGTATATATCACTATATAACTATATACAGAACAATACAGCGTCACAGGTAACAGGTGAGATAGGAGATCACTCCCCATAGTATATGTCACTATATAACTATATACAGAACAATACAGCATCACAGGTAACAGGTGAGATAGGAGATCACTCCCCATAGTATATGTCACTATATAACTATATACAGAACAATACAGAGTCACAGGTAACAGGTGAGATAGGAGATCACTCCCCATAGTATATGTCACTATATAACTATATACAGAACATACAGAAGTCACAGGTAACAGGTGAGATAGGAGATCACTCCCCATAGTATATATCACTATATACATAACAATACAGCATCACAGGTAACAGGTGAGATAGGATATCACTCCCCATAGTATATATCACTATATAACTATATACAGAACAAAACAGCATCACAGGTAACAGGTGAGATAGGATATCACTCCCCATAGTATATATCACTATATAACTATATACAGAACAATACAGCATCACAGGTAACAGGTGAGATAGGATATCACTCCCCATAGTATATAGGTCACTATATAACTATATACAGAACAATACAGCGTCACAGGTAACAGGTGAGATAGGATATCACTCCCCATAGTATATGTCACTATAATAACTATATACAGAACAATACAGAGTCACAGGTAACAGGTGAGATAGGATATCACTCCCCATAGTATATATCACTATATAACTATATACAGAACAATACAGCATTACAGGTAACAGGTGAGATAGGATATCACTCCCCATAGTATATGTCACTATAATACAGAACAATACAGCATCACAGGTAACAGGTGAGATAGGAGATCACTCCCCATAGTATAGTGTCACTATATAACTATATACAGAACAATACAGCGTCACAGGTAACAGGTGAGATAGGATATCACTCCCCATAGTATATACGTCACTATATAACTATATACAGAACAATACAGCATCACAGGTAACAGGTGAGATAGGATATCACTCCCCATAGTATATAGGTCACTATATAACTATATACAGAACAATACAGCATCACAGGTAATAGGTGAGATAGGAGATCACTCCCCATAGTATATGTCACTATATAACTATATACAGAACAATACAGAGTCACAGGTGAGATAGGAGATCACTCCCCATAGTATATGTCACTATATAACTATATACAGAACAATACAGCGTCACAGGTAACAGGTGAGATGGGATATCACTCCCCATAGTATATGTCACTATATAACTATATACAGAACAATACAGCGTCACAGGTAACAGGTGAGATAGGAGATCACTCCCCATAGTATATGTCACTATATAACTATATACAGAACAATACAGAGTCACAGGTAACAGGTGAGATAGGAGATCTCTCCCCATAGTATATATCACTATATAACTATATACAGAACAATACAGCGTCACAGGTAACAGGTGAGATAGGAGATCACTCCCCATAGTATATGTCACTATATAACTATATACAGAACAATACAGCATCACAGGTAACAGGTGAGATAGGAGATCACTCCCCATAGTATATGTCACTATATAACTATATACAGAACAATACAGAGTCACAGGTAACAGGTGAGATAGGAGATCACTCCCCATAGTATATGTCACTATATAACTATATACAGAACAATACAGAGTCACAGGTAACAGGTGAGATAGGAGATCACTCCCCATAGTATATATCACTATATACATAACAATACAGCATCACAGGTAACAGGTGAGATAGGATATCACTCCCCATAGTATATATCACTATATAACTATATACAGAACAAAACAGCATCACAGGTAACAGGTGAGATAGGATATCACTCCCCATAGTATATATCACTATATAACTATATACAGAACAATACAGCATCACAGGTAACAGGTGAGATAGGATATCACTCCCCATAGTATATAGGTCACTATATAACTATATACAGAACAATACAGCGTCACAGGTAACAGGTGAGATAGGATATCACTCCCCATAGTATATGTCACTATATAACTATATACAGAACAATACAGAGTCACAGGTAACAGGTGAGATAGGATATCACTCCCCATAGTATATATCACTATATAACTATATACAGAACAATACAGCATTACAGGTAACAGGTGAGATAGGATATCACTCCCCATAGTATATGTCACTATATACAGAACAATACAGCATCACAGGTAACAGGTGAGATAGGAGATCACTCCCCATAGTATATGTCACTATATAACTATATACAGAACAATACAGCGTCACAGGTAACAGGTGAGATAGGATATCACTCCCCATAGTATATACGTCACTATATAACTATATACAGAACAATACAGCATCACAGGTAACAGGTGAGATAGGATATCACTCCCCATAGTATATAGGTCACTATATAACTATATACAGAACAATACAGCATCACAGGTAACAGGTGAGATAGGATATCACTCCCCATAGTATATGTCACTATATAACTATATACAGAATACAGCATCACAGGTAACAGGTGAGATAGGATATCACTCCCCATAGTATATGTCACTATATAACTATATACAGAATACAGCATCACAGGTAACAGGTGAGATAGGAGATCACTCCCCATAGTATATGTCACTATATACAGAACAATACAGCGTCACAGGTAACAGGTGAGATAGGATATCACTCCCCATAGTATATGTCACTATATAACTATATACAGAACAATACAGCATTACAGGTAACAGGTGAGATAGGAGATCACTCCCCATAGTATATATCACTATATAACTATATACAGAATACAGCATCACAGGTAACAGGTGAGATAGGAGATCACTCCCCATAGTATATGTCACTATATAACTATATACAGAACAATACAGCGTCACAGGTAACAGGTGAGATAGGAGATCACTCCCCATAGTATATGTCACTATAAAACCATATACAGAACAATACAGAGTCACAGGTAACAGGTGAGATAGGAGATCACTCCCCATAGTATATATGTCACTATATAACTATATACAGAACAATACAGCGTCACAGGTAACAGGTGAGATAGGATATCACTCCCCATAGTATATATGTCACTATATAACTATATACAGAACAATACAGAGTCACAGGTAACAGATGAGATAGGAGATCACTCTCCATAGTATATATGTCACTATATAACTATATACAGAACAATACAGAGTCACAGGTAACAGGTGAGATAGGAGATCACTCTCCATAGTATATATCACTATATAACTATATACAGAACAATACAGAGTCACAGGTAACAGATGAGATAGGAGATCACTCCCCATAGTATATATGTCACTATATAACTATATACAGAACAATACAGCGTCACAGGTAACAGGTGAGATAGGATATCACTCCCCATAGTATATATGTCACTATATAACTATATACAGAACAATACAGAGTCACAGGTAACAGATGAGATAGGAGATCACTCTCCATAGTATATATGTCACTATATAACTATATACAGAACAATACAGTGTCACAGCTAATAGGTGAGATAGGAGATCACTCCCCATAGTATATGTCACTATATAACTATATACAGAACAATACAGCGTCACAGGTAACAGGTGAGATAGGATATCACTCCCCATAGTATATGTCACTATATAACTATATACAGAACAATACAGCGTCACAGGTAACAGGTGAGATAGGAGATCACTCCCCATAGTATATATGTCACTATATAACTATATACAGAACAATACAGTATCACAGGTAACAGGTGAGATAGGATATCACTCCCCATAGTATATGTCACTATATAACTATATACAGAACAATACAGCGTCACAGGTAATAGGTGAGATAGGATATCACTCCCCATAGTATATAGGTCACTATATACAGAACAATACAGAGTCACAGGTAACAGGTGAGATAGGAGATCACTCCCCATAGTATATATCACTATATAACTATATACAGAACAATACAGAGTCACAGCTAATAGGTGAGATAGGATATCACTCCCCATAGTATATATGTCACTATATACAGAACAATACAGAGTCACAGGTAACAGGTGAGATAGGATATCACTCCCCATAGTATATGTCACTATATAACTATATACAGAACAATACAGCGTCACAGGTAACAGGTGAGATAGGAGATCACTCCCCATAGTATATGTCACTATATACAGAACAATACAGAGTCACAGGTAACAGGTGAGATAGGATATCACTCCCCATAGTATATGTAACTATATAACTATATACAGAACAATACAGCTTCACAGGTAACAGGTGAGATAGGATATCACTCCCCATAGTATATGTCACTATATAACTATATACAGAACAATACAGCATCACAGGTAACAGGTGAGATAGGAGATCACCCCCCATAGTATATGTCACTATATACAGAACAATACAGAGTCACAGGTAACAGGTGAGATAGGAGATCACTCCCCATAGTATATATGTCACTATATAACTATATACAGAACAATACAGCATCACAGGTAACAGGTGAGATAGGAGATCACCCCCCATAGTATATGTCACTATATACAGAACAATACAGCGTCACAGCTAATAGGTGAGATAGGAGATCACTCCCCATAGTATATATGTCACTATATAACTATATACAGAACAATACAGCATCACAGGTAACAGGTGAGATAGGATATCACTCTCCATAGTATATATGTCACTATATAACTATATACAGAACAATACAGTATCACAGGTAACAGATGAGATAGGAGATCACTCTCCATAGTATATATCACTATATAACTATATACAGAACAATACAGCGTCACAGGTAATAGGTGAGATAGGATATCACTCCCCATAGTATATGTCACTATATAACTATATACAGAACAATACAGCGTCACAGGTAACAGGTGAGATAGGAGATCACTCCCCATAGTATATGTCACTATATAACTATATACAGAACAATACAGCGTCACAGGTAATAGGTGAGATAGGATATCACTCCCCATAGTATATGTCACTATATAACTATATACAGAACAATACAGCGTCACAGGTAACAGGTGAGATAGGATATCACTCCCCATAGTATATATCACTATATAACTATATACAGAACAATACAGAGTCACAGGTAACAGGTGAGATAGGATATCACTCCCCATAGTATATAGGTCACTATATAACTATATACAGAACAATACAGCATTACAGGTAACAGGTGAGATAGGATATCACTCCCCATAGTATATATCACTATATAACTATATACAGAACAATACAGAGTCACAGGTAACAGGTGAGATAGGATATCACTCCCCATAGTATATAGGTCACTATATACAGAACAATACAGAGTCACAGGTAACAGGTGAGATAGGATATCACTCCCCATAGTATATGTCACTATATAACTATATACAGAACAATACAGCGTCACAGGTAACAGGTGAGATAGGAGATCACTCCCCATAGTATATGTCACTATATAACTATATACAGAACAATACAGAGTCACAGGTAACAGGTGAGATAGGAGATCTCTCCCCATAGTATATATCACTATATAACTATATACAGAACAATACAGAGTCACAGGTAACAGGTGAGATAGGAGATCACTCCCCATAGTATATGTCACTATATACAGAACAATACAGAGTCACAGGTAACAGGTGAGATAGGAGATCACTCCCCATAGTATATGTCACTATATAACTATATACAGAACAATACAGCGTCACAGGTAACAGGTGAGATAGAATATCACTCCCCATAGTATATATGTCACTATATAACTATATACAGAACAATACAGCGTCACAGGTAACAGGTGAGATAGGAGATCACTCCCCATAGTATATATGTCACTATATAACTATATACAGAACAATACAGCATCACAGGTAACAGGTGAGATAGGATATCACTCTCCATAGTATATATGTCACTATATAACTATATACAGAACAATACAGCGTCACAGGTAATAGGTGAGATAGGATATCACTCCCCATAGTATATGTCACTATATAACTATATACAGAACAATACAGCGTCACAGGTAACAGGTGAGATAGGATATCACTCCCCATAGTATATGTCACTATATAACTATATACAGAACAATACAGCGTCACAGGTAATAGGTGAGATAGGATATCACTCCCCATAGTATATGTCACTATATAACTATATACAGAACAATACAGCATTACAGGTAACAGGTGAGATAGGAGATCACTCTCCATAGTATATGTCACTATATAACTATATACAGAACAATACAGAGTCACAGGTAACAGGTGAGATAGGATATCACTCCCCATAGTATATGTCACTATATAACTATATACAGAACAATACAGCGTCACAGGTAACAGGTGAGATAGGAGATCACTCCCCATAGTATATGTCACTATATACAGAACAATACAGCGTCACAGGTAACAGGTGAGATAGGATATCACTCTCCATAGTATATATGTCACTATATAACTATATACAGAACAATACAGAGTCACAGGTAACAGATGAGATAGGAGATCACTCCCCATAGTATATATGTCACTATATAACTATATACAGAACAATACAGCGTCACAGGTAACAGGTGAGATAGGAGATCACTCCCCATAGTATATGTCACTATATAACTATATACAGAACAATACAGCGTCACAGGTAACAGGTGAGATAGGAGATCACTCCCCATAGTATATGTCACTATATAACTATATACAGAACAATACAGCGTCACAGGTAACAGGTGAGATAGGAGATCACTCCCCATAGTATATGTCACTATATAACTATATACAGAACAATACAGCGTCACAGGTAACAGGTGAGATAGGAGATCACTCCCCATAGTATATGTCACTATATAACTATATACAGAACAATACAGAGTCACAGGTAACAGATGAGATAGGAGATCACTCCCCATAGTATATATGTCACTATATAACTATATACAGAACAATACAGCGTCACAGGTAACAGGTGAGATAGGAGATCACTCCCCATAGTATATGTCACTATATAACTATATACAGAACAATACAGCGTCACAGGTAACAGGTGAGATAGGATATCACTCCCCATAGTATATATCACTATATACATAACAATACAGCATCACAGGTAACAGGTGAGATAGGATATCACTCCCCATAGTATATATCACTATATAACTATATACAGAACAAAACAGCATCACAGGTAACAGGTGAGATAGGAGATCACTCTCCATAGTATATGTCACTATATAACTATATACAGAACAATACAGCGTCACAGGTAACAGGTGAGATAGGAGATCACTCCCCATAGTATATGTCACTATATAACTATATACAGAACAATACAGCGTCACAGGTAACAGGTGAGATAGGAGATCACTCCCCATAGTATATGTCACTATATAACTATATACAGAACAATACAGCGTCACAGGTAACAGGTGAGATAGGAGATCACTCCCCATAGTATATATCACTATATAACTATATACAGAACAATACAGAGTCACAGGTAACAGGTGAGATAGGATATCACTCCCCATAGTATATGTCACTATATAACTATATACAGAACAATACAGCGTCACAGGTAACAGGTGAGATAGGAGATCACTCCCCATAGTATATATGTCACTATATAACTATATACAGAACAATACAGAGTCACAGGTAACAGGTGAGATAGGAGATCACTCCCCATAGTATATATCACTATATAACTATATACAGAACAATACAGCGTCACAGGTAACAGGTGAGATAGGAGATCACTCCCCATAGTATATATGTCACTATATAACTATATACAGAACAATACAGCGTCACAGGTAACAGGTGAGATAGGAGATCACTCCCCATAGTATATATGTCACTATATAACTATATACAGAACAATACAGCGTCACAGGTAACAGGTGAGATAGGAGATCACTCCCCATAGTATATATCACTATATAACTATATACAGAACAATACAGCGTCACAGGTAACAGGTGAGATAGGAGATCACTCCCCATAGTATATATGTCACTATATAACTATATACAGAACAATACAGCGTCACAGGTAACAGGTGAGATAGGAGATCACTCCCCATAGTATATGTCACTATATAACTATATACAGAACAATACAGCGTCACAGGTAACAGGTGAGATAGGAGATCACTCCCCATAGTATATATGTCACTATATAACTATATACAGAACAATACAGCGTCACAGGTAACAGGTGAGATAGGAGATCACTCCCCATAGTATATGTCACTATATAACTATATACAGAACAATACAGCGTCACAGGTAATAGGTGAGATAGGAGATCACTCCCCATAGTATATGTCACTATATAACTATATACAGAACAATACAGCGTCACAGGTAACAGGTGAGATAGGATATCACTCCCCATAGTATATATGTCACTATATAACTATATACAGAACAATACAGAGTCACAGGTAACAGGTGAGATAGGAGATCACTCCCCATAGTATATATCACTATATAACTATATACAGAACAATACAGCGTCACAGGTAACAGGTGAGATAGGAGATCACTCCCCATAGTATATATGTCACTATATAACTATATACAGAACAATACAGCGTCACAGGTAACAGGTGAGATAGGAGATCACTCCCCATAGTATATATGTCACTATATAACTATATACAGAACAATACAGCGTCACAGGTAACAGGTGAGATAGGAGATCACTCCCCATAGTATATATCACTATATAACTATATACAGAACAATACAGCGTCACAGGTAACAGGTGAGATAGGAGATCACTCCCCATAGTATATATGTCACTATATAACTATATACAGAACAATACAGCGTCACAGGTAACAGGTGAGATAGGAGATCACTCCCCATAGTATATGTCACTATATAACTATATACAGAACAATACAGCGTCACAGGTAACAGGTGAGATAGGAGATCACTCCCCATAGTATATATGTCACTATATAACTATATACAGAACAATACAGCGTCACAGGTAACAGGTGAGATAGGAGATCACTCCCCATAGTATATGTCACTATATAACTATATACAGAACAATACAGCGTCACAGGTAATAGGTGAGATAGGAGATCACTCCCCATAGTATATGTCACTATATAACTATATACAGAACAATACAGCGTCACAGGTAACAGGTGAGATAGGATATCACTCCCCATAGTATATGTCACTATATAACTATATACAGAACAATACAGAGTCACAGGTAACAGGTGAGATAGGATATCACCCCCCATAGTATATGTCACTATATAACTATATACAGAACAATACAGAGTCACAGGTAACAGGTGAGATAGGATATCACTCCCCATAGTATATGTCACTATATAACTATATACAGAACAATACAGAGTCACAGGTAACAGGTGAGATAGGAGATCACCCCCCATAGTATATGTCACTATATACAGAACAATACAGAGTCACAGGTAACAGGTGAGATAGGAGATCACTCCCCATAGTATATATGTCACTATATAACTATATACAGAACAATACAGCATCACAGGTAACAGGTGAGATAGGATATCACTCCCCATAGTATATATGTCACTATATAACTATATACAGAACAATACAGCGTCACAGGTAACAGGTGGGTTTGCGCCCAAATGAAGCATCTTGAGAGACAAATGTATTGAAGGCATAGAACCTCAGAAATGTAAGGACAGAGGACCACGTGGCCGCCTTACAAAGCTGTTCAGCTGATGCGCCATGGTGAGCTGCCCACGAAGGACCCACAGAGCGAGTAGAATGATCAGTAACAGTAGCCGATACAGGAAGGACTGCCTGCATGTAAGCCTGAGAGAGAGTCATACGAAGCCATCTAGCCAATGAAAACTGATACGGTCCACATATACCCTGAGGGCAGGGACCACATCCAAGGAGGCCTCACCTGCCGATAGGTCTGGTGACTGAAAGGCCAGGGGGTAAATTTACTTAAGTGAGAGTTTTAAAACTGATGTTGCCCATAGCAACCAATCAGATTCTACTTAACAATTAACTAGCACCTTCTAGAAGATAATAGCTCGAATCTGATTGGTTGCTATGGGCAACATCTCCACTTTTAAAACTCTCACTTTAGTAAATTTACCCCCTGGACTACAATTTCCTCATTAACGTGGAAATGAGTAAACTTCTTTTAGAAGGAAACCAGAGTCTGAAGCACAGCCCTGTCCTGATGGAATATCAGAAATGGGGAGCGACAGGAGAGCGCCTCTAAATCTGACACCCTTCTGGCAGACGCCATAGCCAGAAGAGAGTCTTCGCTGTGAGCCACTTGAATTTCACAGAATCCAGGGGTTCTACTGACAAATCCCACAGAGCCACCGGAGGGACAAAGGGAGGTTGTATACGGAGGACACCGGGTGTGGACATCTGGTAGTGGAACAAGTCTATGCTGGAACCAAATGGATAGAGCAGAGACATGCGCTTTCAGTGGGGCCAGGCGTAGTCCAAAGTCTAATCCAGCTTTCAGGAGGGCCAGGACTCAGGAGATCCTAAACTCTTCTCTAGCACTTCTATGACGGCCGTCACCTTCCCAGCTGTATTGTGTATGGAGAATTGTGTTGCTAATTGTTACTTGTGCTCTGTTTATAATTTGGTTACTGTAATGTAATGTTCTGTGCACCCTGTACTGTATGTACGGCGCTGCGGAACACTTGTGTCGCCCTATAAAGAACATGTAATAATAATAATGTTGGCCTTTCATTTTTTTCAACACGGTTGAGGTTGATCTTTTTATTTTTGCAGGAGACTAGGATTAGTAAATTGAATCTCCTCCACAAAGCAAAGCGCGAGTGGCGGAGGGGTCCTTCTTACTGGTTTCTTGCGGCCGAGCTGTACGGTGGGGTGGCGGTACTTTTTACTGACATGGTAACTGTGCACAAGGTTATAGAATTGCAAGCAGGTAGATATTTGGATATGAACATGAAGGGACAGGACCTAAGAATGATCAATGAATATGGGCCACAAACACCATGGGCAGGGCCGACTATAGCTGCGCCGGGCCTAGGTGATGGGGCGTGGCCTAATCGTGGGAGGCGTGGTCACGCCCCCATAGGAAAAAAAAGAATATTTCAGCGCGCTGGGGAGGGGGGCGTTGTGTGCCCCTCAGCCCGGCGCAGAGCAAATGGGGGGCACGATCAGCGTGATCGCTCCCCCCACAGGCATAGGAGACTGCTCTGGCTGCTGCTTTAGCAGCTTGTGCTGGGCTGCTGTGACTTAAGAAAGAGGGGGAGAGGTGCCGGACCCGGGCCCCTGCAGCAAGCCCGGGCCCCGGAAATCTGTACCCGCTCCCCCCCCTCTCGGCGCCCCTGACCATGGGATAGGAAGTGTCTCTTTATGGAGATTACAGCCCAGCAGGTTATCTTTGGCAGTGATTTCAATACCATAATTAGACAAAAGGACAGGGGATGTTCAAGGAGACTACTGGGCCCTGATTCCCAGGTCTCGTGGATGTGTATATTTATCACTCCCCAGACCACACGGGTTTCATCTATTTTAGTGGTAGCCATAGGTCTAGAATAGATAGGTTTTTTGTTAAGGAGACTTCTAAAACGTCATCCCTAGGGATGAGGTTGGTGGAGTTCTCCGATCACGGTTTTCTCTCAATAACTCTGAATGCCTCAGAAACCCCTCAGAGAGGGCAGGGCATTTGGCGTTTGAACTCAGAGCTTCTAGAAGGAGAGAGAGTTAGGCAGTCCTTCAGGGTATTCTTTCAATCTCAGGAAACACTTCTGGAGGCTGGTTGGAGTAGACCCGAGTAGTGGGAGGTGAGTAAAAAGAGAATCCGTACGTTTTTCCGTGGGCTAATAGCCAAGAAAAACTTAATAAAGCAGAATGCCTACCATAACCTGAGAAAGAAATTAGATTTCTTGCTCTCTAAGGAGGGCGATAGTGGGGAAATCTCCCGGGTGAGGACACAGATGAAGGAATTTCAGTATAACCGTCTGGCATCCTTGGATCTGGAAAGGGATTACGGAACATACCGCTCACCGGATCCTTACCAGAACTGTAGGAGGTCAGTCAATGCCAAACAGATCAGAGGACTGGTAGACGGACAGGGTGTTCTTCGTATTGATAAGAAGGGCATTCTGGAGGTCATTGTGTCCTATTATTCAGATCACTTGTCAGAGAGAGGATGGAGGAATTTCTGAGGGGGACACCAGGTCTGAATCCTCAGGTTGTCTCTCTTGACTCTTTGGAGAGTGACATAACGGCAGAGGAAGTTAGGAAAGCGATAGAGGAGGTTTCTGTCCTCCCAAAAAGTCACTAGGACCAGATGGGTTAACATCTGAGTTTCATAAGACCTTTTGAGACCTCCTAATTCCCCGCCTAGTGGAAGTGTTTAAACAGAGCCTGGATGTGGGAATTCTCCCTCCTTCCATGAGGTTATCCGTTCTTATTTTACTGTCCAAAGGAAAGTAGCAGTCTTGTATTGAGAACTGGCACCCATAGTCCTTTCTTAATACTTGCTGTCCGGGAGGACATTGAGCGGTGCAGGGCTGAAAAGTGGGGTAAGTACCTACTGGCATTGGATTAGTCTAAGGCCTTTGACCGGGTAAACCATGAGTACCTTTGGGCTTTACTGAAATGGTATGGACTTCCAGGTTGCAGGCTATTTATCGTCAGGCCGATAGCTTCCCATTCGTGAACGGCTGGGTGGGTCCTACCTTTGGTGTGGGCTCTGGTGTCCGTCAAGGTTGTCCCCTGAGCCCTACATGTTTTGCAATAGATCCCTTCATTAGAAGGGTAGAGAGTGATACTGGGGGGGGGGGAGGGGTGCAGCTGGGCCCGGAGTCCCCGCTCAGGGTGGTGGCCTATGCAGATGACATCACGGTGGTTCTGTCCTCACAGGCAGAGGCCCGTGATGTGGAATACCTTATCTGTGAATACTCTGAGGCCTCGTGCTCCAGGGTAAATCGTGTGAAGTTTTCTGGATGGGGGAGGAAGGTGATGAGTTCTGCCTTCCAGACAGCTTCTCTCAGGTCAGCCAGCAAATCAAAATTCTAGGCACCAAATTTGACCATGGCCATTCCGCCTCCCTAAATTGGGATAAAAACCTGGAAGATGCGGGCGGTAAGGTAGAGAGCTGGTATAGATGGAAGTTATCTTTGAGGGAAAAGGTTGACCTGTGCAAAACTTACCTAATTCTATTTTTTATATGTCAGTTATGTGTGCTTTTTGCCTCAATCTATGTGGTCCAGATTGAATTCCTTGTTCTTCCTGCAGTTGTGGGGGAATAGGATCAATATAGTCAAGAGAGGCATCACCTACAGACCGAGGAAAGACGGGGGTTTAGACATGGGGTAGGGGGAGTAAGGTGCGCTCTTCCTGCTAGTAGTGGTGATGGTGATGACTTGTGTGTGTTTGTGAGTGGTGTTAATTAGAATGTTTCTTCTGGTGGTGGTGATGTTTTGGGAGTGAGAAGGAGGGTGTGATTGGGTATGGAGTGTAGTTTGGAGTAATGTGAAAAGGGGAATAAAATGGGATAAAAATGAGGCCAGCGAGACACAGTAATTTGGGGCAAAATCTTTTATTGAGTAGTCACAATGCTGCTCTGTTGAGATCCCGGGCAGGTGGGTGGGGTTCAGTGATGAGTGTTGAGGAGACTGGGGAGGTAGATGGACCCTTTCAGGGGGCTCCTTCCGGTGCGGTTCAGTGACCTTGCACGTCACCCCTGCTGGACCTATGGTCGACAGTCTAGGAAGTCTCAGGGGGTGGGGGTGGCAAAGTGGGTTGGAACACCTGTGCGGCGAGCCGCGTGTTGGTGTAAGTCTTGGCAGTACTTAGCTACCGGTAGGTTTTTTGTTATGGTGATGTACAATAGGTCGACGTTGCAGCCGTTGCAGATAGGTTGGAAGCTGCAGGTTTGTTGGTGAGCTGGATCAGCGTGTTGCTGGTGTGCTGCAGGTGCATGGCTGTTTTGATTGGTCTGCGGAGGTCAGCGACCGAAGTGTGCAGCTGAGGTTGGCTCTTGGTCGTGCTGCTGTTGGTGCGGAGCCAGAGGTGTGGATGGGTGAGCCGCTGGGAGGCTGGGTTACAGCGTGTGTGCTAGGACCACCCCTGGCAGGGGGGGGTGGTCTGCCCGGGATATTGATTGGAAAAAAGCCAGGGAGAAGGGAGGATGTGGAAGGTGTGACCGGGATGGAGCTGGTCACTGGCGATGTTGGCTTTGCGGACTTGCGGCCGGATGCTCTTTTCACTGATGGTCCCTCGTGGAAATGGGGATCGACGGTGGAGACAACCCTGGCCAGGAGTCAGTTGCTGAGCACGCCTGGGAGGGGGGGGGGAGAGAGGCTGGTCTGGGGTGGAGCCGGTCACTGTTGTCTTTTTTTGTAACAACTTTATTAAAACTGAACGTTGGGAGTATGTTTTTAGATGCTCCCCCTCAGTGGGTAGAGGGATTCAGACCACGGGTGTCTCCCTTCCTCAGTTTATGGATAGAGGGTGCCAAGTGAGTAGCTTTCGGCATGGTTACCCCCGATCTACGTCATCCAGAATTTGAAGATGACAATATGGTGTGGAAGTGAGTGAAGTCAAAAACTTTTCCAGAAGGGAGTTGGGGAAAAGAATTTTGCAGACTCACTTCCATGTCCCGCTGTCACTGAGGGACCGCCCGGGTAATGTCGCTTCGGACGGTTAACTCTGTTAAATTCCCAGAGGATACCACAGAAGTTTAAAGATATCGCCTGGCTCTCTTTGCATGGAAAGCTTTATGTTGGAGGGAACCTCAGGTGGAGGAGTGCCAGTGATCGTGGTTGCCCACGGGAGGAGTGTCCAGGGGTGGAGGAGACAATGGACCATTTCCTGCTTGAGTGCCCCTTTAATAAAAGTTTAGGAGGAGGTATCCCGTGCCTTTCGGGTCTCAGTTACCCTGAGTGGGCTTATGGGGCAGTCAGAAGGTACGGTGGATTTAATTTGAACACGATTTATTTAGTTAATTTAGCGGTTAGATGTCACACATGGAATGCACGGTGTCATGTTACCATAAGGAGAAAGGTCCTCCCTTGTGAAGAGGTGGTGGGTTTACTTCTACAAGAGGTGAAGAGGATGATGGATCTGGATAAGAAAAGGCTGGATGCTGTCAGCTGGTCTCGGTGGTGGGGCCATTTGAAGCCCCGATGAGTGGGAAGTAGACAGTCTTTTCTATGCCCAGCTATGGGTTCTGTTTCTGCTTTTACTCCCCCATAGATTTTTGATGTTGTTATTGGTTTTTGATGGAAAGGTTTGTATACATCTACCTGTAAGTGTTAGATAGTGGTGAGGGGTAATGGTAGGTTAAGTTTAGATAAATTAGTGTGTGATGTAGACAGTTTAGGGGTGTCTTTAAATCCTTGCTTAGGTTTCCCTTGGAGGGAGTGGATTGTATATAGGTGATAGGTTCAGTTGTTTGTATTAGTTTTCTTTTTGTGGGGATTTAATATGATGATATATTATGGTTACCTATGTTTTTTTTTCGTTATGTATATTTACTGTATTTCATTATATTTTATGTTGCAAGTTTTAAATAAAATTAACAATGTCCTGATATACTCTGTGCTGCTCTGGACCCTGCTCCTCCCACTGTATAACTCTCAGTCTGTGGCTTCCTGCTGCCTCCATTCCCCTCCTCACATCATGTCACTGCCCCTGTCACATGCAGCCCTGTCCTCACTAACACATCACTCATCTCCTGATATACTCTGTGCTGCTGGGGATCCTGCTCCTCCCACTATATAACTCAGTCTGTGACTTCCTGCTGCCTCCATTCCCCTCCTCACATCCTATCACTGCCCCTGTCACATGCAGCCTTGTCCTCACTAACACATCCCTCATCTCCTGATATACTCTGTGCTGCTGGGGACCCTCCTACCACTATATAACTATCTGTGGCTTCCTGCTGTCCCGTATAGAATACATTATTGCACATATACACAGACTGGCATTACTACAACAGTATAGGAGGGGTAGTTTGGGGGTAGCTCAGTGATGACAGCAACGTGGCTGCGCTGGCCGGCTGTGAGCGATATATCAGGGGAAGACCCCAATAATGATGTTATATCAGCAGATTGACCCATAGGTTACAATGTGGATATAGAGGTCTGGCAGAGCGATCTCTCTCATCCGCTGATCACACTCTGGGGGCTCGTGTCACATTTGTGGGTTAGGTACAAACAACAGGAAGGAAGACACAAAACAAACTTCCATCCTGAGATAGGAGACAAAGCTGAGAACTCACGTGTAGACTCGGGTGATAGGTCAGCACGCCGTTATCGCACAGCGTCACGTACTTCTTCTTCCATTCCTTATTCAGAGATTTCCCGCTTCTCTTCAGCAGAACACCCTGAAGGAGAAATATCCGTCACTACAGCAGCACAGAGCAATTCACAGCACGTTCTACAGCAATCACAGCACAACCCACGTTCTACAGCAATCACAGCACAACCCACGTTCTACAGCAATCACAGCACACACCCACGTTCTACAGCTATCACAGCACAAACCACGTTCTACAGCAATCACAGCACAACCCACGTTCTACAGCAATCACAGCACACACCCACGTTCTACAGCTATCACAGCACAACCAACGATCTACAGCTATCACAGCACAACCAACGATCTACAGCTATCACAGCACAAACCACGTTCTACAGCTATCACAGCACACACCCACGTTCTACAGCAATCACAGCACACACCCACGTTCTACAGCTATCACAGCACAACCAACGATCTACAGCTATCACAGCACAACCAACGATCTACAGCTATCACAGCACAAACCACGTTCTACAGCTATCACAGCACACACCCACGTTCTACAGCTATCACAGCACAAACCACGTTCTACAGCAATCACAGCACAAACCACATTCTACAGCAATCACAACACAAACCCACCTTCTACAGCAATCACAGCACAAACCACGTTCTACAGCAAGCACAGCACAAACCACATTCTACAGCAGTCACAGCATAAACCTCGCTATACAGCAGACAGCATAAACCACGTTCTAGACACAGACAAAAAACTCGCTTTACAGCACAAACCACATTCTACAGCAATCACAGCACAAACCACATTCTACAGCAATCACAGCACAAACCACGTTCTACAGCAATCACAGCACAATCCAAGTTCTACAGCAATCACAGCACAAACCACGTTCTACAGCTATCACAGCAAAAACCACATTCTACAGCAATCACAGCACAAACCACGTTCTACAGCAATCACAGCACAAACCACGTTCTACAGCTATCACAGCACAAACCACATTCTACAGCTATCACAGCACAAACCACGTTCTACAGCAATCACAGCACAAACCACATTCTACAGCAATCACAGCACAAACCACGTTCTACAGCAATCACAGGCTAACCCACGTTCTACAGCAATCACAGCACAACCCACGTTCTACAGCAATCACAACACAACCCACATTCTACAGCAATCACAGCACAAACCACATTCTACAGCAATCACAGCACAAACCACATTCTACAGCAATCACAGCACAATCCAAGTTCTACAGCAATCACAGCACAAACCACGTTCTACAGCTATCACAGCAAAAACCACATTCTACAGCAATCACAGCACAAACCACATTCTACAGCTATCACAGCACAAACCACGTTCTACAGCAATCACAGCACAAACCACATTCTACAGCAATCACAGCACAAACCACGTTCTACAGCAATCACAGGCTAACCCACGTTCTACAGCAATCACAGCACAACCCACGTTCTACAGCAATCACAACACAACCCACGTTCTACAGCAATCACAGCACAAACCACGTTCTACAGCAATGACAGCACAACCCACGTTCTACAGCAATCACAGCACAAACCACGTTCTACAGCAATCCCTGCACAAACCTCGCTTTACAGCAATCACAGCACAAACCTCGCTTTGCAACAATTACAGCACAAACAACGTTCTACAGCAATCACAGCACAAACCACGTTCTACAGAAATCACAGCACAAACTTCGCTTTACAGCAATCACAGCACAAACCACATTCTACAGCAATCACAGCACAACCCACATTCTACAGCGATCACAGCACAAACAAGGTTCTACAGCAATCACAGCACAACCCACGTTCTACAGCAATCACAGCACAAACCTCGCTTTGCAACAATCACAGCACAACCCACGTTCTACAGCAATCACAGCACAAACCTCGCTTTGCAACAATCACAGCACAAACCTTGCTTTACAACAATCACAGCACAAACATTGCTTTACAGCAATCACAGCACAACCTCGCTTTACAGTAATCACAGCACAAAACACATTTAACAGCAAAGGGAGGTTATTGCTGTGACTGCTGTAGACTGTGGGTTCTGCTGTGATTACTGTAGACCGTGGTTTATGCTGTGATTACTGTAGAACGTGGTTTATTCTGTAATTGTTGTAGAACGTGGTTTGTGCTGTGATTTCTGTAGAACGTGGTTTATGCTGTGATTGCTGTAGAACGTGGGTTGTGCTGTGATTGCTGTAAAGCGAGGTTGTGCTGTGATTGCTGTAGAACGTGGTTTGTGCTGTGATTATTGTAGAATGTGGTTTGTGCTGTGATTTCTGTAAAGTGAGGTTATTGCTGTGTCTGCTGTAGAATGTGGTTTGTGCTGTGATTGCTGTAAAGCAAAGTTTGTGCTGTGATTGCTGTAGAACGTGGTTTGTGCTGTGATTGCTGTAGAACGTGGTTTGTGCTGTGATTTCTGTAAAGTGAGGCTTTTGCTGTGTCTGCTGTAGAACGTGGTTTGTGCTGTGATTACAGCAGAGACAGCAAATACCTCCCTTTACAGTAATCACAGCACAACCCACGTTCTACAGCAATCACAGCACAAACCACATTCTACAGCAATCACAGCACACACCCACGTTCTACAGCTATCACAGCACAAACCACGTTCTACAGCAATCACAGCACAACCCACGTTCTACAGCAATCACAGCACACACCCACGTTCTACAGCTATCACAGCACAACCAACGATCTACAGCTATCACAGCACAACCAACGATCTACAGCTATCACAGCACAAACCACGTTCTACAGCTATCACAGCACACACCCACGTTCTACAGCAATCACAGCACACACCCACGTTCTACAGCTATCACAGCACAACCAACGATCTACAGCTATCACAGCACAACCAACGATCTACAGCTATCACAGCACAAACCACGTTCTACAGCTATCACAGCACACACCCACGTTCTACAGCTATCACAGCACAAACCACGTTCTACAGCAAGCACAGCACAAACCACGTTCTACAGCAAGCACAGCACAAACCACGTTCTACAGCAATCACAGCACAAACCACATTCTACAGCAATCACAACACAAAACCACCTTCTACAGCAATCACAGCACAAACCACGTTCTACAGCAAGCACAGCACAAACCACATTCTACAGCATGCACAGCACAAACCACATTCTACAGCAGTCACAGCATAAACCTCGCTATACAGCAGACAGCATAAACCACGTTCTAGACACAGACAAAAAACTCGCTTTACAGCAAAAACCACATTCTACAGCAATCACAGCACAAACCTCAATTTAGAGGAATTACAGCACAAACCACATTCTACAGCAATCACAGCACAAACCACATTCTACAGCAATCACAGCACAAACCACATTCTACAGCAATCACAGCACAATCCAAGTTCTACAGCAATCACAGCACAAACCACGTTCTACAGCTATCACAGCAAAAACCACATTCTACAGCAATCACAGCACAAACCACGTTCTACAGCAATCACAGCACAAACCACGTTCTACAGCTATCACAGCACAAACCACATTCTACAGCTATCACAGCACAAACCACGTTCTACAGCAATCACAGCACAAACCACATTCTACAGCAATCACAGCACAAACCACGTTCTACAGCAATCACAGGCTAACCCACGTTCTACAGCAATCACAGCACAACCCACGTTCTACAGCAATCACAACACAACCCACGTTCTACAGCAATCACAGCACAACCCACGTTCTACAGCAATCACAGCACAAACCACGTTCTACAGCAATGACAGCACAACCCACGTTCTACAGCAATCACAGCACAAACCACGTTCTACAGCAATCCCTGCACAAACCTCGCTTTACAGCAATCACAGCACAAACCACGCTTTGCAACAATTACAGCACAAACAACGTTCTACAGCAATCACAGCACAAACCACGTTCTACAGAAATCACAGCACAAACTTCGCTTTACAGCAATCACAGCACAAACCACATTCTACAGCAATCACAGCACAACCCACATTCTACAGCGATCACAGCACAAACAAGGTTCTACAGCAATCACAGCACAACCCACGTTCTACAGCAATCACAGCACAAACCTCGCTTTGCAACAATCACAGCACAACCCACGTTCTACAGCAATCACAGCACAAACCTCGCTTTGCAACAATCACAGCACAAACCTTGCTTTACAACAATCACAGCACAAACATTGCTTTACAGCAATCACAGCACAACCTCGCTTTACAGTAATCACAGCACAAAACACATTTAACAGCAAAGGGAGGTTATTGCTGTGACTGCTGTAGACCGTGGGTTCTGCTGTGATTACTGTAGACCGTGGGTTGTGCTGTGATTACTGTAGAACGTGGTTTATTCTGTAATTGTTGTAGAACGTGGTTTGTGCTGTGATTTCTGTAGAACGTGGTTTATGCTGTGATTGCTGTAGAACGTGGGTTGTGCTGTGATTGCTGTAAAGCGAGGTTGTGCTGTGATTGCTGTAGAACGTGGTTTGTGCTGTGATTATTGTAGAATGTGGTTTGTGCTGTGATTTCTGTAAAGTGAGGTTATTGCTGTGTCTGCTGTAGAATGTGGTTTGTGCTGTGATTGCTGTAAAGCAAAGTTTGTGCTGTGATTGCTGTAGAACGTGGTTTGTGCTGTGATTGCTGTAGAACGTGGTTTGTGCTGTGATTTCTGTAAAGTGAGGCTTTTGCTGTGTCTGCTGTAGAACGTGGTTTGTGCTGTGATTACAGCAGAGACAGCAAATACCTCCCTTTACAGCAATCACAGCACAACCCACGTTCTACAGCAATCACAGCACAAACCACATTCTACAGCAATCACAGCACAACCCACATTCTACAGCAATCACAGCACAAACCACATTCTACAGCAATCACAGCACAAACCACATTCTACAGCAATCACAGCACAAACCACGTTCTACAGCAGCCAAAAGGACAACCCACAACACAAAACAAACTTTACTTTATAGTGGTTCACAACTCCAGTCCTCCAGTACACAGTAGTTAATGTTTTCTGTATTTCTTTAATCATGCACAAATTAGTTAATATATTTTGCTGGCTCAGTAATTATCCTGTTTCCACAGATAGAAATCCTGAAAACATGACCTGTTGAGCATACTTTAGGAGTAGTTAAGAACCACCGTCATCTGCTCCAACAGACCAATCAACAGTAACATGAGACAGGGCAGTGTACACTTACCTTCCACTGAGATAGGTGCCTCAAATACCACACTTTCTTCCCATTCATTTATTTTAACCCTTAGTCTCACCTTCCTCGTCCAGTGTGTTTATTATACAGTATATATACAGGGGCCATCCACGGAAGTGAAACACTGGCGCAGAGCATCGCAGGTGATGAGGAGTAAGAGACACTGGGGCAGAGCATCGCAGGTGATGCAGAGTAAGAGACACTGGGGCAGAGCATCGCAGGTGATACAGAGTAAGAGACACTGGGGCAGAGCATCGCAGGTAATGAGGAGTAAGAGACACTGGGGCAGAGCATCGCAGGTAATGAGGAGTAAGAGACACTGGGGCAGAGCATCGCAGGGGGTGCAGAGTAAGAGACACTGGGGCAGAGCACCGCAGGTGATGCAGAGTAAGAGACACTGGGGCAGAGCATCGCAGGTGATACAGAGTAAGAGACACTGGGGCAGAGCATCGCAGGTGATGAGGAGTAAGAGACACTGGGGCAGAGCATCGCAGGTGATACAGAGTAAGAGACACTGGGGCAGAGCATCGCAGGTGATACAGAGTAAGAGACACTGGGGCAGAGCATCGCAGGTGGTGCAGAGTAAGAGACACTGGGGCAGAGCATCGCAGGTGATGAGGAGTAAGAGACACTGGGGCAGAGCATCGCAGGTGATACAGAGTAAGAGACACTGGGGCAGAGCATCGCAGGTGATGCAGAGTAAGAGACACTGGGGCAGAGCATCGCAGGTGATGCAGAGTAAGAGACACTGGGGCAGAGCATCGCAGGTGATACAGAGTAAGAGACACTGGGGCAGAGCATCGCAGGTGATACAGAGTAAGAGACACTGGGGCAGAGCATCGCAGGTGATGAGGAGTAAGAGACACTGGGGCAGAGCATCGCAGGTGATACAGAGTAAGAGACACTGGGGCAGAGCATCGCAGGTGATACAGAGTAAGAGACACTGGGGCAGAGCATCGCAGGTGATGAGGAGTAAGAGACACTGGGGCAGAGCATCGCAGGTGATGAGGAGTAAGAGACACTGGGGCAGAGCATCGCAGGTGATGAGGAGTAAGAGACACTGGGGCAGAGCATCGCAGGTGATGCGGAGTAAGAGACACTGGGGCAGAGCATCGCAGGTGATACAGAGTAAGAGACACTGGGGCAGAGCATCGCAGGTGATGCAGAGTAAGAGACACTGGGGCAGAGCATCGCAGGTGATGAGGAGTAAGAGACACTGGGGCAGATCATCGCAGGTGATACAGAGTAAGAGACACTGGGGCAGAGCATCGCAGGTGATGCAGAGTAAGAGACACTGGGGCAGAGCATCGCAGGTGATGCAGAGTAAGAGACACTGGGGCAGAGCATCGCAGGTGATACGGAGTAAGAGACACTGGGGCAGAGCATCGCAGGTGATGAGGAGTAAGAGACACTGGGGCAGAGCATCGCAGGTGATGCAGAGTAAGAGACACTGGGGCAGAGCATCGCAGGTGATACAGAGTAAGAGACACTGGGGCAGAGCATCGCAGGTGATGCAGAGTAAGAGACACTGGGGCAGAGCATCGCAGGTGATGCAGAGTAAGAGACACTGGGGCAGAGCATCGCAGGTGATACAGAGTAAGATACACTGGGGCAGAGCATCGCAGGTGATGAGGAGTAAGAGACACTGGGGCAGAGCATCGCAGGTGATGAGGAGTAAGAGACACTGGGGCAGAGCATCGCAGGTGATACAGATTAAGAGACACTGGGGCAGAGCATCGCAGGTGATACAGAGTAAGAGACACTGGGGCAGAGCATCGCAGGTGATGAGGAGTAAGAGACACTGGGGCAGAGCATCGCAGGTGATACAGAGTAAGAGACACTGGGGCAGAGCATCGCAGGTGATACAGAGTAAGAGACACTGGGGCAGAGCATCGCAGGTGATACAGAGTAAGAGACACTGGGGCAGAGCATCGCAGGTGATACAGAGTAAGAGACACTGGGGCAGAGCATCGCAGGTGATACAGAGTAAGAGACACTGGGGCAGAGCATCGCAGGTGATGAGGAGTAAGAGACACTGGGGCAGAGCATCGCAGGTGATACAGAGTAAGAGACACTGGGGCAGAGCATCGCAGGTGATGCAGAGTAAGAGACACTGGGGCAGAGCATCGCAGGTGATACAGAGTAAGACACTGGGGCAGAGCATCGCAGGTGATGAGGAGTAAGAGACACTGGGGCAGAGCATCGCAGGTGATGAGGAGTAAGAGACACTGGGGCAGAGCATCGCAGGTGATACAGATTAAGAGACACTGGGGCAGAGCATCGCAGGTGATATAGAGTAAGAGACACTGGGGCAGAGCATCGCAGGTGATACAGAGTAAGAGACACTGGGGCAGAGCATCACAGGTGATGCAGAGTAAGAGACACTGGGGCAGAGCATCGCAGGTGATACAGAGTAAGAGACACTGGGGCAGAGCATCGCAGGTGATGCAGAGTAAGAGACACTGGGGCAGAGCATCGCAGGTGATGCAGAGTAAGAGACACTGGGGCAGAGCATCGCAGGTGATACAGAGTAAGAGACACTGGGGCAGAGCATCGCAGGTGATACAGAGTAAGAGACACTGGGGCAGAGCATCGCAGGTGATACAGAGTAAGAGACACTGGGGCAGAGCATCGCAGGTGATGAGGAGTAAGAGACACTGGGGCAGAGCATCGCAGGTGATACAGAGTAAGAGACACTGGGGCAGAGCATCGCAGGTGATGAGGAGTAAGAGACACTGGGGCAGAGCATCGCAGGTGATACAGAGTAAGAGACACTGGGGCAGAGCATCGCAGGTGGTGCAGAGTAAGAGACACTGGGGCAGAGCATCGCAGGTGATGAGGAGTAAGAGACACTGGGGCAGAGCATCGCAGGTGATGAGGAGTAAGAGACACTGGGGCAGAGCATCGCAGGTGATGAGGAGTAAGAGACACTGGGGCAGAGCATCGCAGGTGATACAGAGTAAGAGACACTGGGGCAGAGCATCGCAGGTGATACAGAGTAAGAGACACTGGGGCAGAGCATCGCAGGTGATGAGGAGTAAGAGACACTGGGGCAGAGCATCGCAGGTGATACAGAGTAAGAGACACTGGGGCAGAGCATCGCAGGTGATGCAGAGTAAGAGACACTGGGGCAGAGCATCGCAGGTGATGAGGAGTAAGAGACACTGGGGCAGAGCATCGTAGGTGATGAGGAGTAAGAGACACTGGGGCAGAGCATCGCAGGTGATGAGGAGTAAGAGACACTGGGGCAGAGCATCGCAGGTGATGAGGAGTAAGAGACACTGGGGCAGAGCATCGCAGGTTATACAGAGTAAGAGACACTGGGGCAGAGCATCGCAGGTGATACAGAGTAAGAGACACTGGGGCAGAGCATCGCAGGTGATGAGGAGTAAGAGACACTGGGGCAGAGCATCGCAGGTGATACAGAGTAAGAGACACTGGGGCAGAGCATCGCAGGTGATGCAGAGTAAGAGACACTGGGGCAGAGCATCGCAGGTGATGAGGAGTAAGAGACACTGGGGCAGAGCATCGTAGGTGATGAGGAGTAAGAGACACTGGGGCAGAGCATCGCAGGTGATGAGGAGTAAGAGACACTGGGGCAGAGCATCGCAGGTGATGAGGAGTAAGAGACACTGGGGCAGAGCATCGCAGGTTATACAGAGTAAGAGACACTGGGGCAGAGCATCGCAGGTGATACAGAGTAAGAGACACTGGGGCAGAGCATCGCAGGTGATACAGAGTAAGAGACACTGGGGCAGAGCATCGCAGGTGATGAGGAGTAAGAGACACTGGGGCAGAGAATCGCAGGTGATACAGAGTAAGAGACACTGGGCAGAGCATCGCAGGTGACACAGAGTAAGAGACACTGGGGCAGAGCATCGCAGGTAATGAGGAGTAAGAGACACTGGGGCAGAGCATCGCAGGTAATGAGGAGTAAGAGACACTGGGGCAGAGCATCGCAGGTGATACAGAGTAAGAGACACTGGGGCAGAGCATCGCAAGTGATGAGGAGTAAGAGACACTGGGGCAGAGCATCGCAGGTGATGAGGAGTAAGAGACACTGGGGCAGAGCATCGCAGGTGGTGCAGAGTAAGAGACACTGGGGCAGAGCATCGCAGGTGATGCAGAGTAAGAGACACTGGGGCAGAGCATCGCAGGTGATACAGAGTAAGAGACACTGGGGCAGAGCATCGCAGGTGATGAGGAGTAAGAGACACTGGGGCAGAGCATCGCAGGTTATACAGAGTAAGAGACACTGGGGCAGAGCATCGCAGGTTATATAGAGTAAGAGACACTGGGGCAGAGCATCGCAGGTGATACAGAGTAAGAGACACCGGGGCAGAGCATCGCAGGTGATGAGGAGTAAGAGACACTAGGGCAGAGCATTGCAGGTGATGCAGAGTAAGAGACACTGGGGCAGAGCATCGCAGGTGATACAGAGTAAGAGACACTGGGGCAGAGCATCGCAGGTGATACAGAGTAAGAGACACTGGGGCAGAGCATCGCAGGTGATGCAGAGTAAGAGACACTGGGGCAGAGCATCGCAGGTGATACAGAGTAAGAGACACTGGGCAGAGCATCGCAGGTGATACAGAGTAAGAGACACTGGGGCAGAGCATCGCAGGTGATGCAGAGTAAGAGACACTGGGGCAGAGCATCGCAGGTGGTGCAGAGTAAGAGACACTGGGGCAGAGCATCGCAGGTGATGAGGAGTAAGAGACACTGGGGCAGAGCATCGCAGGTGATGAGGAGTAAGAGACACTGGGGCAGAGCATCGCAGGTGGTGCAGAGTAAGAGACACTGGGGCAGAGCATCGCAGGTTATACAGAGTAAGAGACACTGGGGCAGAGCATCGCAGGTGATACAGAGTAAGAGACACTGGGGCAGAGCATCGCAGGTGATGAGGAGTAAGAGACACTGGGGCAGAGCATCGCAGGTGATACAGAGTAAGAGACACTGGGGCAGAGCATCGCAGGTGATGCAGAGTAAGAGACACTGGGGCAGAGCATCGCAGGTGATACAGAGTAAGAGACACTGGGGCAGAGCATCGCAGGTGATGAGGAGTAAGAGACACTGGGGCAGAGCATCGCAGGTGATGAGGAGTAAGAGACACTGGGGCAGAGCATCGCAGGTGATGAGGAGTAAGAGACACTGGGGCAGAGCATCGCAGGTTATACAGAGTAAGAGACACTGGGGCAGAGCATCGCAGGTGATACAGAGTAAGAGACACTGGGGCAGAGCATCGCAGGTGATACAGAGTAAGAGACACTGGGGCAGAGCATCGCAGGTGATGAGGAGTAAGAGACACTGGGGCAGAGAATCGCAGGTGATACAGAGTAAGAGACACTGGGGCAGAGCATCACAGGTGATACAGAGTAAGAGACACTGGGGCAGAGCATCACAGGTGATGCAGAGTAAGAGACACTGGGGCAGAGCATCGCAGGTAATGAGGAGTAAGAGACACTGGGGCAGAGCATCGCAGGTGATACAGAGTAAGAGACACTGGGGCAGAGCATCGCAGGTGATGAGGAGTAAGAGACACTGGGGCAGAGCATCGCAGGTGATGAGGAGTAAGAGACACTGGGGCAGAGCATCGCAGGTGATGAGGAGTAAGACACTGGGGCAGAGCATCGCAGGTGATGAGGAGTAAGAGACACTGGGGCAGAGCATCGCAGGTGATGAGGAGTAAGAGACACTGGGGCAGAGCATCGCAGGTGATGAGGAGTAAGAGACACTGGGGCAGAGCATCGCAGGTGATGAGGAGTAAGAGACACTGGGGCAGAGCATCGCAGGTGATGAGGAGTAAGAGACACTGGGGCAGAGCATCGCAGGTGATGCGGAGTAAGAGACACTGGGGCAGAGCATCGCAGGTGATACAGAGTAAGAGACACTGGGGCAGAGCATCGCAGGTGATACAGAGTAAGAGACACTGGGGCAGAGCATCGCAGGTGATACAGAGTAAGAGACACTGGGGCAGAGCATCGCAGGTGATACAGAGTAAGAGACACTGGGGCAGAGCATCGCAGGTGATGAGGAGTAAGAGACACTGGGGCAGAGCATCGCAGGTGATACAGAGTAAGAGACACTGGGGCAGAGCATCGCAGGTGATACAGAGTAAGAGACACTGGGGCAGAGCATCGCAGGTGATACAGAGTAAGAGACACTGGGGCAGAGCATCACAGGTGATGAGGAGTAAGAGACACTGGGGCAGAGCATCACAGGTGATGCAGAGTAAGAGACACTGGGGCAGAGCATCGCAGGTGATGCAGAGTAAGAGACACTGGGGCAGAGCATCGCAGGTGATACAGAGTAAGAGACACTGGGGCAGAGCATCGCAGGTGATGCAGAGTAAGAGACACTGGGGCAGAGCATCGCAGGTGATACAGAGTAAGAGACACTGGGGCAGAGCATCGCAGGTGATACAGAGTAAGATACACTGGGGCAGAGCATCGCAGGTGATGAGGAGTAAGAGACACTGGGGCAGAGCATCGCAGGTGTGAGGAGTAAGAGACACTGGGGCAGAGCATCGCAGGTGATACAGAGTAAGAGACACTGGGGCAGAGCATCGCAGGTGATGCAGAGTAAGAGACACTGGGGCAGAGCATCGCAGGTTATACAGAGTAAGAGACACTGGGGCAGAGCATCGCAGGTGATACAGAGTAAGAGACACTGGGGCAGAGCATCGCAGGTGATACAGAGTAAGAGACACTGGGGCAGAGCATCGCAGGTGATGAGGAGTAAGAGACACTGGGGCAGAGAATCGCAGGTGATACAGAGTAAGAGACACTGGGGCAGAGCATCACAGGTGATACAGAGTAAGAGACACTGGGGCAGAGCATCACAGGTGATGCAGAGTAAGAGACACTGGGGCAGAGCATCGCAGGTAATGAGGAGTAAGAGACACTGGGGCAGAGCATCGCAGGTGATACAGAGTAAGAGACACTGGGGCAGAGCATCGCAGGTGATGAGGAGTAAGAGACACTGGGGCAGAGCATCGCAGGTGATGAGGAGTAAGAGACACTGGGGCAGAGCATCGCAGGTGATGAGGAGTAAGACACTGGGGCAGAGCATCGCAGGTGATGAGGAGTAAGAGACACTGGGGCAGAGCATCGCAGGTGATGAGGAGTAAGAGACACTGGGGCAGAGCATCGCAGGTGATGAGGAGTAAGAGACACTGGGGCAGAGCATCGCAGGTGATGAGGAGTAAGAGACACTGGGGCAGAGCATCGCAGGTGATGAGGAGTAAGAGACACTGGGGCAGAGCATCGCAGGTGATGCGGAGTAAGAGACACTGGGGCAGAGCATCGCAGGTGATACAGAGTAAGAGACACTGGGGCAGAGCATCGCAGGTGATACAGAGTAAGAGACACTGGGGCAGAGCATCGCAGGTGATACAGAGTAAGAGACACTGGGGCAGAGCATCGCAGGTGATACAGAGTAAGAGACACTGGGGCAGAGCATCGCAGGTGATGAGGAGTAAGAGACACTGGGGCAGAGCATCGCAGGTGATACAGAGTAAGAGACACTGGGGCAGAGCATCGCAGGTGATACAGAGTAAGAGACACTGGGGCAGAGCATCGCAGGTGATACAGAGTAAGAGACACTGGGGCAGAGCATCACAGGTGATGAGGAGTAAGAGACACTGGGGCAGAGCATCGCAGGTTATACAGAGTAAGAGACACTGGGGCAGAGCATCGCAGGTTATATAGAGTAAGAGACACTGGGGCAGAGCATCGCAGGTGATACAGAGTAAGAGACACCGGGGCAGAGCATCGCAGGTGATGAGGAGTAAGAGACACTAGGGCAGAGCATTGCAGGTGATGCAGAGTAAGAGACACTGGGGCAGAGCATCGCAGGTGATACAGAGTAAGAGACACTGGGGCAGAGCATCGCAGGTGATACAGAGTAAGAGACACTGGGGCAGAGCATCGCAGGTGATGCAGAGTAAGAGACACTGGGGCAGAGCATCGCAGGTGATACAGAGTAAGAGACACTGGGCAGAGCATCGCAGGTGATACAGAGTAAGAGACACTGGGGCAGAGCATCGAAGGTGATGCAGAGTAAGAGACACTGGGGCAGAGCATCGCAGGTGGTGCAGAGTAAGAGACACTGGGGCAGAGCATCGCAGGTGATGAGGAGTAAGAGACACTGGGGCAGAGCATCGCAGGTGATGAGGAGTAAGAGACACTGGGGCAGAGCATCGCAGGTGGTGCAGAGTAAGAGACACTGGGGCAGAGCATCGCAGGTTATACAGAGTAAGAGACACTGGGGCAGAGCATCGCAGGTGATACAGAGTAAGAGACACTGGGGCAGAGCATCGCAGGTGATGAGGAGTAAGAGACACTGGGGCAGAGCATCGCAGGTGATACAGAGTAAGAGACACTGGGGCAGAGCATCGCAGGTGATGCAGAGTAAGAGACACTGGGGCAGAGCATCGCAGGTGATACAGAGTAAGAGACACTGGGGCAGAGCATCGCAGGTGATGAGGAGTAAGAGACACTGGGGCAGAGCATCGCAGGTGATGAGGAGTAAGAGACACTGGGGCAGAGCATCGCAGGTGATGAGGAGTAAGAGACACTGGGGCAGAGCATCGCAGGTTATACAGAGTAAGAGACACTGGGGCAGAGCATCGCAGGTGATACAGAGTAAGAGACACTGGGGCAGAGCATCGCAGGTGATACAGAGTAAGAGACACTGGGGCAGAGCATCGCAGGTGATGAGGAGTAAGAGACACTGGGGCAGAGAATCGCAGGTGATACAGAGTAAGAGACACTGGGGCAGAGCATCACAGGTGATACAGAGTAAGAGACACTGGGGCAGAGCATCACAGGTGATGCAGAGTAAGAGACACTGGGGCAGAGCATCGCAGGTAATGAGGAGTAAGAGACACTGGGGCAGAGCATCGCAGGTGATACAGAGTAAGAGACACTGGGGCAGAGCATCGCAGGTGATGAGGAGTAAGAGACACTGGGGCAGAGCATCGCAGGTGATGAGGAGTAAGAGACACTGGGGCAGAGCATCGCAGGTGATGAGGAGTAAGACACTGGGGCAGAGCATCGCAGGTGATGAGGAGTAAGAGACACTGGGGCAGAGCATCGCAGGTGATGAGGAGTAAGAGACACTGGGGCAGAGCATCGCAGGTGATGAGGAGTAAGAGACACTGGGGCAGAGCATCGCAGGTGATACAGAGTAAGATACACTGGGGCAGAGCATCGCAGGTGATGAGGAGTAAGAGACACTGGGGCAGAGCATCGCAGGTGTGAGGAGTAAGAGACACTGGGGCAGAGCATCGCAGGTGATACAGAGTAAGAGACACTGGGGCAGAGCATCGCAGGTGATGCAGAGTAAGAGACACTGGGGCAGAGCATCGCAGGTGATACAGAGTAAGAGACACTGGGCAGAGCATCGCAGGTGATACAGAGTAAGAGACACTGGGGCAGAGCATCGCAGGTGATGCAGAGTAAGAGACACTGGGGCAGAGCATCGCAGGTGGTGCAGAGTAAGAGACACTGGGGCAGAGCATCGCAGGTGATGAGGAGTAAGAGACACTGGGGCAGAGCATCGCAGGTGATGAGGAGTAAGAGACACTGGGGCAGAGCATCGCAGGTGGTGCAGAGTAAGAGACACTGGGGCAGAGCATCGCAGGTGGTGCAGAGTAAGAGACACTGGGGCAGAGCATCGCAGGTGATGAGGAGTAAGACACTGGGGCAGAGCATCGCAGGTGATACAGAGTAAGAGACACTGGGGCAGAGCATCGCAGGTGATACAGAGTAAGAGACACTGGGGCAGAGCATCGCAGGTAATGAGGAGTAAGAGACACTGGGGCAGAGCATCGCAGGTGATACAGAGTAAGAGACACTGGGGCAGAGCATCGCAGGTGATGAGGAGTAAGAGACACTGGGGCAGAGCATCGCAGGTGATGAGGAGTAAGAGACACTGGGGCAGAGCATCGCAGGTGATGAGGAGTAAGACACTGGGGCAGAGCATCGCAGGTGATGAGGAGTAAGAGACACTGGGGCAGAGCATCGCAGGTGATGAGGAGTAAGAGACACTGGGGCAGAGCATCGCAGGTGATGAGGAGTAAGAGACACTGGGGCAGAGCATCGCAGGTGATGAGGAGTAAGAGACACTGGGGCAGAGCATCGCAGGTGATGAGGAGTAAGAGACACTGGGGCAGAGCATCGCAGGTGATGCGTAGTAAGAGACACTGGGGCAGAGCATCGCAGGTGATACAGAGTAAGAGACACTGGGGCAGAGCATCGCAGGTGATGCAGAGTAAGAGACACTGGGGCAGAGCATCGCAGGTGATGAGGAGTAAGAGACACTGGGGCAGAGCATCGCAGGTGATACAGAGTAAGAGACACTGGGGCAGAGCATCGCAGGTGATGCAGAGTAAGAGACACTGGGGCAGAGCATCGCAGGTGATGCAGAGTAAGAGACACTGGGGCAGAGCATCGCAGGTGATGAGGAGTAAGAGACACTGGGGCAGAGCATCGCAGGTGATGAGGAGTAAGAGACACTGGGGCAGAGCATCGCAGGTGATGCAGAGTAAGAGACACTGGGGCAGAGCATCGCAGGTGATACAGAGTAAGAGACACTGGGGCAGAGCATCGCAGGTGATGCAGAGTAAGAGACACTGGGGCAGAGCATCGCAGGTGATACAGAGTAAGAGACACTGGGGCAGAGCATCGCAGGTGATGCAGAGTAAGAGACACTGGGGCAGAGCATCGCAGGTGATACAGAGTAAGAGACACTGGGGCAGAGCATCGCAGGTGATACAGAGTAAGATACACTGGGGCAGAGCATCGCAGGTGATGAGGAGTAAGAGACACTGGGGCAGAGCATCGCAGGTGATGAGGAGTAAGAGACACTGGGGCAGAGCATCGCAGGTGATACAGATTAAGAGACACTGGGGCAGAGCATCGCAGGTGATATAGAGTAAGAGACACTGGGGCAGAGCATCGCAGGTGATACAGAGTAAGAGACACTGGGGCAGAGCATCACAGGTGATGCAGAGTAAGAGACACTGGGGCAGAGCATCGCAGGTGATACAGAGTAAGAGACACTGGGGCAGAGCATCGCAGGTGATGCAGAGTAAGAGACACTGGGGCAGAGCATCGCAGGTGATGCAGAGTAAGAGACACTGGGGCAGAGCATCGCAGGTGATACAGAGTAAGAGACACTGGGGCAGAGCATCGCAGGTGATACAGAGTAAGAGACACTGGGGCAGAGCATCGCAGGTGATACAGAGTAAGAGACACTGGGGCAGAGCATCGCAGGTGATGAGGAGTAAGAGACACTGGGGCAGAGCATCGCAGGTGATGAGGAGTAAGACACTGGGGCAGAGCATCGCAGGTGATGAGGAGTAAGAGACACTGGGGCAGAGCATCGCAGGTGATGAGGAGTAAGAGACACTGGGGCAGAGCATCGCAGGTGATGAGGAGTAAGAGACACTGGGGCAGAGCATCGCAGGTGATGAGGAGTAAGAGACACTGGGGCAGAGCATCGCAGGTGATGCGGAGTAAGAGACACTGGGGCAGAGCATCGCAGGTGATACAGAGTAAGAGACACTGGGGCAGAGCATCGCAGGTGATGCAGAGTAAGAGACACTGGGGCAGAGCATCGCAGGTGATGAGGAGTAAGAGACACTGGGGCAGAGCATCGCAGTTGATACAGAGTAAGAGACACTGGGGCAGAGCATCGCAGGTGATGCAGAGTAAGAGACACTGGGGCAGAGCATCGCAGGTGATGCAGAGTAAGAGACACTGGGGCAGAGCATCGCAGGTGATACGGAGTAAGAGACACTGGGGCAGAGCATCGCAGGTGATGAGGAGTAAGAGACACTGGGGCAGAGCATCGCAGGTGATGCAGAGTAAGAGACACTGGGGCAGAGCATCGCAGGTGATACAGAGTAAGAGACACTGGGGCAGAGCATCGCAGGTGATGCAGAGTAAGAGACACTGGGGCAGAGCATCGCAGGTGATACAGAGTAAGAGACACTGGGGCAGAGCATCGCAGGTGATACAGAGTAAGATACACTGGGGCAGAGCATCGCAGGTGATGAGGAGTAAGAGACACTGGGGCAGAGCATCGCAGGTGATACAGATTAAGAGACACTGGGGCAGAGCATCGCAGGTGATATAGAGTAAGAGACACTGGGGCAGAGCATCGCAGGTGATACAGAGTAAGAGACACTGGGGCAGAGCATCACAGGTGATGCAGAGTAAGAGACACTGGGGCAGAGCATCGCAGGTGATGCAGAGTAAGAGACACTGGGGCAGAGCATCGCAGGTGATGCAGAGTAAGAGACACTGGGGCAGAGCATCGCAGGTGATGCAGAGTAAGAGACACTGGGGCAGAGCATCGCAGGTGATACAGAGTAAGAGACACTGGGGCAGAGCATCGCAGGTGATACAGAGTAAGAGACACTGGGGCAGAGCATCGCAGGTGATACAGAGTAAGAGACACTGGGGCAGAGCATCGCAGGTGATGAGGAGTAAGAGACACTGGGGCAGAGCATCGCAGGTGATACAGAGTAAGAGACACTGGGGCAGAGCATCGCAGGTGATACAGAGTAAGAGACACTGGGGCAGAGCATCGCAGGTGATACAGAGTAAGAGACACTGGGGCAGAGCATCACAGGTGATGAGGAGTAAGAGACACTGGGGCAGAGCATCACAGGTGATGCAGAGTAAGAGACACTGGGGCAGAGCATCGCAGGTGATACAGAGTAAGAGACACTGGGGCAGAGCATCGCAGGTGATACAGAGTAAGAGACACTGGGGCAGAGCATCGCAGGTGATGAGGAGTAAGAGACACTGGGGCAGAGCATCGCAGGTGATACAGAGTAAGAGACACTGGGGCAGAGCATCGCAGGTGATACAGAGTAAGAGACACTGGGGCAGAGCATCGCAGGTGATACAGAGTAAGAGACACTGGGGCAGAGCATCGCAGGTGATGAGGAGTAAGAGACACTGGGGCAGAGCATCGCAGGTGATACAGAGTAAGAGACACTGGGGCAGAGCATCGCAGGTGATACAGAGTAAGACACTGGGGCAGAGCATCGCAGGTGATACAGAGTAAGAGACACTGGGGCAGAGCATCACAGGTGATGAGGAGTAAGAGACACTGGGGCAGAGCATCACAGGTGATGCAGAGTAAGAGACACTGGGGCAGAGCATCGCAGGTGATGCAGAGTAAGAGACACTGGGGCAGAGCATCGCAGGTGATACAGAGTAAGAGACACTGGGGCAGAGCATCGCAGGTGATGCAGAGTAAGAGACACTGGGGCAGAGCATCGCAGGTGATACAGAGTAAGAGACACTGGGGCAGAGCATCGCAGGTGATACAGAGTAAGATACACTGGGGCAGAGCATCGCAGGTGATGAGGAGTAAGAGACACTGGGGCAGAGCATCACAGGTGATGAGGAGTAAGAGACACTGGGGCAGAGCATCACAGGTGATGCAGAGTAAGAGACACTGGGGCAGAGCATCGCAGGTGATACAGAGTAAGAGACACTGGGGCAGAGCATCGCAGGTGATACAGAGTAAGAGACACTGGGGCAGAGCATCGCAGGTGATGAGGAGTAAGACACTGGGGCAGAGCATCGCAGGTGATACAGAGTAAGAGACACTGGGGCAGAGCATCGCAGGTGATACAGAGTAAGAGACACTGGGGCAGAGCATCGCAGGTGATACAGAGTAAGAGACACTGGGGCAGAGCATCGCAGGTGATGAGGAGTAAGAGACACTGGGGCAGAGCATCGCAGGTGATACAGAGTAAGAGACACTGGGGCAGAGCATCGCAGGTGATACAGAGTAAGACACTGGGGCAGAGCATCGCAGGTGATACAGAGTAAGAGACACTGGGGCAGAGCATCACAGGTGATGAGGAGTAAGAGACACTGGGGCAGAGCATCGCAGGTGATACAGAGTAAGAGACACTGGGGCAGAGCATCGCAGGTGATACAGAGTAAGAGACACTGGGGCAGAGCATCGCAGGTGATACAGAGTAAGATACACTGGGGCAGAGCATCGCAGGTGATGAGGAGTAAGAGACACTGGGGCAGAGCATCGCAGGTGATGCAGAGTAAGAGACACTGGGGCAGAGCATCGCAGGTGATACAGAGTAAGAGACACTGGGGCAGAGCATCGCAGGTGATACAGAGTAAGATACACTGGGGCAGAGCATCGCAGGTGATGAGGAGTAAGAGACACTGGGGCAGAGCATCGCAGGTGATACAGATTAAGAGACACTGGGGCAGAGCATCGCAGGTGATATAGAGTAAGAGACACTGGGGCAGAGCATCGCAGGTGATACAGAGTAAGAGACACTGGGGCAGAGCATCACAGGTGATGCAGAGTAAGAGACACTGGGGCAGAGCATCGCAGGTGATGCAGAGTAAGAGACACTGGGGCAGAGCATCGCAGGTGATGCAGAGTAAGAGACACTGGGGCAGAGCATCGCAGGTGATGCAGAGTAAGAGACACTGGGGCAGAGCATCGCAGGTGATACAGAGTAAGAGACACTGGGGCAGAGCATCGCAGGTGATACAGAGTAAGAGACACTGGGGCAGAGCATCGCAGGTGATACAGAGTAAGAGACACTGGGGCAGAGCATCGCAGGTGATGAGGAGTAAGAGACACTGGGGCAGAGCATCGCAGGTGATACAGAGTAAGAGACACTGGGGCAGAGCATCGCAGGTGATACAGAGTAAGAGACACTGGGGCAGAGCATCGCAGGTGATACAGAGTAAGAGACACTGGGGCAGAGCATCACAGGTGATGAGGAGTAAGAGACACTGGGGCAGAGCATCACAGGTGATGCAGAGTAAGAGACACTGGGGCAGAGCATCGCAGGTGATACAGAGTAAGAGACACTGGGGCAGAGCATCGCAGGTGATACAGAGTAAGAGACACTGGGGCAGAGCATCGCAGGTGATGAGGAGTAAGAGACACTGGGGCAGAGCATCGCAGGTGATACAGAGTAAGAGACACTGGGGCAGAGCATCGCAGGTGATACAGAGTAAGAGACACTGGGGCAGAGCATCGCAGGTGATACAGAGTAAGAGACACTGGGGCAGAGCATCGCAGGTGATGAGGAGTAAGAGACACTGGGGCAGAGCATCGCAGGTGATACAGAGTAAGAGACACTGGGGCAGAGCATCGCAGGTGATACAGAGTAAGACACTGGGGCAGAGCATCGCAGGTGATACAGAGTAAGAGACACTGGGGCAGAGCATCACAGGTGATGAGGAGTAAGAGACACTGGGGCAGAGCATCACAGGTGATGCAGAGTAAGAGACACTGGGGCAGAGCATCGCAGGTGATGCAGAGTAAGAGACACTGGGGCAGAGCATCGCAGGTGATACAGAGTAAGAGACACTGGGGCAGAGCATCGCAGGTGATGCAGAGTAAGAGACACTGGGGCAGAGCATCGCAGGTGATACAGAGTAAGAGACACTGGGGCAGAGCATCGCAGGTGATACAGAGTAAGATACACTGGGGCAGAGCATCGCAGGTGATGAGGAGTAAGAGACACTGGGGCAGAGCATCACAGGTGATGAGGAGTAAGAGACACTGGGGCAGAGCATCACAGGTGATGCAGAGTAAGAGACACTGGGGCAGAGCATCGCAGGTGATACAGAGTAAGAGACACTGGGGCAGAGCATCGCAGGTGATACAGAGTAAGAGACACTGGGGCAGAGCATCGCAGGTGATGAGGAGTAAGACACTGGGGCAGAGCATCGCAGGTGATACAGAGTAAGAGACACTGGGGCAGAGCATCGCAGGTGATACAGAGTAAGAGACACTGGGGCAGAGCATCGCAGGTGATACAGAGTAAGAGACACTGGGGCAGAGCATCGCAGGTGATGAGGAGTAAGAGACACTGGGGCAGAGCATCGCAGGTGATACAGAGTAAGAGACACTGGGGCAGAGCATCGCAGGTGATACAGAGTAAGACACTGGGGCAGAGCATCGCAGGTGATACAGAGTAAGAGACACTGGGGCAGAGCATCACAGGTGATGAGGAGTAAGAGACACTGGGGCAGAGCATCACAGGTGATGCAGAGTAAGAGACACTGGGGCAGAGCATCGCAGGTGATGCAGAGTAAGAGACACTGGGGCAGAGCATCGCAGGTGATACAGAGTAAGAGACACTGGGGCAGAGCATCGCAGGTGATGCAGAGTAAGAGACACTGGGGCAGAGCATCGCAGGTGATACAGAGTAAGAGACACTGGGGCAGAGCATCGCAGGTGATACAGAGTAAGATACACTGGGGCAGAGCATCGCAGGTGATGAGGAGTAAGAGACACTGGGGCAGAGCATCGCAGGTGATGAGGAGTAAGAGACACTGGGGCAGAGCATCGCAGGTGATACAGAGTAAGAGACACTGGGGCAGAGCATCGCAGGTGATGCAGAGTAAGAGACACTGGGGCAGAGCATCGCAGGTGATACAGAGTAAGAGACACTGGGCAGAGCATCGCAGGTGATACAGAGTAAGAGACACTGGGGCAGAGCATCGCAGGTGATGCAGAGTAAGAGACACTGGGGCAGAGCATCGCAGGTGGTGCAGAGTAAGAGACACTGGGGCAGAGCATCACAGGTGATACAGAGTAAGAGACACTGGGGCAGAGCATCGCAGGTGATGAGGAGTAAGACACTGGGGCAGAGCATCGCAGGTGATACAGAGTAAGAGACACTGGGGCAGAGCATCGCAGGTGATGCAGAGTAAGAGACACTGGGGCAGAGCATCGCAGGTGATGCAGAGTAAGAGACACTGGGGCAGAGCATCGCAGGTGATACAGAGTAAGAGACACTGGGGCAGAGCATCGCAGGTGATACAGAGTAAGAGACACTGGGGCAGAGCATCGCAGGTAATGAGGAGTAAGAGACACTGGGGCAGAGCATCGCAGGTGATACAGAGTAAGAGACACTGGGGCAGAGCATCGCAGGTGATGAGGAGTAAGAGACACTGGGGCAGAGCATCGCAGGTGATGAGGAGTAAGAGACACTGGGGCAGAGCATCGCAGGTGATGAGGAGTAAGACACTGGGGCAGAGCATCGCAGGTGATGAGGAGTAAGAGACACTGGGGCAGAGCATCGCAGGTGATGAGGAGTAAGAGACACTGGGGCAGAGCATCGCAGGTGATGAGGAGTAAGAGACACTGGGGCAGAGCATCGCAGGTGATGAGGAGTAAGAGACACTGGGGCAGAGCATCGCAGGTGATGCGTAGTAAGAGACACTGGGGCAGAGCATCGCAGGTGATACAGAGTAAGAGACACTGGGGCAGAGCATCGCAGGTGATGCAGAGTAAGAGACACTGGGGCAGAGCATCGCAGGTGATGAGGAGTAAGAGACACTGGGGCAGAGCATCGCAGGTGATACAGAGTAAGAGACACTGGGGCAGAGCATCGCAGGTGATGCAGAGTAAGAGACACTGGGGCAGAGCATCGCAGGTGATGCAGAGTAAGAGACACTGGGGCAGAGCATCGCAGGTGATGAGGAGTAAGAGACACTGGGGCAGAGCATCGCAGGTGATGCAGAGTAAGAGACACTGGGGCAGAGCATCGCAGGTGATACAGAGTAAGAGACACTGGGGCAGAGCATCGCAGGTGATGCAGAGTAAGAGACACTGGGGCAGAGCATCGCAGGTGATACAGAGTAAGAGACACTGGGGCAGAGCATCGCAGGTGATGCAGAGTAAGAGACACTGGGGCAGAGCATCGCAGGTGATACAGAGTAAGAGACACTGGGGCAGAGCATCGCAGGTGATACAGAGTAAGATACACTGGGGCAGAGCATCGCAGGTGATGAGGAGTAAGAGACACTGGGGCAGAGCATCGCAGGTGATGAGGAGTAAGAGACACTGGGGCAGAGCATCGCAGGTGATACAGATTAAGAGACACTGGGGCAGAGCATCGCAGGTGATATAGAGTAAGAGACACTGGGGCAGAGCATCGCAGGTGATACAGAGTAAGAGACACTGGGGCAGAGCATCACAGGTGATGCAGAGTAAGAGACACTGGGGCAGAGCATCGCAGGTGATGCAGAGTAAGAGACACTGGGGCAGAGCATCGCAGGTGATACAGAGTAAGAGACACTGGGGCAGAGCATCGCAGGTGATGCAGAGTAAGAGACACTGGGGCAGAGCATCGCAGGTGATGCAGAGTAAGAGACACTGGGGCAGAGCATCGCAGGTGATACAGAGTAAGAGACACTGGGGCAGAGCATCGCAGGTGATACAGAGTAAGAGACACTGGGGCAGAGCATCGCAGGTGATACAGAGTAAGAGACACTGGGGCAGAGCATCGCAGGTGATGAGGAGTAAGAGACACTGGGGCAGAGCATCGCAGGTGATACAGAGTAAGAGACACTGGGGCAGAGCATCGCAGGTGATACAGAGTAAGAGACACTGGGGCAGAGCATCGCAGGTGATACAGAGTAAGAGACACTGGGGCAGAGCATCACAGGTGATGAGGAGTAAGAGACACTGGGGCAGAGCATCACAGGTGATGCAGAGTAAGAGACACTGGGGCAGAGCATCGCAGGTGATACAGAGTAAGAGACACTGGGGCAGAGCATCGCAGGTGATACAGAGTAAGAGACACTGGGGCAGAGCATCGCAGGTGATGAGGAGTAAGAGACACTGGGGCAGAGCATCGCAGGTGATACAGAGTAAGAGACACTGGGGCAGAGCATCGCAGGTGATACAGAGTAAGAGACACTGGGGCAGAGCATCGCAGGTGATACAGAGTAAGAGACACTGGGGCAGAGCATCGCAGGTGATGAGGAGTAAGAGACACTGGGGCAGAGCATCGCAGGTGATACAGAGTAAGAGACACTGGGGCAGAGCATCGCAGGTGATGCAGAGTAAGAGACACTGGGGCAGAGCATCGCAGGTGATGAGGAGTAAGAGACACTGGGGCAGAGCATCGTAGGTGATGAGGAGTAAGAGACACTGGGGCAGAGCATCGCAGGTGTTGCAGAGGAAGAGACACTGGGGCAGAGCATCGCAGGTGATGAGGAGTAAGAGACACTGGGGCAGAGCATCGCAGGTGATGCAGAGTAAGACACTGGGGCAGAGCATCGCAGGTGATGAGGAGTAAGAGACACTGGGGCAGAGCATCGCAGGTGATGAGGAGTAAGAGACACTGGGGCAGAGCATCGCAGGTTATACAGAGTAAGAGACACTGGGGCAGAGCATCGCAGGTTATACAGAGTAAGAGACACTGGGGCAGAGCATCGCAGGTGATACAGAGTAAGAGACACCGGGGCAGAGCATCGCAGGTGATGAGGAGTAAGAGACACTAGGGCAGAGCATTGCAGGTGATGCAGAGTAAGAGACACTGGGGCAGAGCATCGCAGGTGATACAGAGTAAGAGACACTGGGGCAGAGCATCGCAGGTGATGCAGAGTAAGAGACACTGGGGCAGAGCATCGCAGGTGATACAGAGTAAGAGACACTGGGGCAGAGCATCGCAGGTGATACAGAGTAAGAGACACTGGGGCAGAGCATCGCAGGTAATGAGGAGTAAGAGACACTGGGGCAGAGCATCGCAGGTGATACAGAGTAAGAGACACTGGGGCAGAGCATCGCAGGTGATGAGGAGTAAGAGACATTGGGGCAGAGCATCGCAGGTGATGAGGAGTAAGAGACACTGGGGCAGAGCATCGCAGGTGATGAGGAGTAAGACACTGGGGCAGAGCATCGCAGGTGATGAGGAGTAAGAGACACTGGGGCAGAGCATCGCAGGTGATGAGGAGTAAGAGACACTGGGGCAGAGCATCGCAGGTGATGAGGAGTAAGAGACACTGGGGCAGAGCATCGCAGGTGATGAGGAGTAAGAGACACTGGGGTAGAGCATCGCAGGTGATGCGGAGTAAGAGACACTGGGGCAGAGCATCGCAGGTGATACAGAGTAAGAGACACTGGGGCAGAGCATCGCAGGTGATGCAGAGTAAGAGACACTGGGGCAGAGCATCGCAGGTGATGAGGAGTAAGAGACACTGGGGCAGAGCATCGCAGGTAATGAGGAGTAAGAGACACTGGGGCAGAGCATCGCAGGTGATACAGAGTAAGAGACACTGGGGCAGAGCATCGCAGGTGATGAGGAGTAAGAGACACTGGGGCAGAGCATCGCAGGTGATGAGGAGTAAGAGACACTGGGGCAGAGCATCGCAGGTGATGAGGAGTAAGAGACACTGGGGCAGAGCATCGCAGGTGATGAGGAGTAAGAGACACTGGGGCAGAGCATCGCAGGTGATGAGGAGTAAGAGACACTGGGGCAGAGCATCGCAGGTGATGCGGAGAAAGAGACACTGGGGCAGAGCATCGCAGGTGATACAGAGTAAGAGACACTGGGGCAGAGCATCGCAGGTGATACAGAGTAAGAGACACTGGGGCAGAGCATCGCAGGTGATACAGAGTAAGAGACACTGGGGCAGAGCATCGCAGGTGATGAGGAGTAAGAGACACTGGGGCAGAGCATCGCAGGTGATACAGAGTAAGAGACACTGGGGCAGAGCATCGCAGGTGATACAGAGTAAGAGACACTGGGGCAGAGCATCGCAGGTGATACAGAGTAAGAGACACTGGGGCAGAGCATCACAGGTGATGAGGAGTAAGAGACACTGGGGCAGAGCATCACAGGTGATGCAGAGTAAGAGACACTGGGGCAGAGCATCGCAGGTGATGCAGAGTAAGAGACACTGGGGCAGAGCATCGCAGGTGATGCGGAGTAAGAGACACTGGGGCAGAGCATCGCAGGTGATGAGGAGTAAGAGACACTGGGGCAGAGCATCGCAGGTGATGAGGAGTAAGACACTGGGGCAGAGCATCGCAGGTGATGAGGAGTAAGAGACACTGGGGCAGAGCATCGCAGGTGATGAGGAGTAAGAGACACTGGGGCAGAGCATCGCAGGTGATGAGGAGTAAGAGACACTGGGGCAGAGCATCGCAGGTGATGAGGAGTAAGAGACACTGGGGCAGAGCATCGCAGGTGATGCGGAGTAAGAGACACTGGGGCAGAGCATCGCAGGTGATACAGAGTAAGAGACACTGGGGCAGAGCATCGCAGGTGATGCAGAGTAAGAGACACTGGGGCAGAGCATCGCAGGTGATGAGGAGTAAGAGACACTGGGGCAGAGCATCGCAGGTGATACAGAGTAAGAGACACTGGGGCAGAGCATCGCAGGTGATGCAGAGTAAGAGACCCTGGGGCAGAGCATCGCAGGTGATGCAGAGTAAGAGACACTGGGGCAGAGCATCGCAGGTGATACGGAGTAAGAGACACTGGGGCAGAGCATCGCAGGTGATGAGGAGTAAGAGACACTGGGGCAGAGCATCGCAGGTGATGCAGAGTAAGAGACACTGGGGCAGAGCATCGCAGGTGATACAGAGTAAGAGACACTGGGGCAGAGCATCGCAGGTGATGCAGAGTAAGAGACACTGGGGCAGAGCATCGCAGGTGATACAGAGTAAGAGACACTGGGGCAGAGCATCGCAGGTGATGCAGAGTAAGAGACACTGGGGCAGAGCATCGCAGGTGATACAGAGTAAGAGACACTGGGGCAGAGCATCGCAGGTGATACAGAGTAAGAGACACTGGGGCAGAGCATCGCAGGTGATGAGGAGTAAGAGACACTGGGGCAGAGCATCGCAGGTAATGAGGAGTAAGAGACACTGGGGCAGAGCATCGCAGGTGATACAGAGTAAGAGACACTGGGGCAGAGCATCGCAGGTGATGAGGAGTAAGAGACACTGGGGCAGAGCATCGCAGGTGATGAGGAGTAAGAGACACTGGGGCAGAGCATCGCAGGTGATGAGGAGTAAGACACTGGGGCAGAGCATCGCAGGTGATGAGGAGTAAGAGACACTGGGGCAGAGCATCGCAGGTGATGAGGAGTAAGAGACACTGGGGCAGAGCATCGCAGGTGATGAGGAGTAAGAGACACTGGGGCAGAGCATCGCAGGTGATGCAGAGTAAGAGACACTGGGGCAGAGCATCGCAGGTGATGAGGAGTAAGAGACACTGGGGCAGAGCATCGCAGGTGATACAGAGTAAGAGACACTGGGGCAGAGCATCGCAGGTAATGAGGAGTAAGAGACACTGGGGCAGAGCATCGCAGGTGATACAGAGTAAGAGACACTGGGGCAGAGCATCGCAGGTGATGAGGAGTAAGAGACACTGGGGCAGAGCATCGCAGGTGATGAGGAGTAAGAGACACTGGGGCAGAGCATCGCAGGTGATGAGGAGTAAGAGACACTGGGGCAGAGCATCGCAGGTGATACAGAGTAAGAGACACTGGGGCAGAGCATCGCAGGTGATGCAGAGTAAGAGACACTGGGGCAGAGCATCGCAGGTGATGCAGAGTAAGAGACACTGGGGCAGAGCATCGCAGGTGATACGGAGTAAGAGACACTGGGGCAGAGCATCGCAGGTGATGAGGAGTAAGAGACACTGGGGCAGAGCATCGCAGGTGATGCAGAGTAAGAGACACTGGGGCAGAGCATCGCAGGTGATACAGAGTAAGAGACACTGGGGCAGAGCATCGCAGGTGATGCAGAGTAAGAGACACTGGGGCAGAGCATCGCAGGTGATACAGAGTAAGAGACACCGGGGCAGAGCATCGCAGGTGATGAGGAGTAAGAGACACTAGGGCAGAGCATTGCAGGTGATGCAGAGTAAGAGACACTGGGGCAGAGCATCGCAGGTGATACAGAGTAAGAGACACTGGGGCAGAGCATCGCAGGTGATGAGGAGTAAGAGACACTGGGGCAGAGAATCGCAGGTGATACAGAGTAAGAGACACTGGGCAGAGCATCGCAGGTGACACAGAGTAAGAGACACTGGGGCAGAGCATCGCAGGTAATGAGGAGTAAGAGACACTGGGGCAGAGCATCGCAGGTAATGAGGAGTAAGAGACACTGGGGCAGAGCATCGCAGGTGATACAGAGTAAGAGACACTGGGGCAGAGCATCGCAAGTGATGAGGAGTAAGAGACACTGGGGCAGAGCATCGCAGGTGATGAGGAGTAAGAGACACTGGGGCAGAGCATCGCAGGTGGTGCAGAGTAAGAGACACTGGGGCAGAGCATCGCAGCTGATGCAGAGTAAGAGACACTGGGGCAGAGCATCGCAGGTGATACAGAGTAAGAGACACTGGGGCAGAGCATCGCAGGTGATGAGGAGTAAGAGACACTGGGGCAGAGCATCGCAGGTTATACAGAGTAAGAGACACTGGGGCAGAGCATCGCAGGTTATACAGAGTAAGAGACACTGGGGCAGAGCATCGCAGGTGATACAGAGTAAGAGACACCGGGGCAGAGCATCGCAGGTGATGAGGAGTAAGAGACACTAGGGCAGAGCATTGCAGGTGATGCAGAGTAAGAGACACTGGGGCAGAGCATCGCAGGTGATACAGAGTAAGAGACACTGGGGCAGAGCATCGCAGGTGATGCAGAGTAAGAGACACTGGGGCAGAGCATCGCAGGTGATACAGAGTAAGAGACACTGGGCAGAGCATCGCAGGTGGTGCAGAGTAAGAGACACTGGGGCAGAGCATCGCAGGTGATGAGGAGTAAGAGACACTGGGGCAGAGCATCGCAGGTGATGAGGAGTAAGAGACACTGGGGCAGAGCATCGCAGGTGGTGCAGAGTAAGAGACACTGGGGCAGAGCATCGCAGGTGGTGCAGAGTAAGAGACACTGGGGCAGAGCATCGCAGGTGATGAGGAGTAAGACACTGGGGCAGAGCATCGCAGGTGATACAGAGTAAGAGACACTGGGGCAGAGCATCGCAGGTGATGCAGAGTAAGAGACACTGGGGCAGAGCATCGCAGGTGATGCAGAGTAAGAGACACTGGGGCAGAGCATCGCAGGTGATACAGAGTAAGAGACACTGGGGCAGAGCATCGCAGGTGATACAGAGTAAGAGACACTGGGGCAGAGCATCGCAGGTAATGAGGAGTAAGAGACACTGGGGCAGAGCATCGCAGGTAATGAGGAGTAAGAGACACTGGGGCAGAGCATCGCAGGTGGTGCAGAGTAAGAGACACTGGGGCAGAGCATCGCAGGTGATGGGGAGTAAGACACTGGGGCAGAGCATCGCAGGTGATGCAGAGTAAGAGACACTGGGGCAGAGCATCGCAGGTGATGCAGAGCAAGAGACACTGGGGCAGAGCATCGCAGGTGATGAGGAGTAAGAGACACTGGGGCAGAGCATCGCAGGTGATGAGGAGTAAGAGACACTGGGGCAGAGCATCGCAGGTGATGGGGAGTAAGAGACACTGGGGCAGAGCATCGCAGATGATGCAGCGTAAGAGACACTGGGGCAGAGCATCGCAGGTGATGAGGAGTAAGAGACACTGGGGCAGAGCATCGCAGGTGATGCAGCGTAAGAGACACTGGGGCAGAGCATCGCAGGTGATGAGGAGTAAGAGACACTGGGGCAGAGCATCGCAGGTGATACAGAGTAAGACACTGGGGCAGAACATCGCAGGTGATGAGGAGTAAGAGACACTGGGGCAGAGCATCGCAGGTGATACAGAGTAAGAGACACTGGGGCAGAGCATCGCAGGTGATGAGGAGTAAGAGACACTGGGGCAGAGCATCGCAGGTGATACAGAGTAAGAGACACTGGGGCAGAGCATCGCAGGTGATGCAGAGTAAGAGACACTGGGGCAGAGCATCGCAGGTGATGAGGAGTAAGAGACACTGGGGCAGAGCATCGCAGGTGATGAGGAGTAAGAGACACTGGGGCAGAGCATCGCAGGTGATGAGGAGTAAGAGACACTGGGGCAGAGCATCGCAGGTGATGAGGAGTAAGAGACACTGGGGCAGAGCATCGCAGGTGATGAGGAGTAAGAGACACTGGGGCAGAGCATCGCAGGTGATGAGGAGTAAGAGACACTGGGGCAGAGCATCGCAGGTGATGAGGAGTAAGACACTGGGGCAGAGCATCGCAGGTGATGAGGAGTAAGAGACACTGGGGCAGAGCATCGCAGGTGATGAGGAGTAAGAGACACTGGGGCAGAGCATCGCAGGTGATGAGGAGTAAGAGACACTGGGGCAGAGCATCGCAGGTGATGAGGAGTAAGAGACACTGGGGCAGAGCATCGCAGGTGATGCGGAGTAAGAGACACTGGGGCAGAGCATCGCAGGTGATACAGAGTAAGAGACACTGGGGCAGAACATCGCAGGTGATGCAGAGTAAGAGACACTGGGGCAGAGCATCGCAGGTGATGAGGAGTAAGAGACACTGGGGCAGAGCATCGCAGGTGATACAGAGTAAGAGACACTGGGGCAGAGCATCGCAGGTGATGCAGAGTAAGAGACACTGGGGCAGAGCATCGCAGGTGATGAGGAGTATGAGACACTGGGGCAGAGCATCGCAGGTGATACAGAGTAAGAGACACTGGGGCAGAGCATCGCAGGTGATACAGAGTAAGAGACACTGGGGCAGAGCATCGCAGGTGATGCAGAGTAAGAGACACTGGGGCAGAGCATCGCAGGTGATGCAGAGTAAGAGACACTGGGGCAGAGCATCGCAGGTGATACAGAGTAAGACACTGGGGCAGAGCATCGCAGGTGATGCAGAGTAAGAGACACTGGGGCAGAGCATCGCAGGTGATACAGAGTAAGAGACACTGGGGCAGAGCATCGCAGGTGATGCAGAGTAAGAGACACTGGGGCAGAGCATCGCAGGTGATACAGAGTAAGAGACACTGGGGCAGAGCATCGCAGGTGATGAGGAGTAAGAGACACTGGGGCAGAGCATCGCAGGTGATACAGAGTAAGAGACACTGGGGCAGAGCATCGCAGGTGATACAGAGTAAGAGACACTGGGGCAGAGCATCGCAGGTGATGAGGAGTAAGAGACACTGGGGCAGAACATCGCAAGTGATGAGGAGTAAGAGACACTGGGGCAGAGCATCGCAGGTGATGCAGAGTAAGAGACACTGGGGCAGAGCATCGCAGGTGATGCAGAGTAAGAGACACTGGGGCAGAGCATCGCAGGTGATGCAGAGTAAGAGACACTGGGGCAGAGCATCGCAGATGATGAGGAGTAAGAGACACTGGGGCAGAGCATCGCAGGTGATACAGAGTAAGAGACACTGGGGCAGAGCATCGCAGGTGATGAGTAAGAGACACTGGGGCAGAGCATCGAAGGTGATGCAGAGTAAGAGACACTGGGGCAGAGCATCGCAGGTGATGAGGAGTAAGAGACACTGGGGCAGAGCATCGCAGGTGATGCAGCGTAAGAGACACTGGGGCAGAGCATCGCAGGTGATGAGGAGTAAGAGACACTGGGGCAGAGCATCGCAGGTGATACAGAGTAAGACACTGGGGCAGAGCATCGCAGGTGATGAGGAGTAAGAGACACTGGGGCAGAGCATCGCAGGTGATGAGGAGTAAGAGACACTGGGGCAGAACATCGCAGGTAATGAGGAGTAAGAGACACTGGGGCAGAGCATCGCAGGTGGTGCAGAGTAAGAGACACTGGGGCAGAGCATCGCAGGTGATGGGGAGTAAGACACTGGGGCAGAGCATCGCAGGTGATGCAGAGTAAGAGACACTGGGGCAGAGCATCGCAGGTGATGCAGAGTAAGAGACACTGGGGCAGAGCATCGCAGGTGATGCAGAGCAAGAGACACTGGGGCAGAGCATCGCAGGTGATACAGCGTAAGAGACACTGGGGCAGAGCATCGCAGGTGATGAGGAGTAAGAGACACTGGGGCAGAGCATCGCAGGTGATACAGAGTAAGAGACACTGGGGCAGAGCATCGCAAGTGATGAGGAGTAAGACACTGGGGCAGAGCATCGCAGGTGATACAGAGTAAGAGACACTGGGGCAGAGCATCGCAGGTGATGAGGAGTAAGAGACACTGGGGCAGAGCATCGCAGGTGATGGGGAGTAAGAGACACTGGGGCAGAGCATCGCAGATGATGCAGCGTAAGAGACACTGGGGCAGAGCATCGCAGGTGATGAGGAGTAAGAGACACTGGGGCAGAGCATCGCAGGTGATGCAGCGTAAGAGACACTGGGGCAGAGCATCGCAGGTGATGAGGAGTAAGAGACACTGGGGCAGAGCATCGCAGGTGATACAGAGTAAGAGACACTGGGGCAGAGCATCGCAGGTGATGAGGAGTAAGAGACACAGGGGCAGAGCATCGCAGGTGATGAGGAGTAAGAGACACTGGGGCAGAGCATCGCAGGTGATACAGAGTAAGAGACACTGGGGCAGAGCATCGCAGGTGATACAGAGTAAGAGACACTGGGGCAGAGCATCGCAGGTGATGCAGAGTAAGAGACACTGGGGCAGAGCATCGCAGGTGATGCAGAGTAAGAGACACTGGGGCAGAGCATCGCAGGTGATGCAGAGTAAGAGACACTGGGGCAGAGCATCGCAGGTGATACAGAGTAAGAGACACTGGGGCAGAGCATCGCAGGTGATACAGAGTAAGAGACACTGGGGCAGCGCATCGCAGGTAATGAGGAGTAAGAGACACTGGGGCAGAGCATCGTAGGAGATGAGGAGTAAGAGACACTGGGGCAGTGCATCGCAGGTGATGCAGCGTAAGAGACACTGGGGCAGAGCATCGCAGGTGATGAGGAGTAAGAGACACTGGGGCAGAGCATCGCAGGTAATACAGAGTAAGAGACACTGGGGCAGAGCATCGCAGGTGATGAGGAGTAAGAGACACTGGGGCAGAGCATCGCAGGTGATACAGAGTAAGAGACACTGGGGCAGAGCATCGCAGGTGATACAGAGTAAGAGACACTGGGGCAGAGCATCGCAGGTGATACAGAGTAAGAGACACTGGGGCAGAGCATCGCAGGTGATGAGGAGTAAGAGACACTGGGGCAGAACATCGCAAGTGATGAGGAGTAAGAGACACTGGGGCAGAGCATCGCAGGTGATGCAGAGTAAGAGACACTGGGGCAGAGCATCGCAGGTGATGCAGAGTAAGAGACACTGGGGCAGAGCATCGCAGGTGATGCAGAGTAAGAGACACTGGGGCAGAGCATCGCAGATGATGAGGAGTAAGAGACACTGGGGCAGAGCATCGCAGGTGATACTGAGTAAGAGACACTGGGGCAGAGCATCGCAGGTGATGAGTAAGAGACACTGGGGCAGAGCATCGAAGGTGATGCAGAGTAAGAGACACTGGGGCAGAGCATCGCAGGTGATGAGGAGTAAGATACACTGGGGCAGAGCATCGCAGGTGATGCAGCGTAAGAGACACTGGGGCAGAGCATCGCAGGTGATGAGGAGTAAGAGACACTGGGGCAGAGCATCGCAGGTGATACAGAGTAAGACACTGGGGCAGAGCATCGCAGGTGATGAGGAGTAAGAGACACTGGGGCAGAGCATCGCAGGTGATGAGGAGTAAGAGACACTGGGGCAGAACATCGCAGGTAATGAGGAGTAAGAGACACTGGGGCAGAGCATCGCAGGTGGTGCAGAGTAAGAGACACTGGGGCAGAGCATCGCAGGTGATGGGGAGTAAGACACTGGGGCAGAGCATCGCAGGTGATGCAGAGTAAGAGACACTGGGGCAGAGCATCGCAGGTGATGCAGAGTAAGAGACACTGGGGCAGAGCATCGCAGGTGATGCAGAGCAAGAGACACTGGGGCAGAGCATCGCAGGTGATACAGCGTAAGAGACACTGGGGCAGAGCATCGCAGGTGATGAGGAGTAAGAGACACTGGGGCAGAGCATCGCAGGTGATACAGAGTAAGAGACACTGGGGCAGAGCATCGCAAGTGATGAGGAGTAAGACACTGGGGCAGAGCATCGCAGGTGATACAGAGTAAGAGACACTGGGGCAGAGCATCGCAGGTGATGAGGAGTAAGAGACACTGGGGCAGAGCATCGCAGGTGATGGGGAGTAAGAGACACTGGGGCAGAGCATCGCAGATGATGCAGCGTAAGAGACACTGGGGCAGAGCATCGCAGGTGATGAGGAGTAAGAGACACTGGGGCAGAGCATCGCAGGTGATGCAGCGTAAGAGACACTGGGGCAGAGCATCGCAGGTGATGAGGAGTAAGAGACACTGGGGCAGAGCATCGCAGGTGATACAGAGTAAGAGACACTGGGGCAGTGCATCGCAGGTGATGCAGCGTAAGAGACACTGGGGCAGAGCATCGCAGGTGATGAGGAGTAAGAGACACTGGGGCAGAGCATCGCAGGTAATACAGAGTAAGAGACACTGGGGCAGAGCATCGCAGGTGATGAGGAGTAAGAGACACTGGGGCAGAGCATCGCAGGTGATACAGAGTAAGAGACACTGGGCAGAGCATCGCAGGTGATACAGAGTAAGAGACACTGGGGCAGAGCATCGCAGGTGATGCAGAGTAGGAGACACTGGGGCAGAGCATCGCAGGTGATACAGAGTAAGAGACACTGGGGCAGAGCATCGCAGGTGATGCAGAGTAAGAGACACTGGGGCAGAGCATCGCAGGTGATGCAGAGTAAGAGACACTGGGAAAGAGCATCGCAGGTGATGCAGAGTAAGAGACACTGGGGCAGAGCATCGCAGATGATGAGGAGTAAGAGACACTGGGGCAGAGCATCGCAGGTGATACAGAGTAAGAGACACTGGGGCAGAGCATCGCAGGTGATGAGTAAGAGACACTGGGGCAGAGCATCGCAGGTGATGCAGAGTAAGAGACACTGGGGCAGAGCATCGCAGGTGATGAGGAGTAAGAGACACTGGGGCAGAGCATCGCAGGTGATGCAGCGTAAGAGACACTGGGGCAGAGCATCGCAGGTGATGAGGAGTAAGAGACACTGGGGCAGAGCATCGCAGGTGATACAGAGTAAGACACTGGGGCAGAGCATCGCAGGTGATACAGAGTAAGAGACACTGGGGCAGAGCATCGCAGGTGATGAGGAGTAAGAGACACTGGGGCAGAACATCGCAAGTGATGAGGAGTAAGAGACACTGGGGCAGAACATCGCAAGTGATGAGGAGTAAGAGACACTGGGGCAGAGCATCGCAGGTGATACAGAGTAAGAGACACTGGGGCAGAGCATCGCAGGTGATGAGGAGTAAGAGACACTGGGGCAGAGCATCGCAGGTGATACAGAGTAAGAGACACTGGGGCAGAGCATCGCAGGTGATGAGGAGTAAGAGACACTGCGGCAGAGCATCGCAGGTGATGGGGAGTAAGAGACACTGGGGCAGAGCATCGCAGATGATGCAGCGTAAGAGATACTGGGGCAGAGCATCGCAGGTGATGAGGAGTAAGAGACACTGGGGCAGAGCATCGCAGGTGATGCAGCGTAAGAGACACTGGGGCAGAGCATCGTAGGTGATGAGGAGTAAGAGACACTGGGGCAGAGCATCGCAGGTGATGCAGCGTAAGAGACACTGGGGCAGAGCATCGCAGGTGATGAGGAGTAAGAGACACTGGGGCAGAGCATCGCAGGTGATACAGAGTAAGACACTGGGGCAGAGCATCGCAGGTGATAAGGAGTAAGAGACACTGGGGCAGAGCATCGCAGGTGATACAGAGTAAGAGACACTGGGGCAGAGCATCGCAGGTGATGAGGAGTAAGAGACACTGGGGCAGAACATCGCAAGTGATGAGGAGTAAGAGACACTGGGGCAGAGCATCGCAGGTGATACAGAGTAAGAGACACTGGGGCAGAGCATCGCAGGTGATGAGGAGTAAGAGACACTGGGGCAGAGCATCGCAGGTGATACAGAGTAAGAGACACTGGGGCAGAGCATCGCAGGTGATGAGGAGCAAGAGACACTGGGGCAGAGCATCGCAGGTGATGAGGAGTAAGAGACACTGGGGCAGAGCATCGCAGGTGATGGGGAGTAAGAGACACTGGGGCAGAGCATCGCAGATGATGCAGCGTAAGAGACACTGGGGCAGAGCATCGCAGGTGATGAGGAGTAAGAGACACTGGGGCAGAGCATCGCATGTGATGCAGCGTAAGAGACACTGGGGCAGAGCATCGTAGGTGATGAGGAGTAAGAGACTCCGGGGCAGAGCATCGCAGGTGATACAGAGTAAGAGACACTGGGGCAGAGCATCGCAGGTGATGAGGAGTAAGAGACACTGGGGCAGAGCATCGCAGGTGATGCAGAGTAAGAGACACTGGGGCAGAGCATCGCAGGTGATGCAGAGTAAGAGACACTGGGGCAGAGCATCGCAGGTGATGCAGAGTAAGAGACACTGGGGCAGAGCATCGCAGGTGATGCAGAGTAAGAGACACTGGGGCAGAGCATCGCAGATGATGAGGAGTAAGAGACACTGGGGCAGAGCATCGCAGGTGATACAGAGTAAGAGACACTGGGGCAGAGCATCGCAGGTGATGAGTAAGAGACACTGGGGCAGAGCATCGCAGGTGATGCAGAGTAAGAGACACTGGGGCAGAGCATCGCAGGTGATGAGGAGTAAGAGACACTGGGGCAGAGCATCGCAGGTGATGCAGCGTAAGAGACACTGGGGCAGAGCATCGCAGGTGATGAGGAGTAAGAGACACTGGGGCAGAGCATCGCAGGTGATACAGAGTAAGACACTGGGGCAGAGCATCGCAGGTGATACAGAGTAAGAGACACTGGGGCAGAGCATCGCAGGTGATGAGGAGTAAGAGACACTGGGGCAGAACATCGCAAGTGATGAGGAGTAAGAGACACTGGGGCAGAACATCGCAAGTGATGAGGAGTAAGAGACACTGGGGCAGAGCATCGCAGGTGATACAGAGTAAGAGACACTGGGGCAGAGCATCGCAGGTGATGAGGAGTAAGAGACACTGGGGCAGAGCATCGCAGGTGATACAGAGTAAGAGACACTGGGGCAGAGCATCGCAGGTGATGAGGAGTAAGAGACACTGCGGCAGAGCATCGCAGGTGATGGGGAGTAAGACACTGGGGCAGAGCATCGCAGATGATGCAGCGTAAGAGATACTGGGGCAGAGCATCGCAGGTGATGAGGAGTAAGAGACACTGGGGCAGAGCATCGCAGGTGATGCAGCGTAAGAGACACTGGGGCAGAGCATCGTAGGTGATGAGGAGTAAGAGACACTGGGGCAGAGCATCGCAGGTGATGCAGCGTAAGAGACACTGGGGCAGAGCATCGCAGGTGATGAGGAGTAAGAGACACTGGGGCAGAGCATCGCAGGTGATACAGAGTAAGACACTGGGGCAGAGCATCGCAGGTGATAAGGAGTAAGAGACACTGGGGCAGAGCATCGCAGGTGATACAGAGTAAGAGACACTGGGGCAGAGCATCGCAGGTGATGAGGAGTAAGAGACACTGGGGCAGAACATCGCAAGTGATGAGGAGTAAGAGACACTGGGGCAGAGCATCGCAGGTGATACAGAGTAAGAGACACTGGGGCAGAGCATCGCAGGTGATGAGGAGTAAGAGACACTGGGGCAGAGCATCGCAGGTGATACAGAGTAAGAGACACTGGGGCAGAGCATCGCAGGTGATGAGGAGTAAGAGACACTGGGGCAGAGCATCGCAGGTGATGAGGAGTAAGAGACACTGGGGCAGAGCATCGCAGGTGATGGGGAGTAAGAGACACTGGGGCAGAGCATCGCAGATGATGCAGCGTAAGAGACACTGGGGCAGAGCATCGCAGGTGATGAGGAGTAAGAGACACTGGGGCAGAGCATCGCAGGTGATGCAGCGTAAGAGACACTGGGGCAGAGCATCGTAGGTGATGAGGAGTAAGAGACACTGGGGCAGAGCATCGCAGGTGATACAGAGTAAGAGACACTGGGGCAGAGCATCGCAGGTGATGAGGAGTAAGAGACACTGGGGCAGAGCATCGCAGGTGATGCAGAGTAAGAGACACTGGGGCAGAGCATCGCAGGTGATGCAGAGTAAGAGACACTGGGGCAGAGCATCGCAGGTGATGCAGAGTAAGAGACACTGGGGCAGAGCATCGCAGGTGATGCAGAGTAAGAGACACTGGGGCAGAGCATCGCAGATGATGAGGAGTAAGAGACACTGGGGCAGAGCATCGCAGGTGATACAGAGTAGGAGACACTGGGGCAGAGCATCGCAGGTCATGAGTAAGAGACACTGGGGCAGAGCATCGCAGGTGATGCAGAGTAAGAGACACTGGGGCAGAGCATCGCAGGTGATGAGGAGTAAGAGACACTGGGGCAGAGCATCGCAGGTGATACAGAGTAAGAGACACTGGGGCAGAGCATCGCAGGTGATACAGAGTAAGAGACACTGGGGCAGAGCATCGCAGGTGATACAGAGTAAGAGACACTGGAGCAGAGCATCGCAGGTGATGAGGAGTAAGAGACACTGGGGCAGAGCATCGCAGGTGATACAGAGTAAGAGACACTGGGGCAGAGCATCGCAGGTGATACAGAGTAAGAGACACTGGGGCAGAGCATCGCAGGTGATGAGTAGTAAGAGACACTGGGGCAGAACATCGCAAGTGATACAGAGTAAGAGACACTGGGGCAGAGCATCGCAGGTGATGAGGAGTAAGAGACACTGGGGCAGAGCATCGCAGGTGATACAGAGTAAGAGACACTGGGGCAGAGCATCGCAGGTGATGAGGAGTAAGAGACACTGGGGCAGAGCATCGCAGGTGATACAGAGTAAGAGACACTGGGGCAGAGCATCGCAGGTGATGAGGAGTAAGAGACACTGGGGCAGAGCATCGCAGGTGATGAGGAGTAAGAGACACTGGGGCAGAGCATCGCAGGTGATACAGAGTAAGAGACACTGGGGCAGAGCATCGCAGGTGATGCAGAGTAAGAGACACTGGGGCAGAGCATCGCAGGTGATACAGAGTAAGAGACACTGGGCAGAGCATCGCAGGTGATACAGAGTAAGAGACACTGGGGCAGAGCATCGCAGGTGATGCAGAGTAAGAGACACTGGGGCAGAGCATCGCAGGTGATGAGGAGTAAGAGACACTGGGGCAGAGCATCGCAGGTGATACAGAGTAAGAGACACTGGGGCAGAGCATCGCAGGTGATACAGAGTAAGAGACACTGGGGCAGAACATCGCAAGTGATGAGGAGTAAGAGACACTGGGGCAGAGCATCGCAGGTGATGAGGAGTAAGAGACACTGGGGCAGAGCATCGCAGGTGATGCAGAGTAAGAGACACTGGGGCAGAGCATCGCAGGTGGTGCAGAGTAAGAGACACTGGGGCAGAGCATCGCAGGTGATGAGGAGTAAGAGACACTGGGGCAGAACATCGCAAGTGATGAGGAGTAAGAGACACTGGGGCAGAACATCGCAAGTGATGAGGAGTAAGAGACACTGGGGCAGAGCATCGCAGGTGATACAGAGTAAGAGACACTGGGGCAGAGCATCGCAGGTGATGAGGAGTAAGAGACACTGGGGCAGAGCATCGCAGGTGATACAGAGTAAGAGACACTGGGGCAGAGCATCGCAGGTGATGAGGAGTAAGAGACACTGCGGCAGAGCATCGCAGGTGATGGGGAGTAAGACACTGGGGCAGAGCATCGCAGATGATGCAGCGTAAGAGATACTGGGGCAGAGCATCGCAGGTGATGAGGAGTAAGAGACACTGGGGCAGAGCATCGCAGGTGATGCAGCGTAAGAGACACTGGGGCAGAGCATCGTAGGTGATGAGGAGTAAGAGACACTGGGGCAGAGCATCGCAGGTGATGCAGCGTAAGAGACACTGGGGCAGAGCATCGCAGGTGATGAGGAGTAAGAGACACTGGGGCAGAGCATCGCAGGTGATACAGAGTAAGACACTGGGGCAGAGCATCGCAGGTGATAAGGAGTAAGAGACACTGGGGCAGAGCATCGCAGGTGATACAGAGTAAGAGACACTGGGGCAGAGCATCGCAGGTGATGAGGAGTAAGAGACACTGGGGCAGAACATCGCAAGTGATGAGGAGTAAGAGACACTGGGGCAGAGCATCGCAGGTGATACAGAGTAAGAGACACTGGGGCAGAGCATCGCAGGTGATGAGGAGTAAGAGACACTGGGGCAGAGCATCGCAGGTGATACAGAGTAAGAGACACTGGGGCAGAGCATCGCAGGTGATGAGGAGTAAGAGACACTGGGGCAGAGCATCGCAGGTGATGAGGAGTAAGAGACACTGGGGCAGAGCATCGCAGGTGATGGGGAGTAAGAGACACTGGGGCAGAGCATCGCAGATGATGCAGCGTAAGAGACACTGGGGCAGAGCATCGCAGGTGATGAGGAGTAAGAGACACTGGGGCAGAGCATCGCAGGTGATGCAGCGTAAGAGACACTGGGGCAGAGCATCGTAGGTGATGAGGAGTAAGAGACACTGGGGCAGAGCATCGCAGGTGATACAGAGTAAGAGACACTGGGGCAGAGCATCGCAGGTGATGAGTAAGAGACACTGGGGCAGAGCATCGCAGGTGATGCAGAGTAAGAGACACTGGGGCAGAGCATCGCAGGTGATGCAGAGTAAGAGACACTGGGGCAGAGCATCGCAGGTGATGCAGAGTAAGAGACACTGGGGCAGAGCATCGCAGGTGATGCAGAGTAAGAGACACTGGGGCAGAGCATCGCAGATGATGAGGAGTAAGAGACACTGGGGCAGAGCATCGCAGGTGATACAGAGTAGGAGACACTGGGGCAGAGCATCGCAGGTGATGAGTAAGAGACACTGGGGCAGAGCATCGCAGGTGATGAGGAGTAAGAGACACTGGGGCAGAGCATCGCAGGTGATACAGAGTAAGAGACACTGGGGCAGAGCATCGCAGGTGATACAGAGTAAGAGACACTGGGGCAGAGCATCGCAGGTGATACAGAGTAAGAGACACTGGAGCAGAGCATCGCAGGTGATGAGGAGTAAGAGACACTGGGGCAGAGCATCGCAGGTGATACAGAGTAAGAGACACTGGGGCAGAGCATCGCAGGTGATACAGAGTAAGAGACACTGGGGCAGAGCATCGCAGGTGATGAGTAGTAAGAGACACTGGGGCAGAACATCGCAAGTGATACAGAGTAAGAGACACTGGGGCAGAGCATCGCAGGTGATGAGGAGTAAGAGACACTGGGGCAGAGCATCGCAGGTGATACAGAGTAAGAGACACTGGGGCAGAGCATCGCAGGTGATGAGGAGTAAGAGACACTGGGGCAGAGCATCGCAGGTGATACAGAGTAAGAGACACTGGGGCAGAGCATCGCAGGTGATGAGGAGTAAGAGACACTGGGGCAGAGCATCGCAGGTGATGAGGAGTAAGAGACACTGGGGCAGAGCATCGCAGGTGATACAGAGTAAGAGACACTGGGGCAGAGCATCGCAGGTGATGCAGAGTAAGAGACACTGGGGCAGAGCATCGCAGGTGATACAGAGTAAGAGACACTGGGCAGAGCATCGCAGGTGATACAGAGTAAGAGACACTGGGGCAGAGCATCGCAGGTGATGCAGAGTAAGAGACACTGGGGCAGAGCATCGCAGGTGATGAGGAGTAAGAGACACTGGGGCAGAGCATCGCAGGTGATACAGAGTAAGAGACACTGGGGCAGAGCATCGCAGGTGATACAGAGTAAGAGACACTGGGGCAGAGCATCGCAGGTGATGAGGAGTAAGAGACACTGGGGCAGAGCATCGCAGGTGATGAGGAGTAAGAGACACTGGGGCAGAGCATCGCAGGTGATGCAGAGTAAGAGACACTGGGGCAGAGCATCGCAGGTGGTGCAGAGTAAGAGACACTGGGGCAGAGCATCGCAGGTGATGAGGAGTAAGAGACACTGGGGCAGAGCATCGCAGGTGATGCAGAGTAAGACACTGGGGCAGAGCATCGCAGGTGATGAGGAGTAAGAGACACTGGGGCAGAGCATCGCAGGTGATGAGGAGTAAGAGACACTGGGGCAGAGCATCGCAGGTGATACAGAGTAAGAGACACTGGGGCAGAGCATCGCAGGTGATGAGGAGTAAGAGACACTGGGGCAGAGCATCGCAGGTGATACAGAGTAAGAGACACTGGGGCAGAGCATCGCAGGTGATATATAGTAAGAGACACTGGGGCAGAGCATCGCAGGTGATACAGAGTAAGAGACACTGGGGCAGAGCATCCCAGGTGATACAGAGTAAGAGACACTGGGGCAGAGCATCGCAGGTGGTGCAGAGTAATGGAGCGTACACACGGTCAGATTTGTCAGATTTGTCAGATGAACGACTGAACGATTAAACGATTTGAACGATTTGGACGATTTGACCAAAGTTTTGAACGATTTGAACGATTTGAACGATTGAACGATTTTTGACTGCATTAAAATGAATGGAATCGTCCAAGTCTGACTGCAAACACATCAGATGTCAGATATCGTTATCTGACAAACGGGAACGCGCATCGTTGATCGTCCATCGTTCAGGCATGTCAGATATGAACGATTTTCCATCAGATATGAACGACTGAACGATTTTTAAATCGTTATCGTCCATATCTGAAGAAAAAATCTGATCGTGTGTATGCACCATAAGAGACACTGGGGCAGAGCATCGCAGGTGATACAGAGTAAGAGACACTGGGGCAGAGCATCGCAGGTGATGCAGAGTAAGAGACACTGGGGCAGAGCATCGCAGGTGATGCAGAGTAAGAGACACTGGGGCAGAGCATCGCTATGCACAGAGAAAGGCTGATGCGGGGCACAGGGATGAATAGACTACATAGAGATGTCAGAGTACCATGGAAGGGGCACAGAAGGAATGTTCCCTCCAGCTCACTGCAGCAATATCAGTAAAAATGCCTGAATCCTACATTATAATAGAGACTCAGAGATATTAGTTACATACATTTGCAAATATATGAATAAGCGCCGGGCCAGCGTCAAGGCTCCTCTATACCGGCATCCCTAACATTCAGGGATTCACGTCCGAGGCGCAGGGCACCCCGTAATAATCCAGCCGCTGTAATTATGCAGCACATTAATATGTAATTATATAACCCAGAGTGGGTGCTACTATTATGTAGCAATTATTATTTTGGGGTGAGCGTTTGGGCGTGGGACCCCGTAGTGGCTCTGGCTGGGCCTTTTTCAGGGCATCACCACTTAATTCACATAGATATTTTTTCATCACCTTTCCATTTGTTTGTTCATTATTTATGTAATTTTAATTATTTCTTATTATATTAACACTTATTGATTATCTTTACATATCTATTCTTTACACTTCACTATCACCTTTCTTCCATTTTCGTGTGATGCCCTGGGGATGGTCCTTGGCTGGATTCTTTTGGGCTGCTCTGCGCCTTGGACGTGAACCCCTTAATGTTAGGGACGCCGGTATAGAGGAGCCTTGATGCTGGCCTGGCGCTTATTCATATATTTGCAAATGTATGTAACCAATACCTCTGAATTTCTAATATCATGTAGGATTCAGGTATTCTTGCTAATATTGCTGCAGTGTGCTGGAGGGAATATTCTGTGGTACAGTGTAAACCTCGGCCTTTACATGCATCTGTGCTATATCATTAAGCTGATGTGAGCGACCACCATACTTTCTATTACCATGGATGGGGCACAGCCACAGCGGCAGAGAATTGTAGATCAGTGATAGGAAACCGCAGCGCAGCGCACAGGTGTAAAGACGCTGTCACTTTATCACAGAGTACAGAAACATGCAGAGCGCAGAGACTGGAGTACCTGTGATACCATTTACCTCTCATGTAATTGAATTATTCATTTATTTTTCTAGCAACTCAAATCCTAGTTGATGAGGCAGATTCCCAGTGTATTATATTCTGCATTCTCTGATAAACGGAGCTCTGCACGGTGTATAGAGGAGTATTTATGTGATACAGAGCTCTGCACTGTGTATAGAGGAGATTTATGTGATACAGAGCTCTGCACGGTGTATAGAGGAGTATTTATGTGATAAATCTCCTCTATACACAGTGCAGAGCAATGTATGTGATACAGAGCTCTGCACTGTGTATAGAGGAGTATTTATGTGATACAGAGCTCTGCACTGTGTATAGAGGAGCATTTCTGTGATAGAGCTCTGCATTGTGTATAGAGGAGCATTTCTTAGATACATAGTAGCTCTGCGTTGTGTATAGAGGAGCATTTCTTAGATACATAGTAGCTCTGCGTTGTGTATAGAGGAGTATTTCTTAGATACATAGTAGCTCTGCGTTGTGTATAGAGGAGCATTTCTTAGATACATAGTAGCTCTGCGTTGTGTATAGAGGAGCATTTCTTAGATACATAGTAGCTCTGCGTTGTGTATAGAGGAGTATTTCTTAGAAACATAGTAGCTCTGCGTTGTGTATAGAGGAGTATTTCTTAGATACATAGTAGCTCTGCGTTGTGTATAGAGGAGCATTTCTTAGATACATAGTAGCTCTGCATTGTGTATAGAGGAGCATTTCTTAGATACATATAGAGTATTTCATTATACAGTGCTGCCATCTTGTGGACAGATAGAAGAAGGCCTCATCCTCATACAGGTATTAGACGATCCTCACCTAATGATATGACTTCGGTTGTGCAATACTTAATTGTGTTAATTAACATTCACTAAAAATTTGAAATACAGATGTGTCCTCGTACACTACTGACACAGTTGTGCCGAACAGCCCTTTTCGACGTGCCAGGTCCCTTGCGCCAAGCGTCTTTTTAGCTTTCATATGCAACCAATCAGATGTGATATAAATGCTTAACGGCAGCCTCTATTCTTACCCAATGGAGCTGGGAACGTCAGCCTCTATTCTTACCCAATGGTGCTGGGAACGTCAGCCTCTATTCTTACCCAATGGAGCTGGGAACGTCAGCCTCTATTACAGGGATTCCCAACCACGGTCCTGAAGGCACACTAACAGTCCAGGTTTTAAGGATAGCCATACTTCAGCACAGGTGTCTTAAGTAGTACCTCGGTTATTATGATTTAACAATCTGTGCTCAGCCATGGATATCACTAAAACGTGGACTGTTGGTGTGCCTTGAGGACCGTGGTTGAGAAACACTGCTCTATTGTTACCCAATGGAGCTGGGAACGTCAGCCTCTATTGTTACCCAATGGAGCTGGGAACGTCAGCCTCTATTGTTAAAAAGTGTCCATTGGGTAACAATAGAGGCTGACATTCCCAGCTCCATTGGGTAAGAATAGAGGCTGACGTTCCCAGCTCCACCGGTTAATAATAGAGGCTGACGTTCCCAGCTCCATTGGGTAATAATTGAGGCTGATGTTCCCCCATCCATTGGGTAACAATAGAGGCTGACGTTCCCAGCTCATTGGGTAACAATAGAGGCTGACGTTCCCAGCTCATTGGGTAACAATAGAGGCTGACGTTCCCAGCTCCATTGGGTAACAATAGAGGCTGACGTTCCCAGCTCCATTGGGTAACAATAGAGGCTGACGTTCCCAGCTCCATTGGGTAACAATAGAGGCTGACGTTCCCAGCTCCATTGGGTAACAATAGAGGCTGACGTTCCCAGCTCCATTGGGTAACAATAGAGGCTGACGTTCCCAGCTCCATTGGGTAACAATAGAGGCTGACGTTCCCAGCTCCATTGGGTAACAATAGAGGCTGACGTTCCCAGCTCCATTGGGTAACAATAGAGGCTGACGTTCCCAGCTCCATTGGGTAACAATAGAGGCTGACGTTCCCAGCTCCATTGGGTAACAATAGAGGCTGACGTTCCCAGCTCCATTGGGTAACAATAGAGGCTGACGTTCCCAGCTCCATTGGGTAACAATAGAGGCTGACGTTCCCAGCTCCATTGGGTAAGAATAGAGGCTAAAATAGAATTAAAGTGTCTTGCGCTTTGTTAAATAGCAGCTCATATACAGGATAAATAATACAAAGTGTCACAATAAGCGCTTAAAGAATAAATTAGCAGCATAATAATCATACAAGTAATAATAACTTAATGTTTATAGTCTCTTAGACTAAATAGGAGTGGTGGTAGCAGCAGTAATGTCCCGATAAAAATCGCAGGTATCAATAGTCCGTGATGCGGACGCCGTCCCTAACTGTCCCTACCTTGCTACCGATGTTCCGCTGTGGTTCCCCTCCTGGGGGCCGCTTCTTCCTCAGCACGGCAAGTCCCGGTAGTGTCTGGAGGTCGTGGCGCATGATGATGATGTCAGACACCGTCCGCCTTCACGGACCTAGCGGTGGGTATACCACTCAATCTTCTTGGATGGCAATCCACTCTCCAACGCGTTTCGGACCTGTTTGGGTCCTTTTTCAAGGATGAGGGGTTGTATTTCCTGAAATGTAATTTATACCAAACTTTATTAAGAAAAAAAGATTAAAAACGAATATCCTGGACCGGAAGTGGGTCGGGATTTTGGCACCAAGCACATGTTCCCGAGTTTAATAAAAATATAAAAAAATTAGATTTCTATTTTGTGTGATTATTATAGTGTAGGCATCTCCTACAAAGGGGAATCATTTCATAGCCTGCAAAGGCTTGGCCTGCATCTGAAGCATGTCATCTGAAGCATGGAGTTAGAACTGGAGTTGAGTTTTAATACCATCTGTGGCTGGAGGCTGGCCCCACGTGTTTAATGGCAGCCGCAGCACTGAAGGGGTTAACCCCTGTGCTGCGGCGCCATTTTTTAATTGTGTTACCGGCGCTAAGCGCCGGGTGTGTGGGGGTTGTGTTTTGTGCTGCCACGGCCAGACCTGCTCTGTGGCCACGGCAGCGTTGTGGTTTAACCCCCGGTGCGGGACAGCGATGGCTGCCCCTGCAGTCAGGCTGACTCCTGCGCAATCGGGCAGGGTGCAGAGCGCTGGAGACCCAAGAGCACAGCTCCCGGCCCTCCAGCACGTTCCAGGTCAGACAGAAGCCACTGCAGGACTGAACACCGCACGCGGGGGGGCTGGGCAAGCCAGGCGTACCCCCCCCCCCCCCCCGTACAACACTGCAGGCCCGAGTAACTGCGCACAGGGGACGGGAGTGCTCCCGATACCCCGTGCAGCAAGAGAGGGGCAGATGCCGCTGCAGCAGGGACAAGTGTCCCGGGCTGTAGGGCTGAGAGCCACATGAGGAGACCGGGCTACCCGGCTCCCTGTGCGCCGCTAGTTAGGACAGCGCACTGACAGCGGGGGATCGGGAGCGTAGCTCCCGATGCACCAGCACTCAAAGGCAGATTAGCTGCCCGCTGGGGGCAGGGACAGTCAGCTCCCTGTACCCCCAGCGCGGAGAGGGGGACAGCAGCGGAGAGCTGCTGGGTGAAAAGAACAGCTGCCGCAGTCAGGGCATGGTCCCAGGCTGCAGGGACTGGGAGCTCGGCTCCCAGTGTCCCAGCATGGAAGAGCTGAGTCAAGTAAAGCACAGACCTAGGTACATATAGTTAAATTAAATGTATAATATGAAATGCATGTATGTAAAATGTATAATTTAAAGTAAAGAGTGCACTTACCTGTGGTCTGTGGAGGTCCAGGGGGATCCGGAGCTCTCTGTGGGCCGCTGGGGCCCCCAGCCTCCTCCCTAGGGGAATAAAATGTCCTCCTATGCAGCCTCATGCCTGGAAGTGGTATGAGGAGGTGCATAGGGAGCTGGCTAATGCAGCCAGCTAAGTGGGTTTAGGGAGCTTCAAATCGCTTCCCTTCCATGGCCAGGAAACCGTGCCCGGGGACCCTGCTTGCCCACCTCTGGAGCTCAGATTCAGGCAGAGGTAGGAAGCTTGGTCCCTTAGCAGATTCCTGGAAGTAGGGTTTTGGAGGGAAACCTTCCCCCGGCCCTAGACGAGCCGACTCCTGGGTGGCGACCAAAACCCCAGGTAGTCTCAGGCTCAGGGGAGTGACTACTCCCCACTGTCCATAGGGGACAATGATAAACGTGCCTGTGGCCAGCACATACACAGGACATACACTTAAGGTGATTGGTTGGAAACCACAGGGCGGGCTTACCCTCTGCAGAAATGTGTATTAGAATGACATAAAAAGAGGGCCTGTGAGCCTGGTAAAATTGTACATCCTTGTGAATCCTGTGTGGAGAAGAATTGCTGTAACATCTTATGTATGCTGATTATTCCCCTTCAATCTGAAGGGAGGATCTTTTTTAAGACTGAGAGCAATAAACATCTTTGCCTTTAAATTCTATTACATCTGTACCCTGCGACCAACAGAATTGCGCTAACTGGTATTCCGTTCTTCTGCTGTTCTGGGTAAGAGCTCCGTGTCTCCAAGTTCAAAGCCCTCTGCCAAGTTACCGTGCAGACCTGGTCCATTGCGAGGGATCAGGAGGAATCAGCCGACACCAATCAGGGGGTGTGGCCGCAGCTAATCAAACGCATACGCAGCAGAATCGGTTCCAGGTGCCGAGGTAGGAGCCTGAGGGTAACGTAAAAAGCGGTTCCAAACGCCGATGGTAGAGTTTGGTTGTGACAGCATCGTTACACGCCCATGGCGCAGTGGGCGGAGTTAGTGACAGGCGGTCACTGACTGTGATTGGGATTTCGAAAGCGCTAACCCGTGACCAGGGCCGGCCTAGGCAAAAGGCGTCCGGTCACATCATCCCTCATCTCTTTCAGGTAAATGAATACCATCTTCCATAACGGATGCTTTTCACTGCAAGAATAGTCTGTATTGAAAGTTTGTTTCGCAATTGTGGGTCTGCAACATCCCCCACCATTAATTAATTTGTTGAACAAACTACTCACACTCCCTCCCCCTGTACCCGCTGACCCAGCATCTCCAACAAAGGGGAACCATGTGAAAGCTGCCCGTTACACCATTATTTTTATTTTCTCTCCGCCTGGACGTTATATTTCCGCTACTTGCACCCCCTGCCAGATGTAACCTATGCACTGCGCCCCAGATGCAACCTACGCACTGCGCCCCAGATGCAACCTACGCAGTGCGCCCCAGATGCAACCTACGCAGTGCGCCCCAGATGCAACCTACGCAGTGCGCCCCAGATGCAACCTACGCAGTGCGCCCCAGATGCAACCTACGCAGTGCGCCCCAGATGCAACCTACGCAGTGCGCCCCAGATGCAACCTACGCAGTGCGCCCCAGATGCAACCTACGCAGTGCGCCCCAGATGCAACCTACACAGTGTGCCCCAGATGTAACCTACACAGTGCGCCCCAGATGTAACCTACACAGTGCGCCCCAGATGTAACCTACACAGTGCGCCCCAGATGGCTGCCGGGATGGTTATTACTTGGGGAGGATGAACCAACACGTGGATCTATTCAGTCAGGGTGTATTATATTACTAATGTTCCAGTCAACCGTATACAGTACATCATGCCCAAACTGTATCACTGTTTGCTGTATTTGCTACTCCCTGTTTTGAACCATGTACTTCAGCCCCACTGTATGCTGTACTGGTGTGCTATACCTCCACTGTATGCTGTACTGGTGTGCTATACCTCCACTGTATGCTATACCTCCACTGTATGCTATACTGGTGTGCTATACCTCCACTGTATGCTATACTGGTGTGCTATACCTCCACTGTATGCTGTACTGGTGTGCTATCCCTCCACTGTATGCTGTACTGGTGTGCTATCCCTCCACTGTATGCTGTACTGGTGTGCTATCCCTCCACTGTATGCTATACTGGTGTGCTATCCCTCCACTGTATGCTATACTGGTGTGCTATCCCTCCACTGTATGCTATACTGGTGTGCTATCCCTCCACTGTATGCTATACTGGTGTGCTATCCCTCCACTGTATGCTATACTGGTGTGCTATCCCTCCACTGTATGCTATACTGGTGTGCTATCCCTCCACTGTATGCTATACTGGTGTGCTATCCCTCCACTGTATGCTATACTGGTGTGCTATCCCTCCACTGTATGCTATACTGGTGTGCTCTACCTCCACTGTATGATATACTGGTGTGCTATCCCTCCGCTGTATGCTATACTGGTGTGCTATCCCTCCGCTGTATGCTATACTGGTGTGCTATCCCTCCGCTGTATGCTATACTGGTGTGCTATCCCTCCGCTGTATGCTATACTGGTGTGCTATCCCTCCGCTGTATGCTATACTGGTGTGCTATCCCTCCGCTGTATGCTATACTGGTGTGCTATCCCTCCGCTGTATGCTATACTGGTGTGCTATACCTCCGCTGTATGCTATACTGGTGTGCTATACCTCCGCTGTATGCTATACTGGTGTGCTATCCCTCCGCTGTATGCTATACTGGTGTGCTATCCCTCCGCTGTATGCTATACTGGTGTGCTATCCCTCCGCTGTATGCTATACTGGTGTGCTATCCCTCCACTGTATGCTATACTGGTGTGCTATCCCTCCACTGTATGCTATACTGGTGTGCTATCCCTCCACTGTATGCTATACTGGTGTGCTATCCCTCCACTGTATGCTATACTGGTGTGCTATCCCTCCGCTGTATGCTATACCGGTGTGCTATACCTCCGCTGTATGCTATACCGGTGTGCTATACCTCCGCTGTATGCTATACCGGTGTGCTATACCTCCGCTGTATGCTATACCGGTGTGCTATACCTCCGCTGTATGCTATACCGGTGTGCTATACCTCCGCTGTATGCTATACCGGTGTGCTATACCTCCGCTGTATGCTATACCGGTGTGCTATACCCCCGCTGTATGATATGCTGCTGTGCTATACCTCCACTGTATGATATACCGGTGTGCTATACCTCCACTGTATGCTATACTGGTGTGCTATACCCCCACTGTATGCTATACTGGTGTGCTATACCTCCACTGTATGCTGTACTGGTGTGCTATACCTCCACTGAATGATATGCCTGCGTGCTATACCTCCACTGTATGATATGGCTGCGTGCTATACCTCCACTATATGATATGCCTGCGTGCTATACCTCCACTGCGTTGTATACCTCCAGTGTATGATATGCCTGCGTGCTACACCTCCATTGTATGATATGCCTGCGTGTTATACCTCCACTGCGTGCTATACCTCCACTGTATGATATGCCTGCGTGCTATATCTCCATTGTATATGCCTGCGTGTTATACCTCCACTGCGTGCTATACCTCCAATGTATGATATGCCTGCGTGCTATACCTCCAATGTATGATATGCCTGCGTGCTATACCTCCACTGCGTGCTATACCTCCAGTGTATGATATGCCTGCGTGCTATACCTCCATTGTATGATATGCCTGCGTGCTATACCTCCAATGTATGATATGCCTGCGTGTTATACCTCCACTGTATGATATGCCTGCGTGCTATACCTCCATTGTATATGCCTGCGTGTTATACCTCCATTGTATATGCCTGCGTGTTATACCTCCACTGCGTGCTATACCTCCAATGTATGATATGCCTGCGTGCTATACCTCCAATGTATGATATGCCTGCGTGCTATACCTCCAATGTATGATATGCCTGCGTGCTATACCTCCAATGTATGATATGCCTGCGTGCTATACCTCCATTGTATATGCCTGCGTGTTATACCTCCACTGCGTGCTATACCTCCAATGTATGATATGCCTGCGTGCTATACCTCCAATGTATGATATGCCTGCGTGCTATACCTTCAATGTATGATATGCCTGCGTGCTATACCTCCAATGTATGATATGCCTGCGTGCTATACCTCCAATGTATGATATGCCTGCGTGCTATACCTCCAATGTATGATATGCCTGCGTGCTATACCTCCAATGTATGATATGCCTGCGTGCTATACCTCCAATGTATAATATGCCTGCATGCTATACCTCCAATGTATAATATGCCTGCGTGCTATATATCCACTGTATAATATGCCTGCGTGTTATACCTCCACTGTATGATATGCCTGCGTGCTGTACCTCCAATGTATGATATGCCTGCGTGTTATACCTCCAATGTATGATATGCCTGCGTGCTATACCTCCAAGGTATGTCTGCGTGCTATACCTCCAATGTACGATATGCCTGCGTGCTATACCTCCAATGTATATGTCTGTGTGCTATACCTCCAATGTACGATATGCCTGCGTGCTATACCTCCACTGTATGATATGCCTGCGTGCTAGACCTCCACTGTATGATATGCCTGCGTGCTAGACCTCCACTGTATGATATGCCTGCATGTTATACCCCCAATGTATGATATGCCTGCGTGTTATACCTCCAATGTATGATATGCCTGCGTGTTATACCTCCAATGTATGACATGCCTGCGTGTTATACCTCCAATGTATGACATGCCTGCGTGCTATACCTCCACTGTATGACATGCCTGCGTGTTATACCTCCAATGTATGATATGCCTGCGTGCTATACCTCCAATGTATGTCTGCGTGCTATACCTCCAATGTACGATATGCCTGCGTGCTATACCTCCAATGTATATGTCTGTGTGCTATACCTCCAATGTACGATATGCCTGCGTGCTATACCTCCACTGTATGATATGCCTGCATGTTATACCTCCAATGTATGATATGCCTGCGTGTTATACCTCCACTGCGTGCTATACCTCCAATGTATGATATGCCTGCGTGCTATACCTCCAATGTATGATATGCCTGCGTGCTATACCGCCAATGCATGATATGCCTGCGTGTTATACCTCCAATGTATGATATGCCTGCGTGTTATACCTCCAATGTATGATATGCGTGCGTGTTATACCTCCACTGCGCACTGTACCTCCAATGTATGATATGCCTGCGTGTTATACCTCCAATGTATGATATGCCTGCGTGTTATACCTCCAATGTATGATATGCCTGCGTGCTATACCTCCAATGTATGATATGCCTGCGTGCTATACCTCCACTGTATGATATGCCTGCGTGTTATACCTCCAATGTAGTGCGTCCTCCATAGGCAGTATGTACTTCCCATAGATCTATTCATACAGGGTATATCATACAGGGTATATCATACAGGGTATATGCTGCCTCAGGTGTACAGTCATGGATGGGATGAAAAATACATGGACCTGAGGATTATGTTGGGACCCTACTCCTAGCGTCAGGACGCTGCAACCACCCATTTTGTGTCATCTCTTCTAGGCATAACCTACTCCACCAAGGGTAATCCTACGTAGTGGGCCCAAGATGGCTGCCTCATCTGGTACCTTTTGTTGGTGGTATATATAACCCGTGGAAGTTATTTCCCAAAATGTCTGCACCAACCCCGCAGTATGCTTATTGTGCTCTCTAGGTTCTGGTTGTTTTAATTATCTCCGTGTGGTTTTCTATTTTCTGCAATACCTAATCCTTGTACAATGTACCATGTTCTCTGATGTCTGTAAAGCGACTGAGTCCTGCAGGAGAAAAGCGCTATATAAATACAATTATTATTATTATTATTATTATTATGCTTAAAAAAATATATATATATATATGGAATGTATAAATGTTTGTATACATGATGTGAAAATTAAAAGTAGTTTATAAAAAGGCTTTTGGTACCGGGTATTACAAGACACGGTTGTTGTATCCCTATTTGCTTCCTGTGACAGCTGAGGTTTTATGGGAGAGTTGCATTCAGAATTGGTCCTGAGAGATACCACAGGTAGATTCCCCCAATGTTCTATTACAGCATACAGAGAAGACTCTGAGAATTCTCCATTCAGCTATTGGGCAGGAAGCGCAGATTAGGACTATTCATAGGGCGTATATGTCCCAGAGTCAGAGGAGGAGTCAGGGGAGGAGTCAGGCTGCTGCCCGAAGTGTAAATTCTCACGAGCTACTTTCTTCCATATGTGGGAAAATGAGGACATTTTGGGATAAGATTATGGTATTTCTAAATAAGATATGCGCCCTACACCTTATGAAGGACCCATTGGCTATGTTATGCGCTAATTTTATGAATTGGGACCTGCAGGGTCCCAATTCCGCAAGAGCGTTGTAGTAGAGAGATTGCTTCTTTGGTATTACATGAGAAAAAATCTTTGATTTGATATTTCTTCCCCGTCTTCTGTGATGAGAATTCCTGAACAGTCTCAGTATTGGATGCTTGGTTTCTGCAGCCTGCGCAATTATTACAAAAATGGAAACCTTTTGTTTCTGTACCTTTTTTTGTTGATAACTTTGGTGGGAAGAAAACTTCTTGTTAATTGTTGTTTCAAGTTACTGGCTTTCTTGTAAATTATGCCTGGTTTTTCTGGTAATACTTTCTTTACTTCATTAGTATGTTCCAGTGTTGATTCAAGATATTCAACTATTTTGTGATTTCCTTTGAACTGTGTTATAAATGAGACAGGTCCGAAATTCTCTTGATTTTTTTGGTTTATATTGAATTAGTTATTTTTTTTCAAATTGTGAAATGCGGTCTATATCATACTGTAATCATTTTTCATTATAACCTCTCTACATGAAGCTTGTTTTAATTTCCATTGCTTGATTTTTGAAAGTTATATCTTTGGTACAATTCCTTCTACTATGTCGGAATTGTCCACTTGGGATATTTTGAATCCATTTTCTATGATAGTTTCTTTGGACTGGTAGGATATTGTTTCCACTAAATGTCAATATCTAAGAAGATAACCATTTCCTTGCTGTGAGTTGATGTACATTCCAGATTTGTTCATGTATGATTGGAATTTAAGTAATTCATCGTCTGTGCCACTCGAAATAAAAAGAAGATAGTCTATGTATCTTCGCCAAATGATTATCTTGTCAAAAATGGATTGTTGTTCCATACGTACTGTAGTTGTCTTCCCACCACGCCACAAATTAGTTGGCATAGAAGGGGGCAAAAGATGTCCCCATTACGGTTCCTTTTACTTGAAGGAAAAAGTCGACATTATACCAAAAATAATTTTTCTTTAGAATAAAATCTATGGAATCCATAATAAAATTTATTTGGTCATTTGGAATTTTCATTGCCGTGGAGAGGTAGTGTCAGTACTGAAGAAGGGCTTAAAATTCGCCCCTCAGTCAGGATTAGACAAATTTAACCTGTATATTGACACACAGAAATTTATTAGAAAAGCGTGTCTAAAGAAATATTTCTTAAAGGATTCCGCCACTAAAGAAGCAATACCATCACCAAAAGAATATATACACACTAACCATAAACCTAGCTCAACTTTCTATACGACTCACATCTAATGATCACGCATAACCACCTTTCAATGGTTAGTAGAAGTAGAAATTTCAAAACTTCCGGATAAATAAGATTGCATTCAATTTCACAAAAAAGAAAAAAACTAAGCCTAAAAAAACTCAAAGATGACAATACGATTGTGATAAAATCGGCAGACAAAGGAGGAGTTTTTATAATGGATGTGGAAAATTATAGAAAAGAAGCTACTAATCTACTTTCTGATACCAGTACATACATTAAGTTAAACAAAGACCCCACCAAAGACTATATGAAAAAATTACAAAATCAATTGGACATCCTTTACGCAAAAATATAAATTTATAAATATAGATCATCCACAGATCCCAATGTTATCACTTGCCAAAGATCCACAAACAGAGAATTCTCCAGGAAAACCCATAGTGTCAGGAGTTGGGTCCCTTATGTCAAATCTTTCTAAATATGTGAACTTCTTTCTGCAAACCCTAGTATCTGAACAAAAACGTTTTTTTTTTAAAGATACCATGCATGTTTTACAAATTTTAGAAACAATTGAGTGGAAAGAAACGGACACACTGTGCACAAGCGACAAAGTAACTTTACACAGTGATAAACCATCAAGATGGATGTGATGCAAGGCGACACTACCTCTCCGCGGCAACGAAAATTCCAAACAACCAAATAAATGTTATTATGGATTCCATAGATTTTATTCTAAAGAAAAATTATTTTTGGTATGATGTCGACTTTTTCCTTCAAGTAAAAGGAACCGCAATGGGGACATTTTTTGCCCCCTGCTACGCCAACTTATTTGTGGCGTGGTGGGAAGACAACGACATATGGAACAACAATCCATTTCCTGACAAGATAATCATTTGGCGAAGATACATAGACTATCTTCTTTTTATTTGGAGCAGCACAGATTATGAATTACTTAAATTCCAATCATACATGAACAGCAATACCCTAAATCTGGAATTTACATCAACTCACAGCAAGGAAATTATTATCTTCTTAGATCTTGACATTTTTTTTTAAAAAATTAAGAACTTCACACACGTAATCCTATAAAAGAAGTTAGTGGAAACAATATCCTACCAGTCCAAAGTAACCATCATAGAAAATGGATTCAAAATATCCCAAGTGGACAATTCCGAATTATTAGAAGGAATTGTACCAAATATATAACTTTCAAAAATCACGCAATGGAAATTAAAACAAGCTTCATGCAGAGAGGTTATAATGAAAAATCATTACAGTATGAAATAGACCGCATTTCACAATTTGAAAGAAAATAACTAATTCAATATAAACCAAAAAAATCAAGAGAATTTCGGACCTGTCTCATTTATAACACAGTTCAATGGAAATCACAAAATAGTTGAATATCTTGAATCAACACAGGAACATACTAATGAAGTAAAGAAAGTATTACCAGAAAAACCAGGCATAATTTACAAGAAAGCCAGTAACTTGAAACAACAACTAACAAGAAGTTTTCTTCCCACCAAAGTTATCAACAAAAAAAGGTACAGAAACAAAAGGTTTCCATTTTTGTAATAATTGCGCAGGCTGCAGAAACCAAGCATCCAATACTGAGACTGTTCAGGAATTCTCATCACAGAAGATGGGGAAGAAATATCAAATCAAAGATTTTTTGTCGTGTAATACCGAAGGAGCAATCTCTCTACTACAATGACAAACAATATTAGGCCTGGCGCAAGGGATGTATTATCATCAGTTATTATGTGTGGATCATAAATGGTAGATATTATCATAAAAAGATTTTATTTATAATACTTGATGGGTAATCATGCATGCATAAAAAGATAAATGTATACTTCCATAATAATCATACAATGCTGGATTTACGTGGTACTGTTTAAAAGATAATAGTCTTTCACTGTCCCAGTATACAATGCTAGCTGCAAATTGTAAATGGCAGTGGATATAAAAGTTCCTCTATTATAGATAAAAATCAATCTAAACAGTCCAGTCCATTATCAAAATAAATACAGTGCCTTGCAAAAGTATTCACCCCTCTTGAGTTTTTACCTTTTGTGTTACATTTTTTTAAATAAATTACAGGTTGCAATGTATCTGAATTTTATGTGATGGATCTGCACAAAATAATCTAATTTGGTGAAGTGAAATGAGAAAAATATACATAAAAAAGAATCTTTTTAAATAAAATTCTGAGAAAAGGGCATGTGCATATGTATTCACCCCCTTTGCTATGAAGCCCCTCAAAAGTTCTGGTGCAACCAATTACCTTCAGAAGTCTCATAATTAGTGAAATAAAGTCCACCTGTGTGAAATCAAAGGGTCACATGATCTGTCAGTATAAACACACCTTTTCTGAAGGCCCCAGAGGCTGTAACACCACTAAGCAAGAGGCATCACACCATGAAGACCAAGGAGCTCTCCAAACAAGTCAGGGACAAAGTTGTTGAGAAGTACAATTCTGGGTGGGGTTATAAAAAAATATCCAAATCTTTGATGAACCCCCGGAGCACCATCAAATCCATCATCATCATCAAATGGAAAGACCATGGTACCACAACAAACCTGCCAAGAGAGGGCTGCCCACCAAAACTCACAGACCAGGCAAGGAGGGCATTAATCAGAGAGGCAGCACAGAGACCAAAGGTAACCCTGAAGGAGCTGCAGAGTTCCACAGCAGAGACTGGTGTATCTGTGCATGTGACCACAATAAGCCGTACACTCTATAGAGCTGGGCTTTATGGAAGAGTGGCCAGAAAAAAGCCATTACTTAGTGCTAAAAATAAGAAGACACAATTTGAGAATGCAAAAAGGCATGTGGGCAACTCCCCAAATGTATGGAGGAAGGTGCTCTGGTCAGATGAAACTAAAATTTAACTTTCGGCCACCAAGGAAAACGCTATGTCTGGCACAAACCCAACACATCCCATCACCCCAAGAACACCATCCCCACAGTGAAACATGGTGGTGGCAGCATCATGCTGTGGGGATGTTTTTCAGGGGCAGGGACTGGGAAACTGATTAGAGTTGAGGGAAAAATGGATGGTGCTAGGGATATTCTTGAGCAAAAACCGGTTTCAGATTGCCTGTGATTTGAGACGGGGACAAAGCCCAGATCTCAATCCAAGTGAGAATCTGTGGTCAGACTTGAAGATTGCTGTTCACAAGTGGAAACCATCCAACATGAAGGAGCTGGAGCAGTTTTGCCTTGAGGAATGGCCAAAAAATCCAGGGGCAAGATGTGACAAGCTCATAGAGACTTATCCAAAGCGACTTGCAGCTGCAATTGCCGCAAAAGGTGGCTCGACAAAGTACTGACTTTAGGGGGGTGAATAGTTATGCATGCTGACATTTTCTGTTATGTTGTCCTAAATGTTGTTTGAGTCACAATATAAAAAAAAACAAAACGTCACAATTGTAGGCATGTTCTGTGAATGAAATGATGCACACCTTCACACAAGCCATTGTAATTCCAGGTTGTGAGGCAACAAAACATGAAAAATGCAAATGGGGAGTGAATACTTTTGCAAGGCACTGTACATCCATTGCGCCAGGGCTAATATTGTTTGTTATTTAACCCCCCTTTTTCTGTAAAGTAGGGATACTTTACCTTAGTCCATTCAAGGTAGCATTGAAGTATTGTCTACATATTAGATATAAAGCTGATTCCATTTTCAATATTTTATCTTCTACAATGCTCTTGCGGAATTCAATATGTGAGGCAAAATAAAAGAAAAAAATCAAAGTGAGGATAGCTGAGCAAATGTATAACCTAAAAAAGGTCTCACTAATCACAGTCTATCAGCTCATTTTTTAAATTTTTAGGTATCCAAAAAAATCACCCCCAGTTGGAGAGAGAAATCTTTAGTGAATCTGTTGAAGAAAAATTAAACCAAATGGATTTTCCTTTTAAAAATGTTGGAAGCTCATGGCCTCAATATAGATATCGAACGAAAAGCCTTTTTATAAACAACTTTTAATTTTCACATCATGTATACAAACATTTTTAACATTTACACATTACATTATATATTTTAAAGCATAATAATAATAATAATAATAATAATAATAATATTAATAAAACTAAATATAAATCTAATTTTTAATTTATTTTTAGAAATACAACCCCTCATCCTTGAAAAAGGACCCAAACAGGTCCGAAACGCGTTGGAGAGTGTATTGCCATCCAAGAAGATTGAGTGGTATACCCACCGCTAGGTCCGTGAAGGCGGACGGTGTCTGACATCATCATCATGCGCCACGACCTCCAGACACTACCGGGACTTGCCGTGCTGAGGAAGAAGCGGCCCCCAGGAGGGGAACCACAGCGGAACATCGGTAGCAAGGTAGGGACAGTTAGGGACGGCGTCCGCATCACGGACTATTGATACCTGCGATTTTTATCGGGACATTACTGCTGCTACCACCACTCCTATTTAGTCTAAGAGACTATAAACATTAAGTTATTATTACTTGTATGATTATTATGCTGCTAATTTATTATTTTAAGCGCTTATTGTGACACTTTGTATTATTTATCCTTTATATGAGCTGCTATTTAACAAAGCGCAAGACACTTTAATTCTATTTTTGCATCTATTCTTACCCAATGGAGCTGGGAACGTCAGCCTCTAATGATAGCCAATGGAGCTGGGAACGTCAGCCTCTATTGTTATCCAATGGAACTGGGAACGTCAGCCTCTATTGTTACCCAATGGAACTGGGAACGTCAGCCTCTATTGTTACCCAATGGAACTGGGAACGTCAGCCTCTATTGTTACCCAATGGAACTGGGAACGTCAGCCTCTATTGTTACCCAATGGAACTGGGAACGTCAGCCTCTATTGTTACCCAATGGAACTGGGAACGTCAGCCTCTATTGTTACCCAATGGAACTGGGAACGTCAGCCTCTATTGTTACCCAATGAGCTGGGAACGTCAGCCTCTATTGTTACCCAATGAGCTGGGAACGTCAGCCTCTATTGTTACCCAATGAGCTGGGAACGTCAGCCTCTATTGTTACCCAATGGATCGGGGAACGTCAGCCTCTATTGTTACCCAATGGAGCTGGGAACGTCAGCCTCTATTGTTACCCAAAGGAGCTGGGAACGTCAGCCTCTATTGTTACCCAATGGAGCTGGGAATGTCAGCCTCTATTGTTACCCAATGGAGCTGGGAACGTCAGCCTCTATTGTTACCCAATGGAGCTGGGAACGTCAGTCTCTATTGTTACCCAATGAGCTGGGAACGTCAGCCTCTATTGTTACCCAATGAGCTGGGAACGTCAGCCTCTATTGTTACCCAATGGATGGGGGAACATCAGCCTCAATTATTACCCAATGGAGCTGGGAACGTCAGCCTCTATTATTAACCGGTGGAGCTGGGAACGTCAGCCTCTATTGTTATCCAATGGTGTGGAGAATATCAGACATTACAGTTACCCGTAGGTGCAGGGATTTCAGTCTTTGGGGCCGATTCAGAGTGGCGCACAGATCTTGCTTGTGTTTTTTAGGGCTGTACATATTCTATAGCAACCATACGCATAAAGGGGTGATTCTGAGTCGTGCGCATCTCAGTGGAAACTGTTCTTTTGGCTGAGTGGGCGGCGTGAGGGCGTAAATGGGTGGTGTGAGGGCGTGTAATCCAATTTGCTGGTTGCGCAGAGTTGTGCGTACACAGGAATCCCTCCGATTTTCAAGTATAGGGCTGGAGAAAACTTACACCTATAATGATGAAAGCCAAAAACCCAGCATAGAGCCAAAGATCCAGAAGGTAGATCCGTGCTCGCAGTGCGAGGGCGACTGACTTGTGCGCAACTGTGAATCAGCCCCTTTACTTTTACCCAGTTGTTGCTGAATGAGATGGGGAAATCCAGACTTTGCTGCAGAGGATATCATTATATATAATAATAATAATAATCCGTTATTAGGTGACGGGTCAGCGGCTCTATCGCTGGAGGTTTGGTGGGTAAACGGGACAATCATACATGAATCTAGGCTGATACCATTATCATTCGAATTGTCATGTCGGTTCTAGCGTGTTCAATCCTTCATGTGTTATCTGGTGTGTGCAGTCCCACACAGACACAGAACACATTACAGAAAGCATTGTGGAGATGTAGGAGGCGTTACACACAAATACAGACAGCGAGTGTGCAGTGACAGACGGGATTCCGGCTGGCGCCGCGGGATAGCAATTAGCCACCTGCCCTCTACTACACCCCCTACCACACAAGCACACAATCTCTCTACTCAGGGGGCCCCACCTGTTTGATAGGAATGGCTCTTCCACTGCCAACACTCTCAGATTTACACTCCGGGGCCCTCTTCTCTCTGTCCACCTCTGCGCCCCTCCGAGACTGGAAGAGAACAAGATACAGGCGCACATTACAATGGTACAGGAGGGAGCAAAGGGAGCGCACACACACAGCAGGGCCGACACACACACACACACAGTATAGACGTTACAGAGTATACATACAGAACACTGTGGTAAGGTAGGGAACGTTGTACAGGAAACACACACACACACACACACACACACAGTATAGACGTTACAGAGTATACATACAGAACACTGTGGTAAGGTAGGGAACGGTGTACAGGAAACACACACACACACACACACAGTATAGACGTTACAGAGTATACATACAGAACACTGTGGTAAGGTAGGGAACGTTGTACAGGAAACACACACACACAGTATAGACGTTACAGAGTATACATACAGAACACTGTGGTAAGGTAGGGAACGTTGTACAGGAAACACACACACACACAGTATAGACGTTACAGAGTATACATACAGAACACTGTGGTAAGGTAGGGAACGTTGTACAGGAGGCACACACACACACACACACTATAGACGTTACAGAGTATACATACAGAACACTGTGGTAAGGTAGGGAACGTTGTATAGGAAACACACACACACACACAGTATAGACGTTACAGAGTATACATACAGAACACTGTGGTAAGGTAGGGAACGTTGTACAGGAAACACACACACACACAGTATAGACGTTACAGAGTATACATACAGAACACTGTGGTAAGGTAGGGAACGGTGTACAGGAAACACACACACACACACACACACACACACACACACACACAGTATAGACGTTACAGAGTATACATACAGAACACTGTGGTAAGGTAGGGAACGTTGTACAGGAAGCACGCACACACACACACACACACACAGTATAGACGTTACAGAGTATACATACAGAACACTGTGGAAAGGTAGGGAACGTTGTACAGGAAACACACACACACGGTATAGACGTTACAGAGTATACATACAGAACACTGTGGTAAGGTAGGGAACGGTGTACAGGAAACACACACACACACACAGTATAGACGTTACAGAGTATACATACAGAACACTGTGGTAAGGTAGGGAACGGTGTACAGGAAACACACACACACAGTATAGACGTTACAGAGTATACATACAGAACACTGTGGTAAGGTAGGGAACGTTGTACAGGAAGCACACACACACACACAGTATAGACGTTACAGAGTATACATACAGAACACTGTGGTAAGGTAGGGAACGTTGTACAGGAAGCACACACACACACACACACACACACAGTATAGACGTTACAGAGTATACATACAGAACACTGTGGTAAGGTAGGGAACGGTGTACAGGAAACACACACACACACACACACACACACACAGTATAGACGTTACAGAGTATACATACAGAACACTGTGGTAAGGTAGGGAACGGTGTGCAGGAAACACACACACACAGTATAGACGTTACAGAGTATACATACAGAACACTGTGGTAAGGTAGGGAACGTTGTACAGGAAGCACACACACACACACACACACACACACACACAGTATAGACGTTACAGAGTATACATACAGAACACTGTGGTAAGGTAGGGAACGGTGTACAGGAAACACACACACACACAGTATAGACGTTACAGAGTATACATACAGAACACTGTGGTAAGGTAGGGAACGGTGTGCAGGAAACACACACACACAGTATAGACGTTACAGAGTATACATACAGAACACTGTGGTAAGGTAGGGAACGTTGTACAGGAAACACACACACACACACACAGTATAGACGTTACAGAGTATACATACAGAACACTGTGGTAAGGTAGGGAACGTTGTACAGGAAACACACACACACACACACACAGTATAGACGTTACAGAGTATACATACAGAACACTGTGGTAAGGTAGGGAACGGTGTACAGGAAACACACACACACAGTATAGACGTTACAGAGTATACATACAGAACACTGTGGTAAGGTAGGGAACGGTGTACAGGAAACACACACACACACACACACACACACACAGTATAGACGTTACAGAGTATACATACAGAACACTGTGGTAAGGTAGGGAACGTTGTACAGGAAACACACACACACAGTATAGACGTTACAGAGTATACATACAGAACACTGTGGTAAGGTAGGGAACGTTGTACAGGAAACACACACACACACAGTATAGACGTTACAGAGTATACATACAGAACACTGTGGTAAGGTAGGGAACGTTGTACAGGAAGCACACACACACACACACACACACACAGTATAGACGTTACAGAGTATACATACAGAACACTGTGGTAAGGTAGGGAACGTTGTACAGGAAACACACACACACAGTATAGACGTTACAGAGTATACATACAGAACACTGTGGTAAGGTAGGGAACGTTGTACAGGAAGCACACACACACACAGTATAGACGTTACAGAGTATACATACAGAACACTGTGGTAAGGTAGGGAACGTTGTACAGGAAACACACACACACACACACACACACACACACACAGTATAGACGTTACAGAGTATACATACAGAACACTGTGGTAAGGTAGGGAACGTTGTACAGGAAGCACACACACACACACACACACACAGTATAGACGTTACAGAGTATACATACAGAACACTGTGGTAAGGTAGGGAACGTTGTACAGGAAGCACACACACACACACAGTATAGACGTTACAGAGTATACATACAGAACACTGTGGTAAGGTAGGGAACGTTGTACAGGAAGCACACACACACACACACACACAGTATAGACGTTACAGAGTATACATACAGAACACTGTGGTAAGGTAGGGAACGGTGTACAGGAAGCACACACACACACAGTCACAGCCCAGGGGCCACACAGAACCTCAGTAACTCCCCCCTATCCTGTGCGGCAGCAGGAATCCTGCGTGGAGACAGGCATGAAATGTTCACATGCATGAAGGGGACAGACACAGGCAGACACCTCCATTCCAACCAGTTTATTTAGTTACAGACTGTCACCAGAACAGAATTGAGGAATGAAAAGAAGAAATCTGGTACAAAACAGCATTATAGACGGCTGGCGAGTCTGAGATAGATCTCTCTATGTACAGGCAGAGTCCTAGATAAAGTGAGGGTGCAGGAAAAGTACAATAGTACATTTACAATCCGCAAAACGCTGGCTCCAGAAAAGTGCTTCCATGGAGAAACACAGCACAAGGGTTACATTCAGACAGGAAGAAACAGCAGCATGGCAATAGGGTGGGGAAGGTGCGGCTGGGGGTTCCCACGTGGATCCCCCACATCCCAGTCTCCATGTGTTATCCAGGGCTATGTGAGGAAGAGGTTGGTCCGTGCAGGCTGCAGGGTGGAGAGCAGCTGTCCAACTGAGAGGGTCTCCAGCACTCAGCGCCCCCTGCCCAGGCACGGAGGAGGAGGGGGCGTCCCGTATAATTCCGTTCAGGAGGGAAGATGGGGGTGTAAGGCCACCACTCAGGGGCAGTTGGTAGAGTGAGCAGTCAGATACTTGCGGAGAACAGACACACGGCTCTGAGGAGGCGGCAGGGGAGCCAGCGGAAGCCTCTGAAACGTCCCAGTCTAGAAAAGGTGAAAGGTTCCAGTACAGAAAAGGGACGAGAGAGGAGACTCTCACATTGAAACATAAAACAGGGACCAGCACTGTGATATATGACGGGTGAAGAAGTGAAATGAAGTAAATATTCTACTGATGATGTGAGAATTCATGGACCAAGAATAGAGGAAATACCATGAGTCTATGACCAGACACCCAGCCTATATCCATAACATCACAGAGGAGAGAAAGGAGAACCCCCTGCCCAGGAGCTATGGGGACTACACCTATATCCATAACATCACAGAGGAGAGAAAGGAGAACCCCCTGCCCAGGAGCTATGGGGACTACACCTATATCCATAACATCACAGAGGAGAGAAAGGAGAACCCCCTGCCCAGGAGCTAGAGGGACTACACCTATATCCATAACATCACAGAGGAGAGAAAGGAGAACCCCCTGCCCAGGAGCTAGAGGGACTATGCCTATATCTATAACATCACAGATGAGAGAAAGGAGAACCCCCTGCCCAGGAGCTAGAGGGACTATGCCTATATCCATAACATCACAGAGGAGAGAAAGGAGAACCCCCTACCCAGGAGCTAGAGGGACTACACCTATAGTCATAACATCACAGAGGAGAGAAAGGAGAACCCCCTGCCCAGGAGCTAGAGGGACTATGCCTATATCTATAACATCACAGAGGAGAGAAAGGAGAACCCCCTGCCCAGGAGCTAGAGGGACTATGCCTATATCATCACAGAGGAGAGAAAGGAGAACCCCCTGCCCAGGAGCTAGAGGGACTATGCCTATATCCATAACATCACATAGGAGAAAAAGGAGAACCCCCTGCCAAGGAGCTAGAGGGACTATGCCTATATCCATAACATCACAGAGGAGAGAAAGGAGAACCCCCTGCCAAGGAGCTAGAGGGACTATGCCTATATCCATAACATCACAGAGGAGAGAAAGGAGAACCCCCTGCCCAGGAGCTAGAGGGACTATGCCTATATCCATAACATCACAGAGGAGAGAAAGGAGAACCCCCTGCCCAGGAGCTAGAGGGACTATGCCTATATCCATAACATCACATAGGAGAGAAAGGAGAACCCCCTGCCTAGGAGCTAGAGGGACTACACCTATATCCATAACATCATAGAGGAGAGAAAGGAGAACCCCCTTCCCAGGAGCTAGAGGGACTACACCTATATCCATAACATCACATAGGAGAGAAAGGAGAACCCCCTGCCCAGGAGCTAGAGGGACTACACCTATATCCATAACATCACAGAGGAGAGAAAGGAGAACCCCCTGCCAAGAAGCTAGAAGGACTACGCCTATATCCATAACATCACATAGGAGAGAAATGAGAACCCTCTGCCCAGGAGCTAGAGGGACTACACCTATATCCATAACATCATAGAGGAGAGAAAGGAGAACGCCCTGCCCAGGAGCTAGAGGGACTACACCTATACCCATAACATCATAGAGAGAAAGGAGAACCCCCTGCCCAGGAGCTAGAAGGACTACGCCTATATCCATAACATCATAGAGGAGAGAAAGGAGAACGCCCTGCCCAGGAGCTAGAAGGACAACGCCTATACCCATAACATCAGAGAGGAGAGAAAGGAGAACCCCCTGCCCAGGAGCTAGAGGGACTACACCTATATCCATAACATCATAGAGGAGAGAAAGCAGAACCTCCTGCCCAGGAGCTAGAGGGACTACACCTATATCCATAACATCATAGAGGAGAGAAAGGAGAACCCCCTGCCCAGGAGCTAGAGGGACAACAGGAGATATGGTAAGAACTTACCTTTGTTATCTCTGTTTCTACGAAGTCCATAGGGTCCACAAGGTTGACCTTGGGGTATAGCTGGATCTGGATCCACGGGCACCACGCAGTTAAAGCTTTGCTGCTCCCAGGATGCACTTGGGTCCGTCCTCCTCTATACCCCGCCCCCGAGCCACAGGTACCTCAGTTGGTAAGCAGCCCAGGCCGGAGGAGGAGACTAAACAGAGAGAAGGAAGACTGGAACACACAAGAAACCATACTCTCAGAAATGGGAGACCGAAAACCGGTGACCAGCCACACAGCCCATATGAAGCCAGGTGCGTCAGGACGGGCGCCCTGTGGACCCTATGGACTTCGTAGAAACAGAGATAACAAAGGTAAGTTCTTACCATATGTTTTCTACTTCAGGGTCCATAGGGGGTCCACAGGGTTGACCTTGGGGATGTCCCAAAGCAGTTCAACTAAGGGTGGGGACGCTCCTGTGCTGAAATGAGCACCCGGCGCCCAAAGGATGCATCCTGAGAGGCGAAGGTGTCAAGCGCATAGAACCTCAAAAACGTTTGAATTGAAGACCAAGTGGCCGCCTTACACAGTTGAACAGCGGAGGCGCCACGTCTAGCAGCCCAAGAGGGACGCACAGAACGAGTGGAATGAGCCTTAACAGAGGCTGGCACAGGTAAAGCTTCCTGTGCATAACCCTCACAAATAACTGAACGAAGCCAACGGGCTAACGTTTGCTTGTTGGCAGGCCAACCCCTCTTGTGAAAACCGAAGAGGACAAACAATGAATCCGACTTCCTAACCGAAGCAGACCGGTCCACGTAGATTCTAAGTGCCCGGACTACATTTAAGGAAGCCTCACCATCTGAAAGATCAGGTGACTGAAAAGCTGGCACGACAAGCTCCTGATTAATGTGGAACTTTGAGACCACTTTGGGCAAAAATTCAGGACGTGGGCGGAGCACCGCTCTGTCCTGGTGAAAAATCAGAAAAGGGGGGAGACAGGAAAGCGCCCCCAACTCTGGCACCCTCCTGGCAGAAGCAATCGCCAGGAGAAAAACGGTCTTGAACGTCAGCTACTTGAGGTCCACCGACTCAAGAAGCTCAAAAGGAGGACCCTGCAAGACCCGTAGCACCACAGCCAAGTCCCAAGGAGCCACAGGAGGCACGAAGGGAGGCTGGATCCTGAGAACACCCTGGAAAAAGGTGTGAACATCCGGTAGTGTAGCAATCCGTCGCTGAAACCACACGGACAAAGCAGACACATGAACCTTCAGAGAGGCCAGGCGTAAGCCGAGGTCCAAACCCGATTGAAGGAACTCCAAGATTCTGGAAACCCGGAACACCTGAGGGTCATAGTTTCTGGATTCACACCACTGAAAATAAGTGCGCCACACCCTGTGGTAAATCCGTGCGGAAGCAGGCTTGCGTGCCCTAAGCATGGTACCAATGACCGAACTGAAGAAACCCCTAGACCTCAAGACGGCTGTCTCAAGAGCCACGCCGTCAAAGACAGCCGACCCAGATCCGGGTAAAGGCAGGGGGACAACAGGTCCCGACGCTGAAGGAGAAGGTACGGAGCATCGATGGAGAGGCACCTCAGATCGGAGTACCAAGGACGTCTGGGCCACGCCGAAGCTACCACCACGAGCGTGCCGCCGTCCTGCTTGAATTTCCGCAGAACCCGAGGAAGTAGGGATATTGGAGGAAACAGATACGCCAGGTGAAACGTCCATTTCACCGACAGCACGTCTACCAGACTGGCGCCTGCGTCTCTTGTCCTCGACCCGTAAACGGGCAACTTGTGATTGTGACGGGAGGCCATCAAATCCAGCTCGGCAGCCCCCACCTGTCCACGAGTAGCTGAAACACCTCTGGGTGAAGTGACCATTCCCCGGGATGCACGTCGTGACGGCTGAGGAAGTCCGCTTCCCAATTGAGGACTTCGGGGATGAAGACTGCCGAGATCGCTGGAATGTGACACTCCGCCCAAGCAAGGATGCGAGACACCTCCAACATCGCTGCCCGACTGCGAATTCGTCCTTGGTGGTTGATATATGCCACCGTGGTGGCGTTGTCGGACTGCACCTGAACCGCCCTTCCGTAAAGAACGGGACCGGACGACTGCAGGGACCTGTATACTGCCCGCAGTTCCAGAATGTTGATGGGAAGAAGAGCTTCTTCCACAGACCAACGAGCCGGTCACTGCCCCCCAACCCCGAAGACTGGCATCCGTCGTGAGCAGAACCCAGTCCGGGATCCAAAAGGGGCACCCCTCGACCAGATGAGCCGTCTGAAGCCACCAAGCCAAAGACTGCCGAACCTCCGGGGACAACACCAGCAACTGAGAGCGGATCCGGTGAGGTAACCCGTTCCATTACGATAGAATCAGCCCCTGCAGGGGCCGGGAATGGAACTGGGCAAATTCCACCATGTCGAATGTCAACACCATGGAGCCCAGAATGGACCGACAGGCGGCAACTGCTCAGGCAACTGTGTATCCGCAGCTGCAGGGAGGAGACCTTCTCCGGGGTCAGGAAGATCCTTTGCTGACGAGAATCCAGCAGGGCTCCCAAATGAACCATCCACTGAGATGGAATCAGGGAGGACTTTTTCCAATTTATCAGCCACCCGTGCGCTTGCAGGCAAGCGATCGTCAGGTGGAGATGTTGAAGCAGTACCTCCGGGGAGCTCGCCAGCAACAGGAGGTCGTCCAGATACGGCAGCAGCCGTACATTCTGGTTCCGAAGATGTGCGGCCATGACTGCCATAACCTTGTGAATACCCTCGGTGCCGTGGAGAGGCCAAAGGGTAGCGCCCGGAACTGATAGTGGTGTTGAAGGATAGCGAACCTCAGATACCTCTGGTGCGAAGGTGCTATCGGAACATGGAGATAGGCGTCCTGGATATCCAGGGACACCATGTAATCCCCCGGTTCCATCGCCAGAATGATGGAACGTAACGTTTCCATCCTGAACTTGGGAACTCTGAGGAATTTGTTCAGAAACTTCAAGTTGAGGATAGGGCGATGAGAACCATTGGGTTTCTGCACCAGAAACAGAGAAGAATAGTACCCCGTCCCTCGTTGTAATTGAGGAACGGGAACAATGACCCCTGCTTTCAGCAAGGATTCTATAGCTACCTGAATCTGTAAGGTCTTGGTCGTATCCTGAGAAGAACTCGTGCAGAAAAACTGGCGGGGCGGTCTGTGCCGAAAAGACAGGGCGTACCCCTGGGAGACCACTTCTCGAACCCAGGCATTCGTGGTGGTATCGTGCCAGCACTGGGCAAACAGAAGAAGTCGGCCTCCCACTCTGGAGTCCCCCAGAGGGAGGCCCGCCCCATCAGGCAGAGGGTTTATCCTCCTGCTTGGAAGAAGGGCGCCTGGCACTGCAGGCCTGCTTCTTGGGCTTAGAAGGGGCCTTGGTCGCCGACTGCCTCGGGAAGGACTGACCTTTTGCCTTGCCCTGAACCCGAAAAGCAGAGCTCCGTACCTTGGTAGGTGCAGAAGCCGAAGGGAGGAAGGCTGACTTGGACAAAATTGTGGATACGCTGGCTAAGTCTAAGTCTGGAACAAAAAGCAACTCCCCATTAAAAGGTTAGGCCTCCAGGCCCTTTTTGGAGTCCGCGACCACTCTCCAAGACCTCAGCCACAAGGACCGACGCGCCGACACAGCTGCAGCCGACACCCGAGAGGTCAGCAGGCTCGCATCTAACGAAGCTTCCCCAATGTAGGAAGCCGCATCCCTCATTTGTCCTATCAACGCTCTCTGGATCTCCGAAGCATCTTCCGGAAAGGTATCCTCCAAAGCGTTGGCCCAGCTCTCGATGCCCTTAGCCACCCAAGAAATGGCCATGGACGGACGGGCCACCGCCCCTGAGAGAGAGTAGATAGACTTTAAGCAAGTCTCCACTTTCCTGTCCGTGGGATCTTTCAGGGAGGAGATCGAGGGAGAACCCCCTGCCCAGGAGATAGAGGGACTACACCTATATAACATCACAGAGGAGAGAAAGGAGAACCCCCTGCCCAGGAGCTAGAGGGACTATGCCTATATCTATAACATCACAGAGGAGAGAAAGGAGAACCCCCTACCCAGGAGCTAGAAGGACTACACCTATATCTATAACATCACAGAGGAGAGAAAGGAGAACCCCCTGCCCAGGAGCTAGAGGGACTATGCCTATATCCATAACATCACAGAGGAGAGAAAGGAGAACCCCCTGCCCAGGAGCAAGAAGGACTATGCCTATATCCATAACATCACATAGGAGAGAAAGGAGAACCCCCTGCCCAGGAGCTAGAGGGACTACACCTATATCCATAACATCATAGAGGAGAGAAAGGAGAACCCCCTGCCCAGGAGCTAGAAGGACTACACCTATATCTATAACATCATAGAGGAGAGAAAGGAGAACCCCCTGCCCAGGAGCTAGAGGGACTACACCTATATCCATAACATCATAGAGGAGAGAAAGGAGAACCCCCTGCCCAGGAGCTAGAAGGACTACACCTATATCTATAACATCATAGAGGAGAGAAAGGAGAACCCCCTGCCCAGGAGCTAGAGGGACTACACCTATATCTATAACATCACAGAGGAGAGAAAGGAGAACGCCCTGCCCAGGAGCTAGAGGGACTACACCTATATCCATAACCTCATAGAGGAGAAAAAGGAGAACGCCCTGCCCAGGAGCTAGAAGGACTACACCTATATCCATAACATCATAGAGGAGAAAAAGGAGAACCCCCTGCCAAGGAGCTAGAGGGACTACACCTATATCCATAACATCATAGAGGAGAGAAAGGAGAACCCCCTGCCCAGGAGCTAGAGGGACTATGCCTATATCTATAACATCATAGTGGAGAGAAAGGAGAACCCCCTGCCCAGGAGCTAGAGGGACTACACCTATATCCATAACATCACAGAGGAGAGAAAGGAGAACCCCCTGCCCAGGAGCTAGAGGGACTACACCTATATCTATAACATCACAGAGGAGAGAAAGGAGAACGCCCTGCCCAGGAGCTAGAGGGACTATGCCTATATCCATAACATCACAGAGGAGAGAAAGGAAAACCCCCTGCCCAGGAGCAAGAAGGACAACGACTATATCCATAACATTCTTCTATGTGCTCTGGTTTCCCACATACTCTATACACATATTGGTGTGTTTGTGACAGGGAATATAGACTGGCAGGGCCTGATATACACAGAGAGGTATGGGGGGCTATAATGCACAGAGGTATAGGGGGCTATAATGCACACAGAGAGGTATGGGGGGGGGCTATAATGCACAGAGAGGTATGGGGGGGCTATAATGCATACCTCTAGAACATCAGAGAGGTATGGGAGGGCTATAATGCACAGAGAGGTATGGGGGGCTATAATGCACAGAGGTATGGGGGGGCTATAATGCACAGAGAGGTATGGGGGGGCCATAATGCACAGAGAGGTATGGGGGGGCCATAATGCACAGAGGGCCTGATTCAGAGCCGCTCGTAAGCGGCCGCTCGTTCATTCGGAGCGATGTTTTCCCAACTGCGCATGCGTACGGATCGTGATACGAATGCGCGAACCAGTCAGTGCGGCCGAAAATCGTTTGTTCGCTATATAGCGAATGCCTGCTATTTTGAGTGACAGAAAGAGGCGTATGTGGGTGGTAACAGGGGAAGGAGCTTGAAAACGGGGAGTGGAGATCAGAACGCAGGCGTGCTTAAAGGTCAAAACGGGCGTTTTATGGGTGTGCACAATTAATACAGCAGCGTCATTGACCACGTCACTGGGATATTTTATAGTCAGAACTGCTCGCATGATTGCGGTAGGAAAAACCAACCACAAGAATAGCGAGCAGCTCATACGCTGGTCGATGTACTCGATTAATCTATTAAATAGCGGACATGACGTAGGATGCGAGCGGCCAGGGGGCGTAGTTATCCAATAAAGCGACCGCAAGTTTTGTACGCTCATTCAGACATAGAGGCGTGAACAGACCGCAAAGAGCGAACGGTTCATTTGAATAGCCACCCCCTTTTCCTGAACGACCGTCCGCAAATTGCGTCCGGCTCTGAATCAGGCCCAGAGTGGTATGGGGGGCTATAATGCACAGAAGTATGGGGGGGCTATAATGCACAGAGAGGTATGGGGGGGGATATAATGCACAGAGAGGTATGGGGGGGCTATAATGCACAGAGAGGTATGGGGGGGGCTATAATGCACAGAGAGGTATGGGGGGGCTATAATGCACAGAGAGGTATGGGGGGGCTATAATGCACAGAGAGGTATGGGGGGGCTATAATGCACAGAAGTATGGGGGGCTATAATGCACAGAGAGGTATGGGGGGGCTATAATGCACAGAGAGGTATGGGGGGGGCTATAATGCACAGAGGTATGGGGGGACTATAATGCACAGAGAGGTATGGGGGGCTATAATGCACAGAGAGGTATGGAGTTGGGCAATAATGCAGAGAGAGGTATGGGGGGCTATAATGCACAGAGAGGTATGGGGGGCTATAATGCAGAGAGGTATGGGGTTGGGCAATAATGCACAGAGAGGTATGGGGGGGCTATAATGCAGAGAGGTATGGGGGGACTATAATGCTCAGAGAGGTATGGGGGGGCTATAATGCACAGAGAGGTATGGGGGGGCTATAATGCACTAAGAGGTATGGGGGGCCTATAATGCACTAAGAGGTATGGGGGGCTGTATTGCACAGAGAGGTATGGGGGGGTTATAATGCACTAAGAGGTATGGGGGGGCTATAATGCACAGAGAGGTATGGGGGCTATAAAGCACAGAGAGGTATGGGGGCTATAATGCACAGAGGTGTACGGGGGCTATAATGCACACAGAGAGGTATGGGGGCTATAATGCACAGAGAGGTATGGGGGGCTGTATTGCACAGAGAGGTATGGGGGGCTGTATTGCACAGAGAGGTATGGGGGGGCTATATTGCACAGAGAGGTATGGGGGGGCTATATTGCACAGAGAGGTATGGAGTTCTGCAGAAAAGGACTCCCATCAGCTCAGGGTACCTTCTCCTGTCTCTCTCTGTAATGAATGGATAAGGGATGGGGTCTCAGCCTGTACTATCCGTACTCGCACATGATAAGGACCACACTTCTAAAGAAAGCTATTACTCTCCTTATGTACTAACTACACTGCCCAACATCTAATCCCCAAAGCTCCGCTCCCCATCTACATCACCCCCCATTCATCATAGTCCAGTCATGGTCTCAGGTCTCATCGTCCTCTCCTGTCTCACTAGTCATGAAGCAAAGCTCCCTCCTATACAGCCAGCTACATCTGCCCCAGGCCTGAGCGTACACTGGTGATTACATGTCCGAAAACAGGATTCCCATCAATTACATGTATGTACATTACAGAGCCGCCTTAATGTAGTGTTCTGTGGTCATACATGACACTATCTCAGGGCCGTCAGGTCAGGATGGACACTGTGATATAGCCATGGGTAACAGGTGTGGTCATACATTACAGTACAGGCGTGATGCAGTGTTCTGTGGTCATACATGACACTATCTCAGGTCAGGATGGACAATGTGATATAGCCATGGGTTACAGGTGTGCTCACACATTACAGTACAGGCGTGATGCAGTATTCTGTGGTCATACATGACACTATCTCAGGGCTGTCAGGTCAGGATGGACAATGTGATATAGCCATGGGTTACAGGTGCGGTCATACATTCCAGTACAGGCGTGATGCAGTGTTCTGTGGTCATACATGACACTATCTCAGGGCTGTCAGGTCAGGATGGACACTGTGCTAACAAGAGATATGGTAAGAACTTACCTTTGTTATCTCTGTTTCTACGAAGTCCATAGGGTCCACAGGGTGACCTTGGGGTATAGGTGGATCCTGGATCCTCGGGCACCACGGAGTTAAAGCTTGGGTCCAACCTCCCCGAGCCACAGGCACCTCAGTTGGTAAGCAGCCCAGGCCGGAGGAGGAGACGAAACAGAGAGAAGGAAGACTGGAACACACAAGAACCATACTCACAGAAATGGGAGACGGAAAACTGGTGACCAGTCACACAGCCCATATGAAGCCAGGTGCGTCAGGGCGGGTGCCCTGTGGACCCTATGGACTTCGGAGAAACAGAGATAAAGGTAAGTTCTTACCATATCTCTTGTTTTCTACTTCAGGGTCCATAGGGGTCCACAGGGTGACCTTGGGGATGTCCCAAAGCAGTCCAACTAAGGGCGGGGACGCTCCTGTGCTGATAGGAGAACCCGGCGCCCAAAGGATGCATCCTGAGAGGCAAAGGTGTCAAATGCATAGAACCTCAAAAAGGTCTGAATGGAAGACCAGGTGGCCGCCTTACAGAGCTGAACAGCAGAGGCGCCACGGCTAGCAGCCCAAGAAGGGCCCACAGACCGAATGGAATGAGCCTTAACAGAGGCTGGAACAGGTAAATCCTCCTGCATATAAGCCTCAATAATAACAGAACGAAGCCAACGGGCTAGAGTCTGTTTGTTGGCAGGCCAACCCCTCTTGTGAAAACCAAAGAGGATAAACAAAGAATCCGACTTCCTCACAGAACTAGTCCGGTCCACATAAACCTGGAGTGCACGGACAACGTCTAAGGAAGCCTCCCCAGCCGAAAGATCAGGCGACTGAAAGGCTGGTACAACAATTTCCTGATTAATGTGGAACCTGGAAACCACCTTGGGCAGGAAATCAGGACGAGTGCGAAGCACCGCTCTGTCCTGATGAAAAATCAGAAAAGGGGGACGACAAGAAAGCGCCCCCAAATCTGAAATCCTCCTGGCAGAAGCAATTGCCAAGAGGAAAACAGTTTTAAAAGTTAGCCACTTGAGCTCCACTGACTCAAAGGGCTCAAAAGGCGGACCCTGTAAGGCCCGAAGAACCACCGCCAAATCCCACGGGGCCACAGGTGGCACAAAGGGAGGCTGGATTCTCAAAACTCCCTGGAAAAAGGTGTGTACGTCCGGCATAGCAGCGATCCTGCGCTGGAACCACACCGACAGAGCAGACACGTGCACCTTCAGCGAAGAAAAACGTAATCCTAAGTCCAAACCCGACTGAAGGAAAGCCAGAATACGCGAAATCCAGAACACCTGGGGATCATAGTTTCTGGCCTCTAGACCTCAGGACGGCTGTCTCAAGAGCCACGCCGTCAAAGATAGTCGACCCAGATCCGGGTGAAGACAGGGCCCCTGAGACAACAGGTCCCGCCGTTGAGGTAGGAGGTACGGAGCGTCGATGGACAGGCTCCGCAGATCGGAGTACCACAGCCTTCTGGGCCACGCTGGGGCCACCAGGATCAGTGTGCCTCCGTCCTGTTTGAACTTGCGCAGGACCCGAGGCAGCAGAGATATCGGAGGGAACAAGTAAGCCAGTTGAAACAGCCATTTCACCGACAGCGCGTCTATCAGACTTGTGCCTGCGTCCCTTGTCCTTGACCCGTACACAGGCAGCTTGTGATTGTGACGGGACGCCATCAGGTCCAGTTCTGGCAGCCCCCACTTGTCCACGAGTAGTTGGAATACCACTGGATGAAGCGACCATTCCCCGGGATGCACGTCGTAACGGCTGAGGAAGTCTGCTTCCCAATTGAGGACTCCTGGGATGAAAACTGCAGAGAGAGCTGGAAGATAGCGCTCCGCCCAAGCCAGGACGCGGGACACCTCCGACATCGCAGCTCGACTGCGAGTCCCTCCCTGGTGATTGATGTACGCCACCGTGGTGGCGTTGTCTGACTGCACCTGAACGGCCCTTCCGTGAAGAGCGGTGCCGGACAACTGCAGGGCTCTGTATACTGCCCGCAGTTCCAGGATGTTGATGGGAAGAATCGCTTCCTCCGTCGACCAACGACCCTGAAGTGACAAGGAGCCCGTCACCGCCCCCCAACCCCGGAGACTGGCATCTGTCGTGAGCAGAACCCATTCCGGGATCCAAAAGGGGCGCCCCTCTAGGAGATGAGCCATCTGCAGCCACCAGGCTAGGGACAGACGCACCTCCGAGGACAACACCAGCATCTGAGAGCGGATCCTGTGTGGCAATCCGTTCCGTTCCGAAAGATTCAGCCCCTGCAGGGGCCTGGAATGGAACTGGGCAAACTCCACCATGTCGAATGCCGACACCATGGACCCCAAAACTCTCATCGCTGAGTGCACCGACACTCTGCCACTGCTCAGACAACTGTGAATCCGCAGCTGTAAGGAGGAGACCTTCTCTGGAGTCAGAAAAATCCGTTGCTGAAGAGAGTCCAGCAGGGCCCCCAAATGAACCATCCGCTGAGATGGGATGAGGGAGGACTTCTTCCAGTTGATCAACCAGCCGTGCGCCTGTAGACAAGCGACCGTCAGGTGGAGATGCTGGATCAGTACCTCCGGGGTACTCCTGCCAGCAAGAGGAGGTCGTCTACATACGGTAGCAACCGTATTCCCTGGCTCCGAAGATGAGCCGCTATGACCGCCATCACCTTGGTAAATACCCTTGGTGCCGTGGAGAGACCAAAGGGTAGAGCCCTGAATTGGTAGTGGAGAATAGCAAACCGCAGAAACCGTTGGTGCGATGTTGCTATAGGCACATGGAGGTAGGCGTCCTGGATATCCAGGGAGACCATATAGTCCCCTGGTTCCATCGCCAGAATGATGGAACGCAAAGTTTCCATCCTGAATTTGGGAACCCTGAGAAACCTGTTCAGGGACTTCAAATTGAGGATGGGGCGATGAGAGCCATTGGGTTTCTGCACCAGAAACAGCGTAGAGTTTCATACCCATCCCACGTTGAGACTGTGGTACGGGTATAATGACCCCCGCCGTCAGCAAGGCCTCTATGGCTTCCTGAACCTGCAAGGCCTTGGTTTTGTCCTGAGAAGGACTTGTGCAAAAAAACTGGCCAGGCGGCCTGTGCCGAAAAGACAGGGCGTACCCCTGGGAGACCACTTCTCGCACCCAGGCATCCGTGGTGGTATTGTGCCAGCACTGGGCGAATTGAAGAAGTCGGCATCCCACTCTGGGGTCCCCCAGAGGGAGGCCCGTCCCATCACGCAGAAGGTTTATCTTCTTGCTTGGAAGAAGGGCGCCTAGCACTCCAGGCTTGCTTCTTTGGCTTTGAGGCGGTCTTGGGTGCGGACTGCCTCGGGAAGGACTGACCCTTGGCCTTGCCCTGAACCCGAAAGGAACGAAAGGCCGAGCTCCGGACCTTAGCAGGTGTAGTAGCTGAAGGGAGGAAGGCTGACTTGGATTTTGCCAGGGTATCTACTATTTTGTCCAGGTCCGGACCAAATAGTAATTCTCCATTAAAAGGTAAGGCCTCCAAGCCTTTCTTTGAATCCGCGTCTGCTCTCCAAGACCGCAACCACAAGGATCTACGAGCAGACACTGCTGCCGCCGAAACCCTAGAGGTCAACAGGCTAGCATCCAACGATGCTTCTCCAATGTAGGAGGCGGCATCTCTCATCTGTCCTAACAACGCCCTCTGGACGTCCGGAGCTTCATCCGTAAACGTGTCCTCCAAGGTGTTGGCCCACCCCTCAATGGCCTTGGCCACCCAGGAGATGGCCATTGACGGCCGGGCTACAGCCCCTGAGAGAGAATAAATAGACTTTAGACAAGTCTCCACCTTCCTGTCCGTAGGATCCTTCAGCGAGGATATAGACGGCAATGGCAAAGTAGCACTCCTGATGAGGCGTGTTACATGGGAATCGACTGCAGGCGGAGTTTCCTATTTCTTACAATGCGCCTCCGGGAATGGATAATTGGACACCAAGCGTTTCTGTGGCAGGAAAAGCTTACTGGGTGTCTGCCAGGCGACCGCCATGTGATCAGTCAACTGATCAGACAAGGGGAACGCTGCAGAAGTAACCTTAGCTCTTTTAAAACTAGGATACCTCGACTTGGGAGCGGGTGCCTCATCCTCAATCAGAAGAATGGCCCGCACCGCCCTAACCAGAGCCCGCACATTAATGGAAGACTTAGTGTCTACCTCCTGGACTGAGGCATCTGAGGCTGAGTCATCCTGCACCTCACCATCATCCGAGGACCCCTCAGAATCCGAAAGATGCGCAGCCTGCGCCATGACTGAGCGTTTAGACGCCCTGGAGGGCACGTCACTGCGCAACATAGACTGAAAAGCCGAAGATGCTGCCGCCAAATCTTGGACAGTGTGGGAAAGCGCATCCACCCAGGGTGGAGGAGCTGCCACAGGAGCCTGAAACGGCACCACAGCCTGCTGTGCCACAGGGGTGGACTGAATATACATCGGCAACCCCGCATAGGGACCAACAGGCTGAGACCCCGGGGGAGTCTGCAATAATTGTGGGACACCCGGGGAATGGGGATGGCAGGCTGGGGCAACGCCCTAGTAGGGGCGGCAGTCGGAACCGACAGACGGTCCGCGATGGACACCAGCACCTGGGAAAACATCGCCCATGGTGGCTCCTGCGACATGGGAGGTTTAGACATACCAGGGAGCGCCTGGCACCGTCCGCACAGGCCGTCCTGTGACAAATCCTCCCTATCCACTCCTGCAGAACAGCGCCTGCAGGAGAACAATACCGGAGCCCCGGAGTGCTCAATCTCCTCCTCAGACATGACTTAGGAAGAAAACGTGCGCACTCACCAGTGTGCTGAACAACAGCCCACAATATGGTGCTGTATGTGACGGACCTCACAAATACGTGATTTATATAGGCGAGGTCTGTAGAAACACCCTTCCCCCGCACACCTGTAGGGCTTGTAGGAGAGGGAAAGGGATAGGTACAGGCTGACAGTAAGTAGAAAAAAGACACAGACAGGCAGCACTAGCAAAAGTCACATACCATGCAGGAAGTTATACTCACTGCAACTTTCCACTACAATCACCCTCCCAGATTCAGTGTCTGGGAGGGCTATAGTGCTGTGTACACTGTCCTTGATCGGGGGAGAGGTACACAGGGGGACCGGTCCGTGTGCTCCCTGAGAGTATCTGCGCTGCCACTGGAGAAAATGGCTGCTGGAGACCTCAGAGGAGGAGTGGCCGAGTATCTGCAGCTCAGCGACGCCAGACTCCGTGCTGAAAGGCGCGCTGAGCTGAGGGGAGGAGCCGCTGACAGGGAAGGCTTCCTCCCCTGGCTAGCATATTTAACCCCCGGCATCCCGCTTGCCGCTTAATTTACCCTGGTGGTCTAGTGGTCTGGCGGGGTATGCCTCCGCTGGAGGGGGGGCCCGCCGCCGCCGCTAGCGCCCCCGGTCTGTCCCCTAGACCGGGGGCATGGGACTGCATTTACAAGGAACCCGCGCACCGCCGCTAATCAGCGGTGCGCGTCTTACCTTAATCTCCCCGGCGTCTTCCGGCAGCAGTCCCGGGGGAAGCCAGAGTCCGGCTAGTATAGACTCTGGCTTCCCCCGCCGCGATCACCAGTTCAGTGCTGGCGTCGCGGCGCCAGCAGGGAGAAGGAGCGGCAGCGTGGGCGTCTGTACAGACAGCCCTTCGCTGCCAATCTGGAGAAAAAAACTCTAGTAAAAAAAATAAATAAATTTAACTAAGTTTAAAAAAGTTTTAGGGGGGCTGCAGGACCCCCCCCCCCCACCCCGCAGCGTGACCCGGCTCCTGCCGGGCACCATCTTAAACTGAGGTGCCTGTGGCTCGGGGGCGGGGTATAGGGGAGGTTGGACCAAAGTGCATCCTGGGAGCAGCTAAAAGCTTTAACTCCGTGGTGCCAGAGGATCCAGCTATACCCCAAGGTCACCCTGTGGACCACTATGGACCCTGAAGTAGAAATAGCCATGGGTTACAAGTGTGCTCATACATTACAGTACAGGCGTGATGCAGTGTTCGGTGGTCATACATGACACTATCTCAGGGCCGTCAGGTTAGGATGGACACTGTGATATAGCCATGGGTAACAGGTGTGGTCATACATTACAGTACAGGCGTGATGCAGTATTCTGTGGTCATACATGACACTATCTCAGGTCAGGATGGACAATGTGATATAGCCATGGGTTACAGGTGTGGTCATACATTCCAGTACAGGCGTGATGCAGTGTTCTGTGGTCATACATGACACTATCTCAGGTCAGGATGGACACTGTGATATAGCCATGGGTTACAGGTGTGGTCATACATTACAGTACAGGCGTGATGCAGGTTTCTGTGGTCATACATGACACTACCTCAGGGCCGTCAGGTCAGGATGGACACTGTGATATAGCCATGGTTTACAGGTGTGGTCATACATTACAGTACAGGCGTGATGCAGTATTCTGTGGTCATACATGACACTATCTCAGGTCAGGATGGACACTGTGATATAGCCATGGGTTACAGGTGTGGTCATACATTACAGTACAGGCGTGATGCAGTGTTCTGTGGTCATACATAACACTATCTCAGGTCTGTCAGGTCAGGATGGACACTGTGATATAGCCATGGGTTACAGGTGTGGTCATACATTACAGTACAGGAGTGATGCAGTATTCTGTGGTCATACATGACACTATCTCAGGTCAGGATGGACACTGTGACATAGCAATGGGATACAGGTGTGGTCATACATGACACTATCTGTTTGTGCTGTTCATGTCAGTCATATCTATGTAATAGTGCATCAGGCACAACACAGATAACGCAATCACAAGGGTAACATATAAGGATATTAGAAGTCACCCGGTCTCGCTCTATAATATAATTATTAAAAGATTTAATTAAATAAATGAAGTATTTGGAACACAGTAATCCGGCTCCTGCCACCATTATGTGTTTATTGACCGATTCATTTGTGATTTGTGTTGTTTGAGATGATTCTGAGAATTTGTGACTATTTATGTGTAGGGATGGGCTGGGGCAGGACAGAGCACAAGGAAGGGGGTTATACGGGCAGTGATCACAGAGAGGGGGGTCATAGAGGAACGGAGTGCAGGCAGGGAGAGAGGTCATACAGGCAGGGAGGGAGAGAGGTCATACAGGCAGGGAGGGAGGGAGGTCATACAGGCAGGGAGGGAGGTCATACAGGCAGGGAGGGAGGGAGGTCATACAGGCAGAGAGGGAGGGAGGTCATACAGACAGGGAGAGAGGTCATACAGACAGGGAGGGAGAGAGAGGTCATACAGACAGGGAGGGAGAGAGAGGTCATACAGACAGGGAGGGAGGTCATACAGGCAGGGAGGGAGGTCATACAGGCAGGGAGGGAGGTCATACAGGCAGGGAGGTCATACAGGCAGGGATGGAGGTCATACAGGCAGGGAGGGAGGGAGGTCATACAGGCAGGGAGGGAGAGAGGGAGGGAGGTCATACAGGCAGGGAGAGAGGTCAAACAGGCAGGGAGGGAGCAAGATCATACAGGCAGAGAGGGAGGTCATACGGGAAGGCAGGGAGGGAGGTCATACGGGAAGGCAGGGAGGGAGGTCATACGGGAAGGCAGGGAGGGAGGTCATACGGGAAGGCAGGGAGGGAGGTCATACGGGAAGGCAGGGAGGGAGGTCATACGGGAAGGCAGGGAGGGAGGTCATACGGGAAGGCAGGGAGGGAGGTCATACAGGCAGGGAGGGAGGTCATACAGGCAGGGAGGGAGGTCATACAGGCAGGGAGGGAGGTCATACAGACAGGGAGGGAGGTCATACAGACAGGGAGGGAGGTCATACAGACAGGGAGGGAGGTCATACAGGCAGGGAGAGGGGTCATTCAGGCAGGGAGAGGGGTCATACAGGCAGGGAGGGAGAGGGGTCATATAGGCAGGGAGGGAGAGGGGTCATATAGGCAGGGAGAGAGGTCAAACAGGCAGGGAGAGAAGTCATACAGGCAGGGAGAGAGGTCATACAGGCAGGGAGGGAGATCATACAGGCAGGGAGGGAGATCATACAGGCAGGGAGGGAGATCATACAGGCAGGGAGGGAGATCATACAGGCAGGGAGGGAGATCATACAGGCAGGGAGAGAGGCCATACAGGCAGGGAGAGAGGCCATACAGGCAGGGAGGGAGATCATACAGGCAGGGAGAGAGGCCATACAGGCAGGGAGAGAGGCCATACAGGCAGGGAGAGAGGTCATACAGGCAGGGAGAGAGGTCATACAGGCAGGGAGGGATGGAGGTCATACAGGCAGGGAGGGATGGAGGTCATACAGGCAGGGAGGGATGGAGGTCATACAGGCAGGTAGGGAGGTCACACAGGCAGGGAGGGAGGTCACACAGGCAGGGAGGGAGGTCACACAGGCAGGGAGGGAGGTCACACAGGCAGGGAGGGAGGTCACACAGGCAGGGAGGGAGGTCACACAGGCAGGGAGGGAGATCACACAGGCAGGGAGGGAGATCACACAGGCAGGGAGGGAGAGAGGTCATACAGGCAGGGAGGGAGAGAGGTCATACAGGCAGGCAGGGAGAGAGGTCATACAGGCAGGCAGGGAGGGAGATCACACAGGCAGGGAGGGAGATCACACAGGCAGGGAGGGAGGGAGGGAGGTCACACAGGCAGGGAGAGAGGTCATACAGGCAGGGAGAGAGGTCATACAGGCAGGGAGAGAGGTCATACAGGCAGGGAGAGAGGTCATACAGGCAGGGAGAGAGGTCATACAGGCAGGGAGGGAGGTCATACAGGCAGGGAGAGAGGTCATACAGGCAGGGAGAGAGGTCATTCAGGCAGGGAGAGGGGTCATACAGGCAGGGAGGGAGAGGGGTCATACAGGCAGGGAGGGAGAGGGGTCATACAGGCAGGGAGAGAGGTCATACAGGCAGGGAGAGAGGTCATACAGGCAGGGAGAGAGGTCATACAGGCAGGGAGGGAGATCATACAGGCAGGGAGAGAGGTCATACAGGCAGGGAGAGAGGTCATACAGGCAGGGAGAGAGGTCATACAGGCAGGGAGAGAGGTCATACAGGCAGGGAGGGAGGTCATACAGGCAGGAAGCGAGATCATATATTCAGGGAGCGAGATCATATATTCAGGGGCGAGATCAAACAGGCAGGGAGGGAGGTCAAACAGGCAGGGAGGGAGGGAGGTCAAACAGGCAGGGAGGGAGCAAGATCATACAGGCAGAGAGGGAGGTCATACGGGAAGGCAGGGAGGGAGGTCATACGGGAAGGCAGGGAGGGAGGTCATACAGGCAGGGAGGGAGGTCATACAGGCAGGGAGGGAGGTCATACAGGCAGGGAGGGAGGTCAAACAGGCAGGGAGGGAGGTCATACAGGCAGGGAGGGAGCAAGATCATACAGGCAGGGAGGGAGCAAGATCATACAGGCAGGGAGGGAGGTCATACGGGAAGGCAGGGAGGGAAGTCATACGGGAAGGCAGGGAGGGAGGTCATACAGGCAGGGAGGGAGGTCATACAGACAAGGAGGGAGGTCATACAGGCAGGGAGGGAAGTCATACAGGCAGGGAGGGAGGTCATACAGGCAGGGAGGGAGGTCATACAGGCAGGGAGGGAGGTCATACAGGCAGGGAGGGAGGTCATACAGGCAGGGAGGGAGGTCATACAGGCAGGAAGCGAGATCATATATTCAGGGAGCGAGATCATACAGGCAGGGAGGGAGGTCATACGGGAAGGCAGGGAGGGAGGTCATACAGGCAGGGAGGGAGGTCATACAGGCAGGGAGGGAGGTCATACAGGCAGGGAGGGAGGTCATACGGGAAGGCAGGGAGGGAGGTCATACAGGCAGGGAGGGAGGTCATACAGGCAGGGAGGGAGGTCATACAGGCAGGGAGGGAGGTCATTCAGGCAGGGAGGGAGGTCAAACAGGCAGGGAGGGAGGTCATACAGGCAGGGAGGGAGCGAGATCATACAGGCAGGGAGCGAGGTCATACAGGCAGGAAGCGAGGTCATACAGGCAGGAAGCGAGGTCATACAGGCAGGAAGCGAGGTCATACAGGCAGGAAGCGAGGTCATACAGGCAGGAAGCGAGGTCATACAGGCAGGAAGCGAGATCATATATTCAGGGAGCGAGATCATATATTCAGGGAGCGAGATCATACAGGCAGGGAGGGAGGTCATACAGGCAGGGAGGGAGGTCATACAGGCAGGGAGGGAGGTCATACAGGCAGGGAGGGAGGTCATACAGGCAGGGAGGGAGGTCATACGGGAAGGCAGGGAGGGAGGTCATACGGGAAGGCAGGGAGGGAGGTCATACAGGCAGGGAAGGAGGTCATACAGGCAGGGAAGGAGGTCATACAGGCAGGGAGGGAGGTCATACAGGGAGGGAGGTCATACAGGGAGGGAGGTCATACAGGGAGGGAGGTCATACAGGGAGGGAGGGAGGGAGGTCATACAGGGAGGGAGGGAGGGAGGTCATACAGGCAGGGAGCGAGGTCATACCGGCAGGGAGCGAGGTCATACAGGCAGGAAGCGAGGTCATACAGGCAGGAAGCGAGGTCATACAGGCAGGAAGCGAGGTCATACAGGCAGGAAACGAGATCATATATTCAGGGAGCGAGATCATACAGGCAGGGAGGGAGGTAATACAGGCAGGGAGGGAGGTCATACGGGAAGGCAGGGAGGGAGGTCATACAGGCAGGGAGGGAGGTCATACGGGAAGGCAGGGAGGGAGGTCATACAGGGAGGGAGGTCATACAGGGAGGGAGGTCATACAGGGAGGGAGGGAGGGAGGTCATACAGGCAGGGAGCGAGGTCATACCGGCAGGGAGCGAGGTCATACAGGCAGGAAGCGAGGTCATACAGGCAGGAAGCGAGGTCATACAGGCAGGAAGCGAGGTCATACAGGCAGGAAGCGAGGTCATACAGGCAGGAAACGAGATCATACAGGCAGGGAGGGAGGTCATACAGGCAGGGAGGGAGGTCATACAGGCAGGGAGGGAGGTCATACAGGCAGGGAGGGAGGTCATACGGGAAGGGAGGGAGGTCATACAGGCAGGGAGGGAGGTCATACAGGCAGGGAGGGAGGTCATACGGGAAGGCAGGGAGGGAGGTCATACGGGAAGGCAGGGAGGGAGGTCATACGGGAAGGCAGGGAGGGAGGTCATACAGGCAGGGAAGGAGGTCATACAGGCAGGGAAGGAGGTCATACAGGGAGGGAGGTCATACAGGGAGGGAGGTCATACAGGGAGGGAGGGAGGTCATACAGGGAGGGAGGGAGGTCATACAGGCAGGGAGCTAGGTCATACCGGCAGGGAGCGAGGTCATACCGGCAGGGAGCGAGGTCATACAGGCAGGAAGCGAGGTCATACAGGCAGGAAGCGAGGTCATACAGGCAGGAAGCGAGGTCATACAGGCAGGAAGCGAGGTCATACAGGCAGGAAGCGAGGTCACACAGGCAGGAAGCGAGGTCACACAGGCAGGAAGCGAGGTCACACAGGCAGGAAGCGAGGTCACACAGGCAGGGAGGGAGGTCACACAGGCAGGGAGGGAGGTCACACAGGCAGGGAGGGAGGTCACACAGGCAGGGAGGGAGGTCACACAGGCAGGGAGGGAGGTCAAAGAGGCAGGGAGGGAGCAAGATCATACAGGCAGGGAGGGAGCAAGATCATACAGGCAGGGAGGGAGCAAGATCATACAGGCAGGGAGGGAGCAAGATCATACAGGCAGGGAGGGAGGTCATACAGGCAGGGAGGGAAGGAGGTCATACAGGCAGGGAGGGAGGGAGGTCATACAGGCAGGGAGGGAGGGAGGTCATACAGGTAGGGAGGGAGGGAGGTCATACAGGCAGGGAGGGAGGGAGGTCATACAGGCAGGGAGGGAGGTCATACAGGCAGGGAGGGAGGTCATACAGGCAGGGAGGGAGGGAGGTCATACAGGCAGGGAGGGAGGGAGGTCATACAGGCAGGGAGGGAGGGAGGTCATACAGGCAGGGAGGGAGGGAGGTCATACAGGCAGGGAGGGAGGGAGGTCATACAGGCAGGGAAGGAGGTCATACAGGCAGGGAAGGAGGTCATACAGGCAGGGAGGGAGGTCATACAGGCAGGGAGGGAGGTCATACTGGCAGGGAGGGAGGGAGGTCATACTGGCAGGGAGGGAGGGAGGTCATACTGGCAGGGAGGGAGGGAGGTCATACAGACAGGGAGGGAGGTCATACAGACAGGGAGGGAGGTCATACAGACAGGGAGGGAGGTCATACAGACAGGGAGGGAGGTCATACAGACAGGGAGGGAGGTCATACAGACAGGGAGGGAGGTCATACAGACAGGGAGGGAGGTCATACAGACAGGGAGGGAGGTCATACAGACAGGGAGGGAGGTCATACAGGCAGGGAGGGAGGTCATACAGGCAGGGAGGTCATACAGACAGGGAGGGAGGTCATACAGACAGGGAGGGAGGTCATACATACAGGCAGGGAGGTCATACAGGCAGGGAGGGAGGTCATACAGGCAGGGAGGGAGGTCATACAGGCAGGGAGGGAGGTCATACAGGCAGGGAGGGAGGTCATACAGGCAGGGAGGGAGGTCATACAGGCAGGGAGGGAGGTCATACAGGCAGGGAGGGAGGTCATACAGGCAGGGAGGGAGGTCATACAGGCAGGGAGGTTATATGGGGAATAGATCAGCTGTGAGTACTGTGTAAACATATGATTATCTTTGTCACACTCTGGCATGAATGGGTTAACTTGGACATTCTGACATGAAAAGTCGCAAAAGATCAAAGGTGTTGATACACTTA